>JAGDQO010000672.1:0-37276 GCA_018342035.1 Solanum appendiculatum | reverse complement strand
TCACATAATTCCTAAAAGTTGGCTTGTCAATGCAAAAATATGCTTGAAAATAATGGTGGGACTTTATGTAATGCTTCCCCAACTCATTACAAGGTCCTCATAAAGTTATTTTTAGAAAATATTTTGGGTGCTCCAATGGGATAATACACACGAAAAACAAAGAAAGTCACGTAATTCCTAAAAGTTTGCTTGTAAATGTGAAAATTTGCCTGAAAAAAATGGTGGGAACGTACGTAACGTTTCTCCAACTCATTACGAAGGTCCTCATAAGTTTTTTCTTAAAATATTTTTAGGTGCTTCTAGCCGCCAGATCCATGAGCTAATTAATTAATAAACACAAAAAACTAAGAAAGTCGCGTAATTCCTAAAGATTGGCTTTTAATAGCGAAAATATGCCTGAAAAAAATAATCGGGATTGTACGTAACGCTTTTCCAACTCATTACGGAGGTCCTTAAAGATTATTTTCAAAAATAATTTTGGGTGTTCTAGTGCGGCAGATCCATGGGATAATACACGAAAAACCAAGAAAGTCGCGTAATTTCTAAAAGTTGGCTTGTAACTGCGAAAATATATCTGAAAAAATAGTGGGACTATAGGTAACGCTTCCCCAACTAATTACGGAGGTTCCCATAAAGTTTTTTCAAAATTTTTTTTTAGGTGCTCCGTGGCGCCAGATCCATACGCTAATAAACACGAAAAACCAAGAAAGTAGCGTAATTCCTAAGAGTTAGCTTCTAAATGCAAAAATGTCTCAAAAAAATGGTGGGAGGGTACGTAACGCTTCCGCAACTCATTACGGAGGTCATCATAAAATTTTTTCAGAAAATTTTTTTGGGTGCTCCGAGGCACCAGATCTATGGGCTAATACACACGAAACACCAAGAAAGTCTGATAATTCTTAAAAGTTAACTTGTAAATACGAAAATATACCTGAAAAAAATAGTGGACACGGACGTAACGCTTCCCCAACTCTTTAAGTAGATCCTCATAAAGGTTTTTCAGAAAAATATTTTGGGTTCTCCAAAGCGACAGATCAATGGGCTAATACATAAAAAACCAAGAAAGTGGCGTAATTCCTAAAAGTTGGCTTGTAAATGCAAAAATATGCCTGAAAAAATGGAGGGATTGTACGTAACGCTTTCCCAACTCATTGCATAGGTCCTCAAAAAAAATTTCAGAAATTTTTTGGGTGCTCCGAGGCGCCAGATCCATGTGCTAATAAATATGAAAAAACAAGAAAGTCGCGTAATTTCTAAAAGTTGGCTTGTAAATACAAAAGTGTGCCTGAAAAAATGGTGAGACTATACGTAACGCTTCCCCAACTCATTATAGAGGTTCTCATAAAGTTATTTCAAAAAATATTTTTGGGTGCTCCGAAGCGCCAGAACCATGTGCTAATATATACGAAAACCAAGAGAGTCGTGTAGTTTTGAAAACTTGGTTTGTAAATGTTAAAAAATGGCGGAGCCATACGTAACACTTCCCGAACTCATTATTGAGGTCCTCATAAAAAAAATTTCAAAAATGTTTTTGGATGTTCTGAGGTGCCAGATCAATGAGCTAATACACACGAAAATTCAAAAAAGTTGCGTAATTCCTAAAAGTTGGATTCTAATGTGAAAATATGCCTAAAAATGATGGAATTGTACGTAATGCTTCCCCAACTCATTACGGAGGTCCACATAAAGTTTTTTCATAAAATTATTTTTAGTGTTCTGAGGCGCCAGATCCATGGGTTAATACACACAAAAAATAAAAAAAAATCAAGTAGTTCCTAAAAGTTGGATTGTAAATGTGAAAATATGCATGAAAAATAGTGGGACTCTACGTAATGCATCCCCAACTCATTACAGAAGTTCTCATAAAGTTTTTTCAAAAATATTTTTTGGTGCTCCGAGGCGCTGTATCAATGGGCTAATAAACATGAAAAACTAAGAAAGTCGCATAATTCCTAAAAGTAGGTTTGTAAATGCAAAAATATGTCTGAAATAAATAACAGGATTGTACGTAACGTTTCCCCAACTCATTATGGAAATTCTTATACAGTTTTTTAAGAAAATTTTTTTTGGGTGCTCCGAGACATTAGATCCATGGGATACACATGAAAAACTAAGAAAGTCGCGTAATTTCTAATTGTTGGCTTGCTTGTAAATTCGAAAATATGCCTGATAAAAATGGTGGGACTGTACGTAACGCTTCCCCAACTCATTACGAAGGTCCTCTTAAATTTTTTCCAGAAAAAACTTTTGGGAGCTCTGAGGCGCCAGATCCATCGGCTAATACATACAAAAAACTAAGAAAGCCGAGTAATCCTACAAGTTGGCTTTTAAATGTGAAAATATGCCTGAAAAAATGGTAGAACCTTACGTAATGCTTACCCAACTCATTATAGAAGTCCTCATAAAGTTTTTTCAGAAATTATTTTTGAGTGCTCTGAGTCGCGAAATCCCCTTGAGGTTGCTTGCCCCGAGGCACTCCCGCCCGCCGCCTGCCCCCGGGCTGCTTGCCCTAAGGCACTCCCGCCCGCAGTCCGCCCTAGGCCGCTTGCCCAGAGACACTTCCGCCCGCCCCCAAGCTTCTTGCCCCGAGGTACTCCCGCCCCGAGACTGCTTGCCCCGAGGCACTCCCGCCTCCTACTCGCCCTGAGGCTGCTTGTCCTGAGGCACTCCCCCCTGCCTTCAGGCCGCTTGTCTCGAGGCACTCCCGCATGCCGCCCGCTCCCGGGCTGCTTGCCCCGAGGCACTCCAGCCCGCCGCCGACCCCAAGGCCGCTTGCCTCGAGGCACTCCCGCTCGCCGCCAGCCCCTGGGACGCTTTCCCTGAGTCACTCTCGCCCGTCGCCCGCCCCCAGGCCGCTTGCCTTGAGGTACTCCCGCCCGCCGCCAGCCCCCAGCCCCTAGGCCGCTTTCCCCGAGGCACTCCCGCCCGCCGCCCGCCCCCAGGCCTCTTGCCCTGAGGCACTCTCGCCCGCCGCCCGCCCTTGGGCCGCTTTCCCCAAGGCACTCCCGCCCGCCCCCTGGCCGGCTGCCCCGAGGTACCCGCCCGCCCCCGGGCCGCTTGCCCCGAGGCACTCCCACTCGCCACCCGCCCCCAGGTCGCTTGCCCAGAGGCACTCCCGCCCGCCGCCCGTTCCCAGGCCGCTTTCCTCGAGGCACTCCCTCCCGCCGCCCGCCCCCAGGCCGCTTGCCCCAAAGCACTCCCCCCCCGCCCCTAATAATTAAAAGAAAGAGAGAAGATGAATTTGGGCTTTTTAGGGCCTAAACCGCTACTAACATAAAAAAAAGTATAAGTTACATAAATCACATAGTGTAAAGATGAAATTACTATCTATCCCTACTTTTTTTTAATTACAATAATCCCTTAAAATTAACCCAATCCGGATACATTAATGAATGCGCGGATACATTAATACAAACGGATACATTAATACAAATACATTATTAAAATAATCCGGATACATTAGTGAAAGCACGGATACATTAATACATTAATACGGATACATTATTAAAATAAGGGATTTTAGAAATTTTTAAAAGATATAAGGAAATATGAAAAATAGTTTACTTAAAGCTGTGTAATTTAGTAATTTTTCCATAAAAAAAATTGGGCGGTAGCATTTGGGGTTTTTGGCCCATATTTCTTATGTATATCAGTTGTATCACAACTGTATACTGCTGTATATCACCACCTGAATACATCTGATGATACTAATGTATACAGTCCATTTTTGGACTTCCGAACACCTGTAATTTAGTTCCAACCCTGTAAATCTGCTTCTTTTGGACCTGTGTATCAGCTTTTCCTTTCCTTTATAATCAACTTCCTTTCCCGTCGAATGATGAGGTTGACTCGAGAGGAAATGCAATTGGACCTCCGTGTCCCATTCGAAATGCAAAGGAGGAAAGATTTGAGTCCAATTTGGACTCCGCCAGTGTATCACATTGTATCACAACAAGAAATATATAAGCATTGATGCAACAATATCGAATTCAATATGTGTATGATGCCATTGTATGAAATTCAACAAAAAATAACTTTGAACAAACAAAGGCATAATCAGCATAAGTAAGAGTCATTCACACGTAGTTGAATTTAAAAGATTATAATCACAACTAAATAAAGAAGATATTGCCACAAATTTGGCCCAGTTGATTCATAACATTTAACATTAACAAAGTTGTATGAAAATGTTTTCAATCAAATCAGATGCTAAACAAATCATTTTAACCAAAAAAAATGAGAAACGTTGGTTGTTGGAAGTGTTGCTCCAAAACCAAATTGCCCAACGTAATATTCATCTACAAATATTTTGGTTTGATTCATCTTGATCGAAAGTTCCATTACCCTATCTTAATTCTAAGTGCAAAGTTCAAGAAGCATAATGTGACAAACTTTAAATACTCTTTTCACAATCCATCCGCTCTTCCCTAGAAATCCAAAGGGAGAACATCAATACAGGACAAAACGAAGGAGAAGTTGTTTCAATAGAAGCTTGAATAGTGTTATACTTCACTAGTATGTGTCACACACCAACTGTAAATATGCACACCACTTGAAATCGTAATCTACACAGTAAATTCGAGTATTCTTCTAAATGATCATATGAGACAGAAATAAAGCAAGGTCAATGGAGGTGCCACAAATAATCAATGAACAAATCATTCAATATATGATTACTGCACATAACTATATGTTTAATTTTGTTCAAACATAACGTAGAAAGACTGAAACATACCTGGTCTTCTTGTTCAGGTTCAGATATTCTGCTTCATTTTGCAATGAAACTTGTTTGTTTTCTCAAATATATAGTGGTTATTCTGAAATTCTTTTGGAGCCAAAAACCTAAAAAAACTAAGCTCCAAAAGACGGTTTCTTTATCCATTTTTTGGCTTTCTATACTTTCTTTAGTGGGCAAATTTGAAGAAGTGAAGGAAGTTGTACCACCAGTTAACCCATTAACCGAGAAACTTAGGAAGTGGAGAAGTGCTCGACCAACCTGGGGTTTTGTATATTGTTAACATTAATAATTATTTTAATATATTTCAAAAGGGTATAAATGTCCATAACTAAGCATCCAGATAAATCAATTCCAAAAAGAGCTTAACTCGTACATAGTGTCGAAAATGAACTTTTGAAATAAATTAAAAAATTATAAGCCTTTTTTTAGGAAAAAAAAGGTCACCTAAGAATGATTATACTATTGCTGGTATGTTTGAGTGCACACCAATCGTTGTGTTTTTTAGCTAAATTTGCACCAAAAATTAGCACATCACTAATTTGAAGTATGAAAATAGATCTAGTCGAATTTACAATATCGAACACAAGCTGTGAATGAAAAAATACAAAAGTATATATAGATTATAATAGACGAAAGAAGTGGATATCATACCTGTAACATTGAGCACATCTGTAAAGCAAGAAGCTTAGCTGCATCTGGAAGTCGGAAGCTCATCGGAGAGAGCTCAGGGGGCATTATCAGTAGAGTATTTGAGAGCTTCAAGGAGGAGAAGATGAGAGACTTAAAGAAGCTTCCAGACATCTATCAGATTTTTGGTGTTTATTTTTAGAAAAAAACAATTACTTTCCTAATTAGATAGCATAACATTTGTTTGGGCCTGGTCCGGGTTTGGGCCAGACCATTTGCTTCTCAACTATAAGCCATTTGCTTCTCAACTAAATAAGGTTTCAAGCCATTTTGGATTAAAAATGTAGGAAAAGTTCACTAATTACCAATGTTTGGTATACGTATTTCCTTTTATGAGTCTTTCGTAGTAATAGTAATTTATTTTGATTTTGTTAATTAGTGTTCTGACTTCTGATTTTGGAATTTATTTTTTAATAATTGTTTTTGGTTTTGTTGTTGTTGTGGTTTTGTATATTATTTAATTGACGTTTGTTACGTATTGTTTCATTATGTATGATATTGTTTTGTAATGTATTATTTTAATGAATACAACATTTGGATTCTATTATTTTCCGTCATTACATAATGTCACATATCAACAATTTGAATGATAACCCTACAAGAAAAATAAGGTACAGGGTAGAGCTTCTATAAAAAGTTAGGGTGAAGAATAAAATAGGATATATAAGTAAAGACAAAATGAAAAGAAAATATTAAGGTAACGACGTGATCACGTTAAATTAGGCGTTACACAAAATGGGAGTACTTTTCTTCATGAAACTATTATTCAAAATGCCTTAAAAGGGTGGTATTTTGATGAGTTAAGGTCAGCCAACTGTGATCAAAGTTATAAATAAATGTTTCCATTTGAAAACAACGTAGAATAAGTAAGGTATAATGTAATCACTAATATGGTATGTAATTCAACTAAAATTATATATTATATTAGTTGTGATGACAAGTTTGTTCGTAGCTAATGCATAGCAGTTTAACCAAATGTAGTAAAAGAAATATACTAACGAATTGCAGAGAGTTTTGATTGCAATTTTTTTTTTATGATTTAATAATAATAATTTTGTTACAATTATGTCGTAGAGGTTTTGACTATTGATATTTTTGAAGAATAAATTTTTTTAACTGATTTAATCATCAATTTGTTGGGGTTAAATTAATTACCATAAATTAACTATAGTGGTTTATTGCTCACTACAAATTTGTAATATCTTTTTTTAGTGCATGATGAAAATTCTTGTTCTCTATCTTATTTTATTGTAATACAACTTAGAAGTGAGCATCTGGCTTTTGTTAGCTATAATCGCTCCAATGAATCTTACATTTATATGACAAATATTTGAAAATTTGTTGAGACTTTTGATAGTTTTGCAAGCTTTGTTTGTAATTTTTTTATTCACACTACCTTAATGATGTTTAGACTATTTTTTTATGATGTGATGTAATCTATATTGTCGGTTTGGAGTATGGTCTAATAAATAATCTTTCCCTAATTTTTTTTAGTTTAAAATGTGCTTATAATTAATGACTATATAATTTTAACCAAGAATTTTTTTGTAGGCAATAATTGCACTATGCATCTATGAAATTTAGGTTGTAGCCATTCAAACATATATATATATATATATTATGACAAAATTTCATTGTGACTAAATTGTAGGTAACTAGAGACAACAATACAGGTGTCACTGATTGTTTGAACTATTAGTGACGAAAACTAATGTCACAATTGAATACAAAATTTTGTAGCTAAAGTATACTATGATTAACTACAGATTATAGTTTGTCTCTAATGTATCAATATATTTTTTGCGACAAAGTTTATCATATCCAAAATTTAACTAATTTTAGGACAAAAATTGATTTATCACTAATGTTTCAATATAAATTTTTGCGACAAAATTTTTTTGTATACAAAATTTAACTAATTTTAGGACAAAAATGATTCGTCACTAATATGTCAGTATATTTTGTGTGACAAAAGTTTTTCATATCCAAAATTTAACTAATTTTAGGACAAAAATGATTCGTCACTAATGCATCGATATATTTTTTGCGACAAAAGTTTTTCGTGTACAAAATTTAATTGATTTTAGGACAAAAATGATTTGTCACTAATGTATCAATATATTTTTTGGTTGACAAAAGTTTTTCGTATCCAAAATTTAACTAGTTCTAGGACAAAAATGATTCATCACTAATGCCTCAATATATTTTTGCGACAAAAGTTTTTCATATTAAAAATTTAACTTATTTCAGGACAAAAATGGTTTGTCACTTATGTATCGAATATATTTTTTTTGACAATAAAATTTCGTATCCAAAATTTAATTAATTTTAGGACAAAAAATGATTCGTCATCAATGCATCAATATATTTTTGAGACAAAAGTTTTTCATGTTCAAAATTTAACTGATTTTAGGACAAAAATGATTTGTCACTAATGTATCAATATATTTTTTTGTGACAAAAGTTTTTTGTATCTAAAATTTAATTAAATTTTGGACCAAAAATGATTTGTCGCTAATTGGAAACATCATTAGTGACAAAATAATGTGTCACTGACAATTCTAAATTTGTCGCTAATAGTACTCAATATATGGCGCCAATCCATTTTTTGGTGGGAAACTTTAATAGACAAAACTTGGCTACAAATTTTTACGTTTCGTCACTAAAAATATGTGTTTCATGTATTTAAGCACGAAATATATTTTTTGTCACTAAAAGTGAATAATTAATGACGAATTTCATGTCGTAGCTAATAATTTCGTAGCTATATATCACATTTGTTGTAGTGAGTTGAGGAGAAGGGCAAACCGGTCAATTGACCGGCTAACCCTAAGCTCCTCAACATTCGCTTCTATTATATATATATATATATAAGAGAAAAGAATAGAGGAGCTTAGGTATAGTAAATATACAACAAAGCAGCTATGGTAAAATCCGAAAAGGCCCTCTTGACCCCAAGCTCCTCTAATTTTCACTTCTAATATAGAGTAAAATTAGATGATCTGATTCAAAGTAGGGAGCCTGTCATTGCTACAATCTAGAGAAATGTCTTGATCTTATAATTAGGAGGAACAAGTGCCACAACTTAATTCAGGTTAATTGAAAAAATAGAGTTTGATTTATGAAAAGGTAACTTGAAAAATTCCACAGTTATGCATTCTATAGTAAGAAATAGTGTATCTCGATAAATTTCATGAAGATCGAGGGCCAATAAATGCAATTAAATATTTTTTATTCGGTATCCAATACCCATATTGAAGTCAAATGAATCCGAATTTGCGTCGTGTGGGGCCATTCATGTAAGCGCTCTCATTCAACGATTTTCCATACCATGATAGAGAGCACTTCCCTCGAATGGGCCAAATATTGGATACCGAACATGAAAACAAAAAAAATGGATAATTGCTTTTAAAGTTACTGGCGCTCGAACTTCACGAATTTTATCCAGATGTAATTAGTCAAAATCTAATTTTATTATTTTATTTTATTAAGTCAAAAGTAAAATTGCAATCATTAAATTGTAATTTAATGTTGACTTTGTACTTAATTTGATTTATGACAAGGTTTAGGGCTTATAAAAAAGAGTATCGACGAAAGTAATTAAAAAAAGTGAGAAAAAAAACAATATATATATACACACACACACTAGATTTGGATTGCCCATGCAAGCACGGGCCCAACGTACGTGGCTATGTCTTGTTTTATCTAAAGAATGATCTTATTGTGTGTTTTAGCGCTGAATTTAGAACTGTCCGTTGATAAAAGAAAGTGCACTAACTTGATAAAAGAAAAATGGCTGCTTTATATCGATCGCTAATTGTTCATGATAAAAGTTGTAAGTTGATTTATGTATGATATGGATATTGGGAATTTACCTTTTACTTCTAAAACTCTGTATTAAGGCGTCAACATTTTTTTTCTGGTGATGATGATCAACAATATTGTTCGATTTTCTTTTACAAGGACCTATTGAGTCATCCACCCTTGATGCATCATCATATGGCCGTCATGTAACTCCTTGAGAATCATGTCATTTGCCTGTCACGCGTTGCTACAAGAGTCATAAATACTTGAAGTAAGCTCCTGGCTCACCCCTATCTCTAAAGGGGCTTACGAATGAGCGGAGTGCTTACAGCCGTGGTAGCTGCGAGCCTCGAATTGCCTCTCCTCCCCATCTCAATTCTGATTGATTAGCTTCTTCCTTCACACAAGCTACGGTCTAACGACCCCTTTGTTGTGATGCTTTTGTGAGTAACAAGGACTTTTACATCACGGACCGGGTGAAAAAGTCATATGTAGTACTATCAAGGGGTTTGAAACAGGGGAAATATATTCCAAAGCGGTGAATTTTCCCTGGTTATCTACCTAGTTAACCTTTAGAATGTTATATTCTTCTGTGAAAAAAAACTTAATCTCATGTCTATATGTTTACAACTCTCAATGTTATATTCAGCGGAAGAGCAAATTCCCTTTGCTTTAAAAGAACCCCTCTGCTTGAGGAAATTGTATTGGTCTTGCCTTAACATGTTGGAGGCAATCACCATCCTTGAGAAATTTGTCAGATGCACTACTGAATTTTACTTGCATTTTTAGCTAATTATGTCACACTTTGTTTTAGATCCTTAAAGTAATCCCTTAGTTAACACTACACATCATCAAAATTTTGAATTTCAGGAGTTTGATCTTCAATAGGGTTGAGTGGGTTTCATATTGTTACTCAAAACTTAGAAAGGCTTATAATTACAGTAATCTCATTTTCATCTTTTGATGGTATATGTTGATTTTCTGCTTCTTCTTCGAGGTAAGAACCTCATGCGGGTTAATGAAGCTGAAATGGAATTTTTGAAGCATGTATTGTCATTGCAATTGCATTTGAGAAAATAGGTTTGTGACGAGTGCAGATTTCAGTCACAGGGGAATGAAAATGAAGGAGGAGATGAAGCGATTCGCTCGAGTATCACCCAATATAGAATTTATATACCAAGAAGTTGATATTCATTTTTGAAATTTCTAGCTATGCCGCTCACCATTGAGATTGTTTGATCTTTTTAGTTTCTTTGTGTGCTTTGTTTGATCTCTTCAGAAAGGAAAATAATTTGTTTTTCATATGGATATTTACAGAATTGAGTTTCTCAATTTACTAAAAAGGAACCCAAAAGTTTTTTTTTAAAAATAAAGTGTTTTGAAATTTGTAGTCTTAATTCTTGAACTTGTCATAAATAATGTCCTTTCTTTAGTGAATTGGCTCAGATTTTAATTCAGTAATTGAGATTGATCAATCTTTGCAGCACTTGCAATCTTTATAATTAAGGCAATACAATAATCTTTTCCAATTTCTTCGTTACTTCTAGTAAGGGTATACCTACATTCAGGTAATGTAAGCAAGGAATCAAAACACCAAATGTCGCCAACTTTCATGTAAACCTTATACTTCCCTAAAACAACTATTTCCATTTCTAGGAGATTCAATAATGTGTATATATATACACATAAAAGGATATTTCACCTAAATACACGGTACATTTTTTTGGCGAGGGGGGTACAGGGAAGCTACTTCCATTTCTAGAAAAAGATATTGTGGAAATCTATTCTTACAATTGACAAAACCTACATTAGAGCAATTAAATCATTCTCTATCTTTGGAACATTAGTCAGCTATTTCCATTTCTAGAAAAAGATTTTATTGAAATCTATACTTAACATATGAGATATCTACTCTTACAATTTTCTTTTTACCAAAATCCACCCTGATTACTAAATGAATTATGAACAGATCGGAAGTAAGCAGAAATAGGCTCCAAAAATCCTTGGGAGTTCTGTCCCTAGGGCTTTTGTCTAGTGGTAAGTGTGCCACATGTGTTGCGTGTATTAGGCATACATCTTGGGTTTACAACAAATAAAAACGTACTATTTAATTAGTCGAGAAGGATATACATCCAGATAAGTTATGTACCGAGTTGCGAGATTTGTTCTACTGTTGGGATTTTTGTGTTATAGATAAGAAAAGAGAGTTACAAAAAGTAGAGTTGAATCGAGAGGCTTACTTGTAGCAGAGCTGCCTCTACTTGTCCGTCTCTCCATTTCATTTTTCTCTGGATGCTCGGTTTTTCAGTCTTCTCGCTTAAGTAAAGAATAGAAATATAGAGATTTTGCATAATGCATTGTTATAAAATAAAAGAAAATCGCAAAACCGAGGGCACTCGTTGTTTTTGGCCCCGGTTTGTGACCTATTTTTAGTAGTGTAAATCAAAATTTAATGAATAAGCAATACATTTCCATCAACAATAAAAAATGACTAGTCGTTCACCATGTGTAGAGAGTCCACATTATGCATTGTCATTGAAAGTAAGAATACTTAATATCAAATCAGATTACAATGTACCATCAAAGAATGTGGTGCAGTGGATGATGCTGCTCTCCTCCCTTAATCAGAGGTCTCAATTTGTGACCTATTTTTAGTAGTGTAAATCATCCAATGTTAAGATTCAATGTTGAAGAAATTCATAGAGGTCTGCAAACTGCCACAAAATTTGTACATGACTTTGATATTAACCGTAGTTTGTTAACAAAAATTTAATTTTACCTTTAATCTTTTCCACCAAAGTCGATTACAATTTCTTGAAAATTCCTTAGGGACAATTGTCAATGTTGTAAAAAATGGTGGGACTATACATAATGTTTCCCTAACTCATTACAGATGTCCTCATAAAGTTTTTTCAAAAATTTTTTTTGGGTGCTCCGAGGCGACAGATCCATGGGCTAATACACACGAAAAACTAAGAAAGTCACGTAATTCCTAAAAGTTGGGTTGTAAATATGAAATATGCCTTAAAAAATAGTGGGATTGTACGTAATGCTTCCCCAACTCATTAAGGAGGTCCTCATAAAGTTTTCTCGGAACATTTTTTTGGGTGATCCGAGGTGCCAGATCCATGGGCTAATACACATGAAAAACCAAGAAAGTTGCGTAAGTCCTAAAAGTTGGCTTGTAAATGCGAAAATATGCCTTAAAATATGTAGCGACTGTATGTATTGCTTTCCCAACTCATTACGGAGGTCCTTATAAAGTTTTTTCAAAAAAAATTTGTAAGTGCTCCTAGGCGCTAGATCGATGGGCTGATACACACGAAAAACAAGGAAAGTGGAGTAATTTCTAAAAGTTGGCTTGTAAATGGGAAAATATATCTTAAAAAAAGGTAGAACTCTACGTAATGCTTTCCCAACACATTACGGAGGTCCTTATAAAGTTTTTTCAGAAAATTTTTTTGGGTGCTCTTAGGCGCCAGATCCATGGGCTAATACACATGAAAACTAAAAAAGTCGCATAATTCCTAAAAGTTGGATTGTAAATGCGAAAATATGCCATAAAACGGTAGGACTATACGTAATGCTTCTCCAAATCATTACAGAGATCTTCATAAAGTTTTCTTTTCAAAAAAACTTTTTGGGTGCTCTGAGGTGCCAGATTCATGGGCTAATATACATGAAAAACCAAGAAAGTTGCATAATTCATAAAAGTTGGCTTGTAAATTCGAAAATATGCCTTAAAATGGTGGGACTGTACGTAATGCTTCCCCAAATCATTATGGAGGTCCTCATAAAGATTTTTCAAAAAATATTTTGTGTGCCCCAAGGCACCAGATCCATTGGCTAATACACATGAAAAACCAAGAAAGTCGCGTAATTCCTCAATGTTGGCTTGTAAAATGCAAAAATATGTCTTAAAAATGGTGGAACTGTACGTAATGCTTCCCCAACTCATTACGGAGGTCTTCATGAAGTTTTTTTGGAAAATATATTTGGGTGCTCCGAGGCGCCAGATCCATGGACAACACGAAAAACTAAAAAAAATCACGTAATTCCTAAAGGTTGGGTTGTAAACGCGAAAATATGCCTTAAAAATGATGGGACTGTACGCAAAGCTTCCCCAACTCATTACAGAGGTACTCATAAAGTTTTTTCAGAAAAAATATTTGGGTGCTCTGAGGCGCCAGATTCATGGGCTAATACACACGAAAAATAAGAAAATTCGCATAATTCCTAAAAGTTGGCATGTAAATGCAAAAATATGCCTTAAAAATGGTGGGACTGTACGTAATGCTTCCCTAACTAATTACGGAGGTCCTCATAAATTTTTTTCAGAAATATTTTTTGGGTACTTCGTGGCGCCAGATCAATGGGCTAAAACATATGATAAATCCAAAAAGTCGCATCATTCCTTAAAGTTGGGTTTTAAATGTGAAAATATGCCTTAAAAATGGTGGGCTGTACGTAATGCTTCCCTACATCATTACAGAAGTCCTCATAAAAAAAATTTCAGAAATTTTTTTGGGTGCTCCGAAGAGCCAAATACATGGGCTAATGCACACGAAAAACCAGGAAAGACGTGTAATTCCTAAAAGTTGGGTTGTAAATGCAAAAATATGCCTTAAAAACTAGTGGGACTTTACGCAGTGCTTTCCCAACTAATTACGGAGGTTCTCATAAAAAAATTTCTAAAATTTTTTTAGGGGTTCTTTTAGGCGCCAGATTCATGGGCTAATATACACGAAATATCAAGAAGGTTGCGTAATTCCTAAATATAGGCTTGTATATGCAAAAATATGCCTTAAAAATGGTGGGACTGTACGTAATGTTCCCCCAACTTATTATGGAGGTCCTCATAGTATTTTTTTCAAAATTTTTTTTGGGTACTCCGAAGCACCATATACATGGGCTAATATACACGAAAAACAAAGAAAGTTGCGTAATTCCTAAAAGTTGGCTTGTAAATGCAAAAATATGCCTTATAAAATGGTAGGACTGTACGTAATGCTTCTCCAACTCATTACGGAGGTCCTCATAAAATCTTTTCAGAAATTTTTTTCGGTTCTCCAAGTGTCACGGCCCGATTTCTCAGGTCATGATGGCACCTACTATAACCCACCAGTAGGTAAGCCTAATCCCTAGCTTGGAACCAGAAGCAACGGGCTATCAAGCGAAAGAGGAACCAAAGAAGTAACAAACGATAATAAAGACAAGAAAGAGGAATCAACATAGATATATCCAAGGAACCGTCCCCAAGACCTGGCATTAGTCAGTAATCGAGCATCTAAACAAAACAAGAGTACAAAGCTTTTACAAATACAAAATAGATACAAATAGTCTTCGAAAGCAAGTAAAAACTAGTCCTAGCCCTAAATAGATGGAAATCGGCAACTCCGAACGCCAGGAGCTCACCCAATCTCTGAATGCAAGCTGCTTCGCACCAAGACCAATCACCGGCGATAACCCGTACCCGTACTATGATCTGCATGGTGCAGAAGTATAGTATGAGTACCAAACGAATGGTACTCAGTAGGCATAGGCCTTCTGAGCTCCACAGATAAAGCAAGTATAAATGACATATAAACAAGTTAGGAACAACATAAGTAACTAAGTAGGATCTAACACAAGGTAAAGCAGGAAATAAGAGTAAAGAGCTAGGATACATGAAGAAAGGAAGCAAAGTCAAAGAACGCACCTGCAAACGCAAGCCACAACCTATTTACAATAAGAGAGCACTATAGGAGTCAACTAATCAAGAACGAAATACTGACTATCACCGCTAATCACCTAGGGACTAATCCAACTGAACCTAGCAGGAAGTACCAATAACAAATCCAGACTAAGACAACCTGTAGACCAACTACAAATACAACACAAGATAAATACAAGTATAATCAAATAATAACCGATCGAACGCCCATACCCCCGAAAGGTAAAAATATACCCCCGACCCCCATAAACCGGGGAACCAAACATCAAACAAGTATACTGGTGATAGGCGATGCTAATGAATGCAAGTTTGTAGTAAAAACCAGTAACATCATCGGTGGCTCTCAGAGATCATCAACACCCAAGTGTATAGACCCACCCCGGCCTCCGACCTGGGTGGGATCCATGTAGCTCCCTCATCCGGTTCAATGGTGCATCGGCCAGAGGGGCCATAGGGGATGCGGGAAGTCCATATACACTGCCTGGGCCTGAACCAGGTCTTATACATAACATATAGCATCCCCGTTGTAACACCTCAGTTTTTCAAAAGAGAGAATTTCCAGTTTTAGGCCCAGAGTCACTTCTACGGACGCAGTCTACGGGTCGTAGATCAGTTGACGGACCGTAGTATGCATCCGTAGAAAATGGGTTAAATATTTGTAAATCAAGTCTCTGAAGTCGTGTCTACGGGCTTGCAGGACGGACCGTAGAAAGGTCCCGTCAATTGTTCTAGACTTAGTCAAATTTCTGAGGGTCAAGTTGGGTTCTACGGGTTAGATCTACTGACCATAGAATGGTCTTCAGGCAATAGATCGAATTCGTCGAAAGTGTCTTGAAAATTTGAGTTTATGAAGTTTTCTACGGTTCGACAGGACGGTTCGTAGGAATCCCTACAAACCATAGGTTGGAGCCGTAGACCTCGTCCGACAGTTATTTTTCAGGGTCTTTGTGTCTTTTCCCAATTCTTTTAAGTCCTTTTTATTATGACTTTGCCCCTAAATTGACTCACTATATAAGTCTTTCTTCCCAAATTTTCCTTCATTAATTCATTCTCAAATTCCCAACTTCCCCAAGATATTTCTCTCTCTAGAAAGTTCTCTCAATTCTCAAGGAAGAAGAAGGGCTAGGATCCTCCATTGAAGGTCATCAATTCTTAGCAATTTCTTGTGGGCTTTGTTGAGGTATGTTAGCATTCACCATTGGAGTCCTTTCCTCCATTGGATCCCTAACTTTCTTCAAATTTCAAGGTTTAACTCCCCAAATTGAATTAGGGTTTTGATCAATTCTTATGGGTTCTTCAATATTGATTCCAATTGTTGATTTTATGATTCCTAGTGCACGATCTAACGTGATAACGTAATTTAGTGCACGATTTTAGCGAGATTTATATGATTTGAGTAGAAATTGTATGAACCCATGCATGAGCCATGATTCCTAGTTATGAATTCATGATGAAGTATGTTCCATGCATTTATGAACTTATGAAATTGATGAAATATGCATGAATCTAGTTTATTGCATGATTCTAAGATGAATTGACATGTATCCATACTAGATCATCATTTATGAACATATGAATAGCTTGCATAAGAGATGCATGTATATCAATAGCTATCATAAGAGATGCATGTTTCATGAGAATTATGCTTATAATTGCTAGGGTGCGTATAGATGATGGATCCATGAGTTGTGAAAAGGTTTTCTTCACACTAAGCTAAGCATATGAATGTGAAAGGTTTTCTCACATAATTTAGGGTTCACATGGTTAAAAGGCTTTCTCACCTATGAATCAATCTGGAGGTATTCTAATGACATAAGCTTGGGGCAAGCCCATGGTAGTTGAAACGTCTTGATATGATCTTAGCTTGGATTTGGTAACCCTAGATGTACCTATTCCTTGGTTAAAATATGAATAAGCTTAATTGACTATTCCTTGGGATTTTACTTAGCACCGAGCGGACTTTTGGGATGAAGGTTTTCGTTTAGCGTCTGTGGACCTTTAGTAGCAATCCCTAAGTCCCATAACTACGTGCCTCGTAGGTTTTGTCTCAGATAGATACATAGCTAGTGGATCCACGTAAGGTACAAATTTATGGTCCTTACCTTGGCAAGTAGGACACCCCTTCTAGTGGTGTGGGGTAGACATCACTCCTCTTTTCGGTGTGGGGCAGACACTAGATTCCATGTTATAACTCATATGGTCTATGTCGGTTAAACGTAAAAATCCCATAATAATGAACCAGGGTACTAGAAGTATCTCACAAAACTTATGACATGACTAGCTTGCATTGACCATGTTTATGCATTGAGTTTCTAACCCTATTGTCACATGATTTAGTTTGGTCATTGCATGTTCATGATGACATCTCATTGGCATGATTTATGTGTTTATATGCATTTGCTTCATACTTAGTACATTCCATGTACGAATGCATACTTGTGCCTACATTCTCTTATAATGTAGGGTCAGACAGTCATCCTTCACACTCTCGTGGTTAGTTGCTTTCAGAGTTCGATCTATCAGCATTGGTGAGTCCTCATGCTTCGGGGACTAAGAGACTTTATTGCTTTTTCTTTACTTCTCAGTTTTAGACTTGTAAATGATATATTGGGTACATCCCGATCATTCTATTGTATTAGATGGCTTTTGAGACATAGTCATGACTTCCGCTTGTAAACGCTTTACTTTTATGAGATTGTCTATATTTTTCCTCATTCTTGTCTTTACCTTATGTATATGTATGCTAAGTGGCTTGTGTGGGGCCTCTCGGGGTCCTATACGCTATCTCACACCTAGGGGGTACTTTGGGTCGTGACACCCATAGTGGTACCGGAGAGTGAGTGGCCAAGCTGATGTAGAAAAGGATGATGCCGTACCAGATATCAATAAAAACTGAGTGCATCCTCGATGCCTCTGATACTGCCAGTATAAAAGGAGTACGTCCTCGACGCCTCTAGAGTTTCAAAATCAGTTTATCAAAGTAGTCCAGGGGATACGTCTCCCGTTAAAACCAGTTTTAGAAAATAATAAAAGTGTGAGGATGTCCCCTCAAAACAGTAGTAAAAATCAAATGAAAGTAACAGGATCATACCACAAACAAGTGAAAACGCTCAATCAATGCAAGCATGCCATCACCAGCATCCAAACAAGGTACACACAATCAGAAATGTAATACCAAATCATGCAACACTACCAAGGCAAGGGAAACTAACCTGGGATCCAATTGCTCCTCAAATACGGCCTCGGGCCCAATAATAGACAATAGACAATAAGGCATCACAAGTCTACTATTAATCAGAAAGCGTAGTAATCGGGAGATGGCTCAAAATCAAATGGGGGGAGAAATATATCTAGAATCGATGCCTTACCCCAAAATATGCAATCTCATCTCCTAACGAGCACAACTAAGCCAAACCTACGGCTACGAAGAGCCTCTGAGGTCTCCGGCACTAGCACAAGGTACACCATCCATAACAAGCTCTACCGGAAGCTACACCTAGCTATAAGGGCTGTACATCACATGATAAGGCACCTAAGGCTCAAACGTAGCCTAAGGCCATCAACACCAATCTTAAATAAGGATAATAACGCTAAGTCAATACCAAAACCAAGGCCCATAGCCTAATCTAAGGATTTCACGAGACTCCTATAGCCTAAAGATAAACTGGGGTCAAGAAAATGAGATAGAATGAGGTAAACCCTATACTTGGCAAATACCAACCTAAATCACATGTAATTTGTACTAAATTGTATCTAATAAAGCCTAGTCAAAGTGAGAGACAATAGCCTACCTCGAAGCCAATCACGGGCTCTCCGAATCTACCCAATTGAAGCTCCACCTTTAAGAATCACCTCCAATCGCCACCACGCTGCCAAAATATTGATCACAACGTCATTACGGACGTTTTGACACCAAAATCGCATTAATCGGTGATGGACCCAAAATTGGGTCTAAAATGGGATTGTGGAACCTGCGCTGGGAATTCCTAAATCGACTCCGTGAAAAGGTAAATTTGAACTTACTGGACTTGTGTCCCAAAATGGGGCACAATTCGTTGCTTGGAAATGAAGAAATCAGTCCATGCAATATTATTCACCAATAACACTAATTAAAATAACAAGGGCAGCAGCTTCAACGCGGAAATTACCTCAAACAGAGTGTACCCAAAAGTCCCCGAGCACTCCAATACGTAGCCACGAACTTCCCGAACACGCTGGACTTCGAATCACCCAAAATGGAGCTAAAATGAGCAAGAAATCACCAAATCAATATAGCCAAAATCTAGAACTCGAAAAGAGCTACAACATTCTGGTCAATCGCCATTTTACCTTGATTGACGCACACCCGATAACTTCCGATCACTCTACAGCGAAGCCACCATCAAAAAGAAGCTTCCACACTTTGAATCGCCTCATTTGGCCTAGAAATGAGAGAGATATGAGGTTTTGAAGTTTGAGAGAATGACTGATATTTATGCTATATAAATAGTAGAAATCTAGTCGCTAAAGGGCTGTTTTTGGTCGCTAAAGGGCTGCACCAGATATCAGCACTTTTGCTATTTTTCAAAGTCTCCGAACGGACCCTCGAAATTTGTTCGGGACCCGATGAAAATAAACCATATATGTTACCCCACTAAATTCGACATTCCGGACTCAATGTCGCAGTTGAAATTTCCAAACGAGGTCATCTCGATGAAAAGTGGGTTCCACACCCATGCGCCATTTTAAGCCAAAAATTCACAAGGGAGCTCGGAATGAGCCGGAAGCCTCGGGAAGCTCATGAAAGGTCGTTCTAGACTAAAATCGACATTTTAGAGCCAACTGCGCTGACGAAATTTCAATCCGAGCACGTTTTCCAAGAATATTGACCAAAGTCAAACTAAGGCCAATTCTTAAAGGTTAAAATGCCTAATGGCATAAACTCGCACCGAAAGCCTCGGGAACTGAGATAACCATGCCACTAGCCTAAAATGACCATTCCAGAGCTGATGGAACCATTAAAATTCTACTCTAAGGCCGTTTTCCTGGACTTTTGACCGAAGTTAATTGTTGAAACTCCGAAAGCTCCAAAACACAGAAACGGGCATACAACCCAAAGGATTGACCAGGCGACCAAACAGTCAGTGCCAGCAAGTCATAAATGACTTGGGGTCGCAATAGAAAAGTTATAAACGCTGAAAAGATCAGAAAATGAAGAAAATGACCTAGAGGGTCATTACACCAAGGCGTCAGATCCATGGGCTAATACATAAGAAAACCAAGAAAGTCGCATAATTTCTAAAAGTTGGGTTCTAAATGCAAAACTATGCCTTAAAAATAGTGGAACCGTACGTAATGCTTCCCCAACTCATTATGGAGATTCTCATAAAGTTTTTTCAGAGAAATTTTTAGGTGCTCAGAGACGCCAGATCAATGGGCTAATATACACGAAAAATCAAGAAAGCCACTTAATTCCTAAAAGTTAGGTTGTAAATGCGAAAATGTGCATTAAAAAATAGTGGGACTATACTCAATGTTTTCCACTCATTACGGAGATCCTCATAAAGTTTTTTCAGAAATTTTTTTTGGATGCTCCTAGGCGCCAGATTCATAGGCTAATATACACAATAAACAAAAAAAGTCACGTAATTCCTAAAAGTTGTGTTGTAAATGCGAAAATATGCATTAAAAAATAGTGGTACTGTACGTAATGTTTTCCCACTCATTACGGAGGTCTTCATAAAAGTTTTTCAAAATATTTTTTTGGATGCTCCTAGGCGCCAGATCCATGGGCATTAACACATCAAAAATGAAGAATGTCACGTAATTCCTAAAAGTTGGCTTGAAAATGCGAAAATATGCCTTCAAAAAATGGTGGGACTATACGTAATGCTTCTCCAATTCATTACGGAGGTACTCATAAAGTTTTTTCATAAAACTTTTTTGGGTGCTCCGAGGCGCCGAATCCTTGGGCTAATACACACGAAAAACCAAGAAAGTCGCGTAATTCTAAAAGTTGGCTTGGAAATGCTAAAATATGCCTTAAAATGGTGGGACTGTACTTAATGCTTCCACAAATCATTACAAAGGTCCTCATTAAGTTTTTTCATAAAAAGATTTTGGGTGCTCCGAGGCACCAGATCCATGGGCTAATACGCATGAAAAAAACAAGAAAGTCGCGTAATTCCTAAAAGTTGGGTTGTAAATTAGAAAATATGTCTTAAAAAAATGGTGGGACTGTACGTAATAATTCCCCAATTCATTACAGAGGTACTCATAAAGTTTTTTCATAAATTTTTTTGGGTGCATCGAGGCGCTGAAACTTTAGGCTAATATATATGAAAAACCAAGAAAGTCGTGTAATTCCCAAAAGTTGGCTTGGAAATGTGAAAATATGTCTTAAAATGATGGGACTGTACGTAATGCTTCCCCAAATCATTACAGAGGTCTTCATAAAGTTTTCTCAGAAAAAGGTTTTGGGTACTCTGAGGCGCCAGATTCATGGGCTAATAGACACAAGAAACCAAGAAAGTCACATAATTCCTAAAATTTGGGTTGTAAATTAGAAAATATGCCTTAAAAATGGTGGGACTGTACGTAATGCTTCACCAACTCATTACGAAAGTCCTCATAAAGTTTACTTAGAAAATTTTTTTGGATGCTCTAAGGCGCCAAATCTTTGGGCTAATACAAATGCAAAACCAAGAAAGTCGTGTAATTTCTAAAAGTTGACTTGTAAATGCGAAAATATGCATTAAAAATGGTGGGACTGTACGTAATGCTTCCCCAACTCATTACGGAAAGCCTCACAAAGTTTTTTTAGAATTTTTTTTGGGTGCTATGAATCACCAGATCCATGGGCTAATACACACCAAAAACAAAGAAAGTCTTGTAATTATTAAAAGTTGGCTTGTATATTCGAAAATATGCCTTAAAAAATGGTGGGACAGTACATAATACTCCCCAACTCATTACGGAGGTACTCATACAATTTTTTATGAAATAAATTTTAGGTGCTCCGAGGCACCAGATCCATGGGCTAATACAAACGAAAAACCAAGAAAGTCGCATATTTCTTAAAAGTTGGGTTGTAAATGCTAAAATATGCCTTAAAATGGTTGGACTGTACATTATGCTTCCCCAACTCATTACGGTGGTCCTCATAAATTTTTTTTTTAGAATTTTTTTAGGGCTTCGAGGTACCAGATCCACGAGCTAATACACACGAAAAACAAAGAAAGTCTCGTTATTACTAAAAGTTGGCTTGTAAATGAGAAAATATGCCTTAAAGAAATGGCGGAACTGTACGTAATGCTTCCCCAACTCGATACAGAGGTCCTCATCAAGTTTTTTCAGAAAATTGTTTTGTGTGCTTTGAGGCGCAAGATACATGGGCTAATACACATGAAAAATCAAGAAAGTCGTGTAATTTCTAAATGTTGGCTTGTAAATGCGAAAATATGCATTAAAACAATTGTGGGACTGTACGTAATGATTTCCCTAACTCATTAGAGAGGTCTTCATAAAGTTTTTTCTTAAAATTTTTTAGGGTCCTCCGAGGCGCCAAGTCCATCGGCTAATACACAAAAAAACCTAAGAAAGTCTGTAATTCCTAAAAGTTTGCTTGTGAATGCCAAAATATGCTTTAAACAAATGGTGGGACTGTACGTAATGCTTCTCCAACTCATTACAGAGGTCGTCATAAAGTTTTTTCAGAAACATTTTGAGTGCTCTGAAGCGCCAGATCCATGGGCTAATACACATGAAAAACCAAGAAAGTCGCGTAATTCAAAAAAGTTGACTTATAAATGTGAAAATATGCCTTCAAAAAATGGTGGGACTGTACGTAATGCTTCCCGGACTCATTACGGAGGTCCTTATAAAGATTTTTTAGAAACCTTTCTTGGGTGCTCTGAGGCGCCAAATCCATTGCCTAGTATACATGAAAGACCAAGAAAGCCGAGTAATTCAAAAATGTTGGATTGTAAATGCGAAAATATGCCTTAAAAATGGTGGGACTGTACGTAATGCTTCCCCAACTAATTACGGAGATCCTCATAAAGTTTTTTCAGTAAACTTTTTGGGTGCTTTGAGGCGCCAGATCCATGGGCTAATACACACGAAAAATAAAAAAATTCGCGTAATTCCTAAAAGTTGGTTGTAAATGAGAAAATATGCCTTAAAAATGGTGGGACCGTATGTAATGCTTTCCCAACTCATTACAGTGGTCCTCATAATTTTTTTCAGAAATTTTTTTTGGGTGCTTCGAGGCATCAAATCCATAAGCTTATACACACGAAAAACATAGAAAGTCGCATAATTTCTAAAAGTTGGGTTGTAAATGCACAACTATGCCTTAAAAAATGGTGGGACTGTACATAATCCTTGCCCAACTCATTACGGAGATCCTTATAAAGTTATTTCAGAAATTTTTTTTGAGTGCTCCGAGGCGCCAGATCTATGGGCTAATACACACGAAAAATCAAGAAAGTAGCGTAATTCCTAAAAGTTGGCTTGTAAATGTGAAAATATTTCTTAAAAATGGAGGGACTGTACGTAATCCTTCCCCAACTCATCATGGAGGTCCTCATTAAATTTTTTCAGAATTTTTTTTTGAGTTATTTGAGGCATCAGATCCATGGGCTTAATACACATTTTAAATCAAGAAAGTTGCGTATTTTATAAAAGTTGGCTTGTAAATGCAAAAATATGCCTTAAAAAAATGTTGGGATTGCACGTAATGCTTCCCAACTCATTATAGAGGTCCTCATAAAAAAATTTCAAAAAACATTTTTGGGTGCTTCGAGGCGTCAGATCTATACGCTAATACACACGAAAACCAAGAAAGTCGCGTAATTTCTAGAAGTTTGTTTGTAAATGCGAAAATATACCTTGAAAAAGGTGGGACTCTACGTAATTCTTCCCCAACACATTGCGGAGGTCCTCATAAAGTTTTAAAATAAAATTTTGGTGCTCCGAGGCGCTAGATCCATGGGCTAATACACACGAAAACTAAGAAAGTCGCGTAATTCCTAAAAGTTGGATTGAAAATGCGAAAATATACCTTAAAACGGTGGGATTTTACGTAATGCTTCTCCAATTCATTATGGAGGTCCTCATAAAGGTTTTTTTAAAAAAACCTTTTGGGTTCTCCGAGGCGCCAGATCAATGGGCTAATACACACGAAAAACAAAGAAAGTCACTTAATTTCTAAAAGTTGACTTGTAAATGCGAAAATATGCCTTAAAATGGTGGGATTGTATGTAATGCTTCCCCAAATCATTACTGAGGTCCTCATAAAGTTTTTTTAAAAAAGTTTTTGGGTGCCCCGAGCTGCCAAATTCATGGGCTAATACACATGAAAAATCAATAAAGCAGCGTAATTCCTCAATGTCTACTTGAAAATGTGAAAATATGCCTTATAAATGGTGGGACTGTACGTAATGCTTCCCCAACTCAACGGAGGTCCTCATCAAGTTATTGTATAAAAATATATTTGGATGCTCTGAGGCGCCAGATCCATGAACACACGAAAAATAAAAAAAGTCACGTAATTCCTAAAAGTTGGGTTGTAAATGCGAAAATATGCCTTAAAAAATGGCGGGACAGTACGTAATGCTTCCCCAACTCATTATGGAGGTCCTCATAAAGTTTTTTCAGAAAAAAATTTGGGTGCTCCGAGGCGCTAGATCCATGGACTAATACATATAAAAACCAAGAAAGTCGCATAATTTCTAATCTTGGGTTGTAAATGTGAAAATATGCCTTAAAATGGTGGGATTGTACGCAATGCTTTCTCAACTCATTACGGAGGTCTTCATAATGTTATTTTCAGAAAAAAATTTGGGTGCTCCGAGGCACCAGATCCATGGGTTAATATATATGAAAACCAAGAAAGTCGCGCAATTCCTAAAAGTTGGCTTGTAAATGCAAAAATATTCCTTAAAAAATTGGTTGGACTGTAAGTAATGCTTCCTCAACTCATTACAGAGGTCCTCATAAAGGTTTTTCAGAAAAAATTATTGGGTGCTTCGAGGCGCCAGATCAATGGGCTAATATATACGAAAAACCAAGAAAGTCGCATAATTTCTAAAAATTGGCTTGTAAATGTTAAAATATGCTTTAAAAATAGTGGGATTGTACATAATGCTTCCTCAAATCATTATGGAGGTTCTCATAAAGTTTTTTCAGAAATTTTTTGGATGCTTCGAGGCTCTAAATCCATTTTACACACGAAAACCAAGAAAATCATGTAAATCCTAAAAGTTGACTTCTGAATGCGAAAATATGTCTTTAAAATAGTGGTACTATACGCAATGCTTCCCCAACTAATTACGAAGGTCCTTATAAATTTTTCAGAAATTTTTTTGGGTGGTTTGAGGCGCTAGATCAATGGGCTAATACACACGAAAAACCAAAAAAGTCACGTAATTTCTAAAAATTAGATTGTAAATGCAAAAATATGCCTTAACAAAAGGTGGGACTGTGTGTAATGCTTTCCCAACTCTTTTACGGAGGTCATCTTAAAGTTTTTTCAAAATTTTTTTTGGATGCGCTAAGGCGCCAGATCAATGGGCTAATACATACGAAAAATAAAGAAAGTCGCTTAATTTCTATAAGTTGGCTTGTAAATACAAAAATATGCCTTAAAAATGGTAGGACTCTACGTAATGCTTCCCCAACTTATTACGGAGGTCCTCATAATTATTTTTCCAAAATTTGTTTGGGTGCTCTGAGGCGCCAGATCTATGGGCTAATACACACGAAAACAAAGAAAATCATGTAATTTCTAGAAGTTGGCTTTAAAATGCCAAAATATTCTTTAAAAAAATGGTCGGACTGTATGTAATGCTTCCAAAACTCATTACGGATGTTCTCATAAATTTTTTTCAGAATTTTTTTTGGGTGCTCCAATGCGCCAGATCTACGGTCTAATACACACAAAAAACTAAAAAAGTCACGTATTTCTTAAAAGTTTGGTTGTAAATGCAAAAACATGCCTTAAAAATGGTGGGAATGTACGCAATGCTTCCCCAAATCATTACGGAGGTCCTCTTAATGCTTTTTTAGAAAATAATTTTTGGTGCTCCAAGGTGCAAGATCCATAGGCTAATACACATGAAAAACCAAGAAAATCATGTAATTCCTAAAATTTGGCTTGCCAATGCGAAAATTTGCCCTAAAAATGGTGGGATTGTACGTAATTGTAACACACACTTTATTATAATAAGAATTACGGAAGTTGCAATATTTTTGTCCCTATTATTTTTTTTTGGATATTTTAATATTGAAAAAATGCACCTCATTTGCAAAAATACAGCTGTCACGCCCCGAGCCTATACCCTGGGCATGGCCAGCACTCGAGATCCATCGCTGGTCCCCAAGCGAACCCTTGGTCTGGCTGACTACTTAGCGAAAGACTTACTCAAGTAAAATGGGAACTCCAAATGCATAATTAAACTCATAACGTCTCAATAACAAGTTAACTCTATGAATATCTGGAAATACTTAAATAAACAGAAGTAATCGACTCAAGGTCTTAAAACATCAACAAGGAAAATAGTGAGAGACTCCTCAACTTCTAACTATCTATGAAGCCTCTAAATACTAAGATCATTGTCGAGATAGGACCCAGGCAACTTTAAACAAAATAGGAAATAACTGTGAATCCCTCCGGAAAGCAAGGAGGCTCACCAAAGCTAGCTAGAGTGCAAATGGTATCAACGAAGTGCCTGTTGATGACCCCAAACACCTATATCTGCATCATAAAAAGATGCAGGTCGAATGCCGTTAGTACATTGAATGTACAAGCATGTAAGGGGGAAATTGAAAGCATAAACAACTGAAATGATAAGGCTAGAAGACAAACTTACCTCGACTCAACTCCAATACAAAAACAACAATAATAGATTCAATGCTTAAAACTTTATAAAACATGAGATATAAACTCAATGATGTATAAAAATACAATAAGATACACTTTACTCTTATTTGGAGATTCTCTAATCGACAACCATCACTATGAGCTAGGTGATGATACAACGTCTCATTCACACTGCCATAACTATCCTATACCTTGTCGGTGTATAGAACAACCTCAACTAAGTGGATCCACTAAGCTCTACCCGAAGGCATAAGGAAATCATCTAAAAAGTATGAATCCTTTACCCATGTTGGCATACATGGTTTATAAGGAATTTGAGTTGTCTGAACTCATCCCCATATCGATGCTCAATACTACTCCCAATAATATATACTCATGCTCAAATGTATAAAACATAACTATATCTCAAGTTGAGGTAATTACTCAAATGATCCTTTTAAAAGAAGTAATACTCTGAAACCTCTCTGAACTCATAAACTCATTTAGAAATCTATGTTTCTCTCTTTTAAATGTAAAAGTGTTACATTTGGGAATACTTAGTTACCTTATACTCTTTTTCAACCACGAATACAACTCTTCTCATTCTTATATTTACTTTCTCAAGACTTAGTTCAAAACCATTGTTAATTATAAAAGAATTCTCAATATGACTCAAAAGGACCTCGTGAACTTTCCTCTTAACTTACTTTAGTTTGGAATGTAAATTAAGACATGTGAGTGGGACATGTAGACTCTCTCAAGTATTAATAAAGACTTTAAGAGTTCATATTAAGAAGAGAGCGAAGACACGATTTGAAAGAACGCATACGAGAAGAAGAACGGAGAAGAAAAGGGCCTGGCGACCCTGGCGTAGCAGTGGCGCGCCGCGCCAGCCTCAGTCCCAGCCCCAGCCCCAGCCCCAAAAGTACTGGGGCTGCTACCTGCAGTGCGCCAGCCCTCCTGGTGCTATGGTGGCACATTGCCCCAACCCTGAACCCAGAAATCCGACAAATTTTCTTGCTCAATTTCGAGTCCTAACTCATTTAGAATCGATTGGTTTCTTCCAAACCTCTTTGATTCACAAATCCAACACGAAATTATCGAAATCCCACTCAAATTCTATCAAGAAACACCACTCATTTGCAAAACCCTCACCTCAAGAACTCAAGACCTCTATTGTTAAAGAACGAAGCTTAAAACTCAAAAACTCCTCAAGAATATTTACATTAATGATTATATGGGTGAATTAACGAAAAGATTACATGTTTGGCGTGGGGATGAACAAATCCATCTCTATGGGAAACCTCATATACTTGAAAGAACAATTGTTCTTGGCGAAATTTCTCAACCCTTGAATGAACGCTTGAAAACCCTCTTTTCCTCTCCTTGAAACTTCGCCCTAAAATTCTAAGTGTTTAGGAATATGAAAATAACTTAGCGTCTGATTAGACCCCTAAATTGGGTGAGGGAAACGTGGGTAGGCCTATTGGGGTAAGGAAAAGACCAAAATACCCTTTCCTTAAACGGATGAAAAGCCTTAACTAGAGAGGCTTTACTCAAATAGCCATAACATTTCACTCCGAGCTCAAAATTTAGCAAACTTGGCGGCATTGGAAAGAGGACTCAAAGGCCTTCGATGTGATACTTCATGGGCCACCTAAATCTTTATGTGTTAAAATATATGATCATTTGAAGTTGACCCAAAACTGAAAACTGATCGAAGTCTGAGGTGTTACAACAACATATGAGTAATTTCTAAAAATAAAATCAGGAATTAGTTGATTTGCTAAATTGACATGTAATGGAGTTTTATTGAAAAAAAATAAGACGATACTAGTTATTTGTGTTTTGAAAATATACTCCTCAATATCCGTGACTAAAAATTAAATAGTGCTACATTACTCTATGTAATGTTAGAGGACATTTATGAGACTTACTAACATTTCACAATGTGTAAATAGCTTTTTTTGTAGCATTTTCATGCTGAATAATTTTTTTTATGTTAGAGAATGGTGAATGAAATGGAGGCTCGCATATAGTGTCTTGTGCAACAAGAATGTATTACCAAGATTAAAAATAAAGTTGCTCTCAGATCAACTTTGGAGTGAAGTGTTGACCGGTCAAAAATTTGCATGTTCAGATGAAAAAGAGTAGAAGAAACGAGGATGATAAGATGAATGTGCAGGCATACTAAGAGATACAGTATTAGGAACAGAAATATTCAAGACAAGATTGGAGTGACCTCCGTGGTGATAACAATGAGGGAGGTGAGACTAAGATGGTTTAGACACGTGAAGAGGAGATGCATATATGCTTCGGTTAGGAGGTGTGAGGTTTGGCTAAGATGGATATTAGAAGAGGTGGAGGTAGACAGAAAAAATATTGGGGAGAGATGATAAATCGGACATGACCCTAGATAGGAGGAGTTGTAGGTCGAGGAGTAGAGTCGAAGGTTAGTAGATAGTGGAGCATTTTCTACTTTTCCTTAGAAGTATTAATATTACTCTCGTACTTGTTTTCTTTTTCAAATAATTTATTACATATTGCTTCTTTTGCATTTATTATATTATTATTATGTTGCTGCTGCTTTCTTCGACATTATTTTCAGTATGACTTTTTTCACTATTGTGTTTTCTTTCTATACTTGATTTTGATACCTTTTACTTGAGTTAAGGATCTATTGAAAAAATCTATCTACCTTTTCAAGATGAGGATAACGTTATGGGCACACCACATTTCCCAAACCCCGCTCATAAATTACAATAGGTATGTTAATGTTATTATAATAAAAATACAGTTCATCTCAATTGCAAAGAAATGTCACAGGTTTCATATCTCTTCTCATCAATATTATGTACTACCTCACTCTAAGTATTATAGTAATGATAATTATGAGAGTTCCACAAAGTGAAGTTAGTTCTTTTGGTAGTATCTTGAGTGAATTAATAAATTTGTAATAAGTGCAATTCACCTCAGAAGGAAAAAAATAATTATGTGATCATATATTTTTTCACCAACATCATGTACAGGAATAGTTTATGTAGTATGCAACAAAACTATAAAACTATGTTTGATATTTAAATTTTGAAATATTTCTTCAATTATCGTGACGAGGAATTAGATTATATTGGATTATATATACTTATTGTTATAGAAAATTGAATTTGATGTCAAATTATGAGGTTCATTTCAATGATTTTCACCAAACAGAACTGGATTCTTATTCGTATTTTCTGGTTAAGTTGTAAGTTTACAATTTTTATTCATCTAAAGTCTGACGCTCCTCAAGATCATTAAGGTGTAGACATTTGATAATGTTAGAACCCCTATACACAATACAAATATTGTATATTTCTTATAAATTATTTATCAAAATGATAAAAATGAAAATAAAATAATATACCTCACATATAGTAAAAGTTTAATATCAATTAAAAGATGCAGAATTAGATGAAAACAATTGATGAATAATTAAATGCAACAATCTAAGTTTTAAATTACACAATTCAAATTATGTAATTCTATTAAATCCACATATCAGCTATAAATTTGACCCGAATAGCATGACAAAAGTGTTATATGTCACTTCATCAATTTTTTATCACCGTCCAAATTAGACAACAGATTGGTAGTAGCTGAATCTGGCAAGAATCCAGAGAACTCATCTAGCAAATCTGGACAATCATTGAGAAGTACGGCAACCTACAAATATAAAAAAATAATAGTAGCGAACAAGAACATAAAGATCGTCTATAATAACTATGTACCCAAATAATATATATAAAAAAATTACCTCATGGTACACCTCTTTGACATCCTTGCGCTCCTTCCTACACTTGTTCATGATATCTAGGAAGGATTTGTACTCATGGTTATTCACTAAATGTTTCTGCAAGAAGGTAATAAGTCAATAAGGTATGACTAAAGTTTTTTGAAGAAGTAAAAGACAAACTTTTATTAGTAAAATCATGAGGTAATAGAAATGTAACCTTTATTTTGTTCACTAAGCTGAATACTTGCTCAAAGTAAATTGGTTTCTTCGGAGGAGGTGTGACTTCATCATTAAGGATTATACCATAGCCACAGGGCAAGAAAGAATTTAATACAAGGAGTAAACTAGACAATGAATTGGGAGTAACTGAATTTTTCAAGTATTCAGTGAACTCATCTAGCAAATCAAGATGGTCATATAGAAGTACCGCAACCTACACATATAAGGAAATAGTAGTAACAAACAAGACCATAAAGGTTGTCTATAATATCTATGTATCCAAAAAAAATTAAAAAGTTATCACCTCATGGTACACTTCATTGGCGTCCTTTCTCTCTTTCTTATACATCTTCATAACATCTACGAATGATTTGTACTCATGGTCATTTCCTAAACGTTTCTGCAGGAAGTTATAAGTTAGTAAATTAGGACAAAAGTTTTAAAACAAGAAACAATCCTACATTTATTAGTAAAATCATAAGACAACAAAAACATAACCTTTATATTTTTCACTAAATTGAATGCTTCTTCATTGTAAGTTGTTTTCTTCGGATAAGCCTTGTCTTCATCATTGAGCATTATTTTATAGTCATTGGGCACGAAAGCATTAAATAGAAGGAGCAAACTAGGATGTCCTTTAAACAATTCTCTCACTATTTCTATGACACCAACATGATCAATTCTGTGAGAAATATTCAAATACACAGTCCCACATAAATCACCAAATTAGAATAGAAATTAATAAGGATCATGACAATAGGCAAAATTTAGTTGCAAAACTTCGAGCCTTAAGCTCTTTCATAACATCAAGGAACATGTCATACTTTTCTACTTGGTCTACAAACATGTTCCTAACCTCCCTCACATAAGACAACACAACAACTGAATCTATGCTGCTACCATACCTAATTCATCCAAGAGATAGAAAAAAACAAATACATCATAACCACAACCATTAGTAGCCACTGAAATACATTGCGGTTAAATCAAGGATGTTGTCTAACATTAAGTAAAATGGGTGAAAAAATAGAAGATTATAGCTCAAATTCAAGTAAAGACCAGTAATATATCTTCACACCTGACTAAATCTTGGAAGATAGAGTAACTACATATGTAGTCGTTGGACATAGAAAATGGAATATTTGAGACACGCACTAACTTGGAAGGCTTAATATTGAATTTGTCATTAGATTTTATGTAGAAACTCGTTCTACCATTTGTTCCAACTGAGCGTCGAAACACATGCTCATATGTTCTGATTTTAAAAAAGATTGTGTGCATTCTCGAACATCGCTAACTACATACAATAAATTATCTCATTTAAATATACACTTCGATAGCGATTGGAACATGCTTGACGTTTTAAGTCTTAATAAGGCCAATGTATATAATTAAAGGAGGTGACATATTTTTCTTGAGACACGCACTAACTTGGAAGGCTTAATATTGAATTTGTCATTAGATTTTATGTAGAAACTCGATCTACCATCTGTTCCAACTGAGCGACAAAACACATGCTCTTATGTTCTAATTTTAAAAAAAAATTGTGTGCATTCTTGAACATCGCTAACTACATAAGTTAACTACATAAAATCTATTATCTCATTTAATTATACACTTCGATACCGATTGGAACATGCTTGAGGTTTTAAGTCTTAATAAGGCCAATGTGTATAATTAAATGAGGTGACATATTTTAAGCAGTTAGCGAATCTATGTAATTGTTATTTGAAAATAGCGCAAAAGGTTGTCTAAAATTCAAATTGAAAGTGTCTAATAAAAACACTTTATCATGTGTTCACGTGCTAACTTTTAAAAATTTTAAAAATTGTGTGCATTCTCGAAAATTGGTAACTACATAAAATAAATTATCTCATTTAATTATACACTTTGATACCGATTGGAGCATGCTTGAGGTTTTAAGTCTTAATAAGGCCAATGTGTATAATTAAAGGAGGTGACATATTTTAAGCGGTTAACGAATCTATGTAATTGTTATTTGAAAATAGCGCAAAAGGTTTTCTAAAATTCAAATTGAAAGTGTCTAATAAAAAATGCTTTATTATGTGTTCACGTGATCAATATAATATGAATAAATTATAATTCGAGTATCTAAATGAAATCTTATTTAAGGGGGCAATTAATGAATTAAGTCAACTTGTAATGTTCTTAAATGCAATTAGTAGTTAAGTTACATTCTCATTCACCTTAATCCAATGCTTAATTTGGGAAAAAAGATAAATCTTGGGATAGTCATGTGTATAAAAATCATCACATACATAGAAAAAATAAATAGAAGACATAGAACTTACGAATCTCCATGAGAAGAACAAAATGGCCACTTAAATGGTGGTGTATCATTTAAATCGGGTCTCAATCGCTTCATGCTGCAAAAATAGAACAAAAACAACAACAATCTTTACTATAAGAAAACTCAAAAACTCAAAAATATATATATATTTTCCATTCTATAAAAGAGTTCACCTTTTGAGGTTCTCCCAGAAAGAAAAATCAAAAGTCCAAAAGATCTATCAACAAAAAAATGGAGTTAAATCAATGGTTTAGATCTGAAAAAAGAAATCTTCATTCAATTCATTTTTCACAACCTTTTCCTTTCCCCTCTTCTCTTTTCCTCCTCTTGGACTCGAAAAAAACTACAACACACACTTATGTTTGAGAAACAAAGAGGCGAGGCAGTTAAATGAATAGAGGAAAAAAATTGTTGATGTATATCTTATGTAATACAACTCAGTTTGCATTAAATGTTTACTTCCAATAGCAGATTTATATATATATATATTAGTGACATGTGTGGACAAAAAGGTTTAATTTTGAATGGGCTCAAAATTAGTGACATGTGTGCACAAGTTGAAGTTCATGAATGCCCAATTTTTTATGCCCTGGTTTCATTTATCATTTCCTCAAATCGAATGTAAATTAGGGAAGTAAGTTTATTGCATATAAGTAAGTTTTTCATCATAAAACCATATGTCACTCCCCGAGCCTACACCCTAGACGGGGCCGGTCCTCAGAGACCATCGCTGGTCCCCAAGCAAATCCTCATCCTGACTGACTACAAGCGGAAAACTAACTCAAGCAATAATAGACTTTAAATTGCATTAAATCTGATAAACTCAAATACTCAATTCATAAAGTCTGGACAATATTAAATAGAATACTTATAGTTTGTAAAACAACTCAAAACAAGTAAATACTGAAAGACTCCTCAACTCTATCTATCTATCTATGAAGCCTCTATAGTTCAACATGGATGTTGGGACAAGAGCCACAACACCCTAAAAGACTAAACTGAAAGGGAAAAAAGGGGGAATCCTCCAGAATGCAAGGAGGCTCACCAAAGCTAACTGGAATGTCAAATGATCTCAACGAAACATATGTTGATGATCCTGAACAACTGTATCTGCATCATTATAAGATGTAGGTCGAATGACATCAGTACATGGAGTGTACGAGCATGCAAGGAGAACTGAAAGCATATATTAGAGATAAAATCATTTAAAGCTATACTCAACTCAACTCAATATAAAACATGAATAGAGATAAAGTCATTTAACGCTATACTCAACTCAACTCAATGTAAAGCATGATTAGAGATAAAATCATTTAAAGCTTCATAAATAAAAGATATAACACAACGATGTATCTAAAAATACAATAAACTACTCTTTACTCTTATTTGGAAGATTCTCTAACCGACAACCATCACTGTGAGCTACGTGATGATACATCGTCTCGCCCACGCTGTCAAAACTTTCCTATACCTTGCCGGGGTATAGAACAACCTCAAGTAAGTGGATCCACTAAGCAATAAGGATTCATCTAAAAAGTATGATCATGTAACCATGTTGGCAGACATGGTTTATGGGGGCTGTGAGTTGTCTGAACTCTTTCCCATATCGGTGCTCAATACTACTCCCAATAATATACTCATGTTCAATGTTTAAAAACATTCTCTTTTCTCAATTTGAGGTAATTACTCAAAAGATTCTCTTAAAAGAGGTAGCCGCTCTGAAGTATCTCTGTACTCATAACTCATTTAGAAAACAAAGTTTCTTTCTCAATGTAAAAGTAATACATTTGGGAATCAATTAGTTCCCTTAAACTTTACTAAAAAATTCTCTTGTTCAAAATAATAGAAGTTTAAGAACCTTTCAGACTCAACTCGGACTCAACTCATTCTTATTCAAAAACGCTTTTAAGACTTACTCACATCTCATCAAACTCTTTTCTTGAAAACATCATTTATGCTCGATTCTATACTCATTAAGACTCTGAAAATCATGCATAGTGAATAATAATGCAAAAGCTTCGAAAAACTCATTCTTAAAATAATTCATCATAATGGATGACTCAAGACTTTCAAAACTCCAATGAATGAAGTCATGGACGCTCATGTTCCCTCAAAACCTTTCTCTTACTCATAGCATAAAAAAATACTCTTTACTCAATTAAAACAGTGCATTATAGGAAGCAATGTAGTAACTCAACTAGGGTTCATGTAAAACTAGGCATGAACAGAGATTCAAGAAGAAGACTCATATGGATAAAGACAATCTTGATAATTAAATAAGGAACTCAATGATGGAAATCATAACTCATTCGAAAACTCAATAGCATTAGGGTTAGAACTCAACTTGACTCTTTAATGACGGAATTGAGATGTAGGGCGCGTGGACGAACTCAGTCCAACGCTATGAATAGCCTTACATACCTGGAAGATTAAGGTTACAGTCGAAATTCGAAGGCCTCAATAAAAGCTCTTGAACCCTAGTTTTTCTCCTTCTCTCCAATTCTTGCTCTCAAAAGATTCTAAGTGTTAATGAGAGAAAAAGCATGTTGGGTACTGATAAGGAACTAATTTTTAGTCCCAAAACATCTGGGTTTTAATTATAAAAGGGTGGTAAAAGATGAAAACACCCCTCTTTAAAACTGCCGAAATGACCTACGAGGTCACCTACGGATTGTAGGTACCATCCGTAGGTCTTGGGTCCCCAAAAAATTGAGTTTTTGAACCTTTTTAACGACTTGACAGAACCACCTACGAGACCTACCTACGGTTCGTCGTTCAAACGATGGACCGTAGGTCAGATCCGTCATTCTCAGACTCAGAATTCTGATATGACAGTCTCTGGTAAAATGGCCATAACCTTTACTTCGAGCTCGAAAAAAGGCATACTTTGTGGCCTTGGAAAGAGGACTCAAAGACCTTCCATTTGATTGTTCATGGGCCATGTAATTATTTATGAGCTGAGAGATATGACCATTTGAAGTTGACCCTTGTATGATCTTACGAAAATTTAATCGGTAGAGGATCTTTGAACTCGACTTAGTACTAGAGGTTCCTTGTGACCCTAATTCACCTCTAATACACTTCAAATACTTAGGAATAAATATATACCATTAGAAGTCATTGAGTTTAGGCCTACGCATATGAACAATGGCTCGGGTCTTAGCTAAAGAATTTTGGGGTGTTACAATATCTCCCCTTTGGGATCATTCATCCTCGAATGATGACCAAGCTAGGAAGTTGCACAAGGAACGGGTACAATACAAAAATTGAAATACTCAAGCACACGAATAGACACTGAATCTGAAATGAGAGGAGGGATATAGCCTCTGACGCTTTCATCAATATTTTTCATAACTTCGGGAAAGAGAATTATGAGTCTGATATAAGAATCGGACCACTCTGTATTAAGCGACATCACTGATAGCTTTCGAGATTAGCAAATCTTCTCAACTATGCTCTTCTTCTTCAATACTACACTTCATTAACTGAAACTTATAGCTCCCACCAAAGTCTAATTCTAACTGCATACTTTAACCATGTTCAAGCCTAACTCGTAGTCACAAGGTACTACCCATAAGATGATTATAATTGTACAACTCTGACCTGTGGGATTTGCATTCTATATCTTTGTAGGGAGTCTCATTTAGAGGATGCTACTTCTTCTTCTTACCTCTCTACCACCCTTACGTGAAGCTCTTAACAAGAGTCGCCAACAACATAATACAATTAATCACATACCTACAAACACAACATTCAAGCCTATCATTCTCATCACTTTATGGCCTCTAGTACTTAACATCACCTAAGGATTCTCATGTCTACTCTAGCATCTCTACATTCGCATTTGCATTAACTCCTACCAAAGGACACACCAATATACTCTTACCTATCTATTGCACACAACAAGATCCCATCTCGTTCTTCCTCCATGTCTATAACCTTAAATGGAATAAGCATACCACAACTATCACAATAAAGAACACCCACTCTCTCCCATCTGCCATAACCCATCTACTATCATCAACATTGCTATCAAGTCTGAAAAGAAAGGATCACTAGAAGAGCTTAAAGCGAAAGATCATAAGCATAATTTATTCAAGAAATCTGATCTGAGAACATTCATAACGTAATATGATCTCACTAGCCTTTTAATGCCTATCATAAGTTTATGGAACTGAGCATACTGTGAA
>JAGDQO010000671.1:0-46750 GCA_018342035.1 Solanum appendiculatum | reverse complement strand
TAAATTATCTCTTGATTTTTTAAATTGGACATGTATTGTTGAACAACTATTTTTATTATTTTGGACAACTATTGTTGGACGGAGAGAGTAGCAAACATGAATGATGGAGTTGAATAATGTGGTAGGGGAAGGGAGAAACAGGAAATAAATTATAAGGTGGGAAATCGAATCCTCACCAATAAGGTGAAAATTTAAATAGCCAGTCGGCTGAACTACTAATATTTATATGGAGTTGAATGAATTTATTCCCCTTAAAAGAAATTTAGAACATTGATCAAGTATAAATTGTGTTTTTCTAAAATTATTCGGGGGGGTGTTGACAAACCTGGGCAATCATTAACTGATTTCGATTCCGTTGGAAGTTTAATGACTTCTGGCCCATCAGTTTCTTTTCGTGCCATGAGAGTTTCAAAGGCTATAAAAAAAAAAAATTCAACAGCAATTAGTGAAAATATTATAATTATAGTTAACCCCTTAATAATATTTTAGCTTAATAATTAATCTAATTTAAATTTTTTGTGTACGGTTATTTATAGTTATCTTTTAGAATAGGGTAACAATTCTGCTACATTATCATTTATAGTGTATTTCTCATTTCAAGTTAGAATGTCAGAAAATCATGATGTCTATAAATTTCTGACACAATCAAGGGCATAAGGAGATTCATTTGAACTGTGGTAGAGCTACTATTTTCACTAAGAGAGTCCAAATATAACGAAGTAACCATATCAAACAATTACATGGATATATATGTATTTTTTTTAACTTATATAAATAATGTAATTTTCCAGCAAAAAGGTATCAATCAATAAGTCATTGGACAAGTATCTCATTCAAACCACCTTTGCCGGTTAGTCACATTGTCTACAGCATCCAAAAAAAAATTTATTGTATATATAGTATATGATGAATTTCTTCGTAAAAATTCTTCTCTTTCACCCATATCACGAAAGAAATATAAATTATTTACGACTCTAATAATATATTCTTGTATGTGTGTATATATATATAGAGAGAGAGAGAGAAAGAGAGGTACTAACAAGCTGCAAGAAGAAAGAAAAGAATGATGTGAGCAAACTTGACACAAGTTTTTGACTCCATTTTTTTTCTAAAGAGTAGAAGGAATTAAGTGAATTTGTATGAGTTCATCACATAAATTTATAGGCAAAAGTTGCCTTCATTGTTGGGAGGTGCTACATAATAGTGGTGTCTAACAACCACATATTGTACAATATGAAGATAAGGGACAAAATGGTCTTTTCCTTTAAAGTAAAATCACAAATCAGGACAAAATTATTATAATTATTGATATTTTTTATTCATGTAAATACCAAACGTGAAGGGACAGTGAAAATTGAATTTACGCCTAGTATATAGGGGCTACCCATTGATATCACTAATCTGTAAATTATGAACTGGACAAGAATAAAGCGGGAGACTTGATTTTATAGCCGTTTACAAATATTTTCTAGTTATATGATTCTTTTATGGGAGAGAAAAAGTAAAAGTACATTTTTTTTATGAGTAATCCAATTCATCCCTCTTGAGTCTATTATTTCATCCGTTCAATAATAGTTGTCCATTATACTAAAAATAGATGTCCAACAATACTTGTCCAATTTAAAAAAATCAAGAGATAGTTTATCTTTTGCGACTATTTTACCCTTGTTATTAAATACTCCCTCCGTTTAAAAAAGAATAACACATTTCTCAAAGCATTAAATTTAATAAAGTCAAAAGATAATATAGTAATATTACCACTATTATTTATTATCTCTTGAAGAGTGTGCCAATTCAACAATGGATAACTCTTGTTGTTGGAGGGTGGGAGTAATTAATTACACCAAAAATAATATAGAGAAATACACATAATGACATAAAGATACGTTTTTTATTATATTTTTTTTCAATTATTTTTTCATTGTTGTTGTACTTTTTTTGTATCATTATCCATTCAATTTTTCAGGTTGCCATTATTTTACTCACGGAAATATTATAAAAAGTATAAAAAACAAATGGTCCCCTATAAAATGTTTTTATTAATGAGCCATTTTGTCAGTATATGAAACACACAATAAAATGTGATTCTATAATTATTGGTACTTGATTATTAATATATTCTTCTTAATTAAGTATTAGTATTCCTTTTAACTTTCTAGTACCTACCATGACATGCATTAACTCTTTAGATCTGGATATTTAATCATTTTTCCGATTTCAATTTATGTTATAATTTTCGTTTATCGAGAATTTGGATTTTTTCGAGATAGTTAATTATTTTTTTAACTGTAAGAGGATTATTATTATTATAAGGTGAGGAATCAAACACTCACTACTCATGTGGAAGTTTAGATAGTTAACCAATTGAACTATATTTACATTTTGTTTGGCCAAATTGGGAAGTTAAAAATGTTTTTATAATATGTAGCTATTATTACAAAGGCACATATTTTAAAGCATCGAGGTGTTTGGCCAATCGTTTAAGTAAGAAAAAAATATGTGTTTTTTAGTAGTAGTAAAAACTATTTTTGAGGAACTAAAAAAAATAACTTTTCCCTTAAAAAGATTTTAGAAGATTGACCAAGCACAAATTGTGTTCAAATATTGAAAAATATTCTATTTAAAATTGATTATTCAAACACAAAATTATATGTTTTATATAAATATAATAAAATCACTTAAAATAATTTAATTTTTTGATAAAAATCAAACCAACTCGACCTATGTGCACACTTACTCATATATGATTATGGCATTTATTGAATTAACCATGAAAGTAATGGAATATTATGAGGAGCAAAATGTAGTGAAAAATGACAAACCATGGCATTCCACGTTGGATTTAGACTCATCAACAGATTTTTCCTTTAGAAGTTTTATGATTTGTAGCTCATCACTTTCTTTTTGTGCCATCAGAGTTTCAAAGGCCGTAAAAAAAACATTATTTCACATAGCAATTAGTGAAAATATTATAGAGAAATACACATAATGACATAAAGATACGTTTTTATTATCAGCAAGAATTGTGGTGGAGTGAAAAGTACCAAAAGGTCTCGGGTTTGAGTCCCCTTGGACACGAAGTCGCTTTTGTTAGGGAGCGTTTTACCCTCCAAAAGTGAGACTTCTCGGCGCTAATCAAGATTTAGTTGGACTTCAATGTGGGTATCGGACACCGGATGGAAAATATAAAAAAAATATACGTTTTTTATTATATTTTAAAAAAAATTATTTTCCAATTGTCGATGTTCAATTTTTTATCATTATCCATTCAACTTTTCAAGTTGCCATTATTTTACTCACGGAAATATTACAAAAAGTATAAAAAAACAAATGGTCCCCTTTAAAATGTTTTTATTAATGAGCCATTTTGTCAGTATATGAAACACACCAAAAATGTGATTCAATAATTATTGGTATTTGATATTAATATATTCTTCTTAATTACTTTATTATTATTCCTTTCAACTTTTAGTACCTACCATGACATGCATTAACTTTTTAGATCTGGAAATTTAATTATTTTTTCGATTTCAATTTATGTTATAATATTCGTTTATCAAGACTTGGATTTTTTTGAGATAGTTAATTATTTTTTTAACTGTAAGAGGATTATTATTATTTTTACTTGTGAGAGGACTATTATTTTTTTTAACGGTGAGAGGGTGAATGTAATTTAGCTCGAATAAAGTGAAAGGACTGAAAAAGAATTGTACTACTTCTTTCTCTTCCAAAGAAGTGTTATTTTAACAAAAATCAATAAATACATTGTGTAATTTACTAAACTATACTTATTATTTAAGAAGTAATATATTTTTTGAAAACTGAATACTATTAAGAAAATGTAGTATGAATGTATAGTTGGAAAAAACATACTCCAAATTTTTCTTTTGAATTCCTAAGGTAATATTTATTTTGAGACAAAATTTGTTTATTAATATAATACTTATTTCAAACGGAGGAAATAATTTTAAAGCTAAATTGGATAAGAACAACTTAATATTTTTATTATTATTTTTATTTGTCCATGTATATTCGTTGATACATATTATAGTTTGAATAATAAATACGGTCAAGGGCAAATTTGATCGAATTTTCTCATTCTTGTATTCATCGATACAATTACGAGTTATAAGTTCTTGTTGACTTATATTTTATGTCTATTTTAATGGGTAGAGAAATACTTTATATTCATAAAATCTTGTCTTCATTTATACATACGGTCTTTGTTCAAAATTTATATTTCTTGTATTCACTCATCATACGGCCAACAAATATATAAAAAAAAATATAGGAAAAATTACATGGTTAAGCAAACATATACTAGTTAATTAGTCATCATAGCTATAGTTTTAGTTATATACCATTCGCGACCAACATTCAGTGATAATTACATGGGCTGGGGTTTTGAGTTGTATAATTTGCACGTTTGTATAATTCAGAATTTGTATAACTGTTTAAAGTTTAGATGTTTGTGTTTGTATAAATTCGTTATTTCGAGTTAAAAAAAAAAAGCTTAATTACCCAAACATACCCTCGAATTATACAAACGAGGAAGCTTAAACTGTAGCTACAGCCCGTGAATATGCAAACTATAGCTATGGAGCATAATTAAATTTATTATAGTGATTATTTGCTAATATTCCTCTAAAAAATATCCTTATGCATTCACACAATATTGCATGTCTAACACACCTTTGTATTTTATTGTATTTTGAATTATAATTACAGTCGAACATCTTTAAACACCCTATTAAGGAGATTTATCCATCTGATCATGAGATTATTCAATGAAGACAAACAACTAACAAATACTCCCTCTATTTCATATTAACTGAATTTTTGAGGCTTTTTCCATTGTTCAAAATAATTGAATTGAAATGTTTGAAACTTTTTTCATGTTTGCCCTTTCATTTATTGAAGTTTTATGTTTACCAGGAGATAAATTACACTACTTATGATTTCACAAAGGACAACAACGAAAAATATGATTTAAATTATGTCCTTAAATATTTTTCTTAATATGTGTGCATCGCCTCATAAATTCAGTTAATATGCAATAGAGGGAGTAATGCACAATATGTAAAAAGTACTAATTAATGAGAGTACATTTAATTAAGCCACATTTATTTATTCCAAAAACAAATATAGTAAAGAGTACATGTAGAGTCCTTATAATCAACATAAACCCCTAATTATTTTTCACATGTGGCTACTAATTACTTCAATAATCCATTAACTAACCAACCACAGGAATTTGTACAACATAATCCATAACATCAAGAAAAAGAACAACTCTAGAACAACTAAAATCAGTTGGAGGTGGAGAACCATTCAGCCTTATTGGCATATCTGTTATGAGTGGATTTTCCCTCACAATTATTAGCTTAATAATTTCTACTAGTACACCATTAAGTTCTGGCCACTTTTGCTTTCCTACATATACAAACATAATTAATTATAATGAGAGAATGAAAAAACAAGAATATTATACAATATACAATATGCATGATGGAGTTTTCGAAAAAAGTTTCTCTACTTTTACGAAGTAGTGGTAAGGTCTGCATACATTCTATCATTCTCAGATCTCACTTAGTGGTACTTCACTGAGCATGTTGTTGATGTTGTTGTTGTTGGGGGTAGGAGGAAAACGGGGGAAGGGATTATATTATAAGGTGAGGAATCGAACACTCACTACTCATGTGGAAGTTTAGGTAGTTAACCAATTGAACTACTAATGATTTATATTTTATTTGGCCAAATTGGGAAGTTAAAAATGTTTTTATAATCTGTAGCTATTATTACAAAGGCACATATTTTAAAGCATCAAGGTGTTTGGCCAAGCGTTTAATTAAGAAAAAAATATGCGTCTTTTAGTAGTAGCAAAAACTATTTTCCAGGAACTAAAAAAAATAACTTTTCCCTTAAAAATTTTTTAGAAGATTGACCAAGCACAAATTGTGTTCAAATATTGAAAAATATTCTATTTAAAATTGATTATCCAAACACGAAGTTATATGCTTTTTTATAAATATAATAAAATCGCTTAAAATAATTAAATTTTTTGATAAAAATCAAACCAACATGACCTATGTGCACAGTTACTCATATATGATTATGGCAATTATTGAATTAACCATGAAAGTAATGGAATATTATGAGGAGCAAAATGTAGGGAGAAATGACAAACCATTGCATTTCACGTTGGACTTAGACTCATCAACAGATTTTTCCTCTAGAAGTTTTATGATTTGTAGCTCATCACTTTCTTTTTGTGCCATCAGAGTTTCGAAAGCTGTCAAAAAAAATATATTATTTCACATAGCAATTAGTGAAAATATTATTTTTATACATTTAATATATTTTAACATATTCCACTTTATTAATCTGAACAACTATATATTTGTTGTTATCTTTTAAGTTATCATGCTAATATATAGTGTAACAAATTTTCTACATTATTTTCTATAGTGTATTTCTCATTTTAAGTTAGGACATCAGAAAATATAATGTTTAGAAATCTCTGTCACAAGAAAGGGCAGAAGGAGATTTATCAGAACTGTGGCAAAGTCACTAAGGGAGTCAAAATACAAGGAAGTAGCCGCATTAAGCAATTCCAAGGATTCAAACATATATATAGGGGTGTCAATCTATACGTAATTGGACAAGTCGCTTATGAACCTCCTTTATCGGTTAGTCACATTATATATACAAGATCAAACTTTTTTTTTTTTTGTATATATAATAAAATTCCTTCGTGAAAATTCTTATCCCCCCTCTCATCCACCCACACACACCACAAAAAATATATAAATCATTTACAACTCTAATAATATTCTTGCATGTAGAGAAAGGGAGGTACTAACAAGTTGCAAGAAGAAAGAAAACAATGATGTGAGCAAACTTGACACAAGTTTTTGACTCCATTTTCTTTTGGTTCTAAAGAGTAGAAGGAATTAAGTGTATTTGTATGAGTGCATCACATAAATATATAGGCTAGAGGTTGCCTTCATTATTGTGAGGTGCTAAATACTAGTGATGTCTAACAACCACATATTTTACAATTTGAAGATAAGGGACAAAATGGTCTTTTCCTTTAAAGCCAATAATTAGGAAAAAAATTATTATCTTTTGATATTTTTTTAATTACAAATTAGAAGTAAGGGGGCATAGTGAAAATTGAATTCACGTGTAGTATGTAAGGGACACCAGTGATACAGCGGGAGATTTCATTTTGTAGTCATTCATAAATATAAAAGATCTATAAATAGATAAAATACATGTTGATTGGTATGCTCATTTTTTAATTAAAATCGTAAATGGACTTAGGAGATCATTTTCCTCTATAGAAATTGGAAATATAAAGGTTGGAGTGTCATACTGAGTTTTAATTATTATTTTTATATGGGGAATAATTTTGTTTATTATGAACTTTTGGAATTAAATTAAGAAAAATCCATTTAAAGTAGTTCGAAATTTTAAAAGAAATACTTCTTTCATTTTAAAAAAAAAATCAATAATAGGGGGAAACAAAAGAAACTTAATTAATTTATTGGTAATTTGAGTTAACCATTGGATGATAGTGTAGGTAGGAAATTCACACTCTCAACAGTTCAAGTATGAAATTCAATAAAGTGAAACAGTTTAAATATATTTTTGATTCTTAACTCCAAAAATATAACTTAGGATATCACTGTCACGGAGTTAGAACTTGTAAGTTGTAAATGTAATGAGAGTTGGGAGTAGGGTTGCGCTGGTTATAGCACACATTTTAAATTTTTTAGAATCTTATACTTTAATTTAGTTTTTATTTTGATGTTTGATGCACATATTTTCAAAATCATAAATTAAAGATTTGAATTGTGGAACCAAACAACCACCTAAGGATGAGAAAATATTAATTCCAGGGAGAGGAGGGGATGGATCAGCGGGACTCTTTTTTTTTTTAGATTATTTTTTTCTTTAAGTAATTTTTTTTCTTTTAGGTATATAAACTGATTTTTTTCAAAAAAATATTTGAAATTTTTTTTACGAGCTTAAAGAGGTGAAACACACTTTTCTTGTTATGTCATCATTTTATGTTTACTAGTAACAACTTTTGAATAGTTAAAATATTTAATAGGTATATAAATTTGGGTTAAGATGTGTAAGTAAATTTCATGAACATCATTAAAAAATCACAAATAATTTATGCCATCAATTCAGAAGATCCTACTAGCTAGAAAATAGATCTTAGTATAGATGAAACTTTTTGGCACTTATGGTCAATAGATAAAGCAGATGACACGTTGCAAACTATTGATATGTTTTTAAAAGCCTGCAGCATCAAGTATCATTGATGACACTTGAAATACACATGGTCTTGACTAACCGTCATGTTTTTTTGAGTATTTAAGATTTTATTTGATTTACTTTTTAATTAAAAAAAATTGAAGTCACTTTTGTGAAACTGATCTTTTAGCAGAAGCTAGCTTATTCTAAAGAAATTTTGAAATATGGATCTTTAACCCTTAAAAATTTGTATTTCCTTTCTCAAAATTGACATTTTGAACTTTCCCTTTTCTTTGAAATTGATAATAACCTGAGGAAAAAAGAAGTTAAAAGCAGCTATTTTGAACAAATATTTTCAATTTTACTTCTTATTGAAAGTCGTTTCGTACAGCCTAAAAAGTTACTAGATTTTCATACGAATATTACTAGATTTTGTTGTTTCTAGAATAGTTCACATACATGTATCTAGAGATACATGGGGTCAAAACTCGGTATAATTTGTTCTAAATATATCGTATCCAAGTGGATTCGCATGTATCAAGATACATAGAATAAATCTCGCTCGTCTCCCTCCCATCTCGATCGCCACACCCCTATGTATCTAATATTCCAGATGTATGCGAATCATACCATATACATGTATCTATTTTTTAAGAAAAATTTGTCGGGCTTTTTATTGATAAAATTTCAAGAAAATATAGACGAACTCATTTGGGCCTATTGCCCAAATCTGCCAACACTACTAGGATAGATAAGTCCAGTCCAAAGCCCATCCTCCTATCTCTATACTTACAAATTCCTTAAGAATAGGGTTTCCTAAATCCGCCTCCCTCACATATATCTAGTGTGATTCGTATGTATCTAGGATATATTAACAAATCTCGCTCATCTCTCTTCTGTTTTCGCTCGCCTCTCTCCCTAATTCAATGTATATGATAGCAAACAATATTTATCGAGGCATATATCAAGTACTTACAATTATAACACATTTTTATGTGTTCTTAAAGTTATCCATGAAATTCACTTACATATCTTAATCCAAATTTATAGACCTATTAAATACTTTAACTATTCAAAAGTCGCTCCTATTAAACATAAAATGTTGACATAACAAAAAAAAATGTATTTCACTCCTTTGAACGTGTAAAACAATATCAAATATTTTTAAAAAAAATTCAGTCTATACACCTGAAATAATCAAAAAAGGAAAAAATTAATTATCTAAAAAAAAAGAGGAGTTCCATTGATCCATCCCCTCCCTTCCCTGCACCTAACCTTTTCGTATCCTTAGGTGAATGTTAGGTTCTTCAGTTCGATTTTACCAAATTTTGATTCGATTCTTTAATTTATGGTTTTGAAAATATGCGTACCAAACATCAAAATGAAAATCAAATCACAATAGAAGACACTAAAAAAGCTTAAAACATTTAAATGTGCTGCATTCAGCGCAGCCCTACTCTCAACTCCTATTACATTTACATGTTACAAGTTCCAACTCTCTACAGTGATCTCCTAGGTTATATTCGGAGCTAAGGATAAAAAACACACCTAAACTATTAAATTTAATTGATTTACTGCTTGAACTATTACGAGTGTGAATTTCCTACATGAACTATCATTCCGTGGTTAGCCAAACTACCAATTATTTTCCTTTGTTTCCCCTATTTTGAGGCAATTTTGTTTTTAAAGTGAAAGAAGTATCTCTTTTAGAATTTTGAACTACTTTAAATGGTTTTTTTTTTCGTATAGCAAAATTTCATGTATCTAGGTGTCTTTCATAATATATGGTGGGAAATTCATAATTAACGGTAAGATACGTAATTATTTAAAAGTATAGATAGAATTAGTATATATGATATGAATGTATATCTAATAATATAGGTTTCCCATGTTTGTATTCACAAAATATTGCATTCATATTGTATTCATGGTATACACCATCAATGCGCGAACGCACTTCTGTAGTAAGATAAGCTATGATTCGTAAATTTGAAAACTATAGTTACACACAGCAAATAGCATTTGAACTATAGTTGTTTATGAAATTTGTCGGGTCTTTTTTAAGGATAATTATACAGAATATCAGCTCATAAACTTTATTTACCAACTATATTTAAGATAACTTATACAACGTAGGAAAGATGCATGTTCGGCCATATTATTTATCAAAAAATGGCCAGATGCAACCTTTCTCTTCTTCTTCTTGTTACCTTCTATTTCTTCTTTATCTTCCTCCTCCTCCACCTTCTCCTTCTTCTTCTTTGTTGCTTTCCTTTTCTCTTTAAAATTCAATGTACGACAAACGTGAATGATTTTGAGTAAATTATATATCAAAAGATTCGAAACATCAAGAGGATTTAATATCTAAAATTTGGGATTGTTTAGATGAGATTTTGAGTTGGTCTGAATTGAATAGTCAGTGAATACTTCATCTATAGTCCTTGTGTACTTCATGTATAGTTAAGCTATATTCAATTTTTTGAGTGTATCATAATGTATAATCAATATATAGATCATGTATAGGTAAGTTATATTCACTTTTTTGAGTGTATCATATATAATATAGTCAATGTATACTATCTATGATTTTTGACTATTTCTTATGTAATATTTGGTGTAAACTAATTACTTTATGGTATATATTTCAACTATACCTTATTTTTACAAAGCCCTAATTCAAAGGAGGAAGACATTGGGGGCAACAAAGCTACGTGTGATCAAGAATAATCAATTGAACACTCTATGTCGAAAAATTAAATTTTATATATGGTAAAATATTACTTGTTAGTGATAAATAATAGACTTTGAACATCTTTGAACATCCTATAAAATTTTCTGACTTCGCCACCGGAAACACACACGTGAGATTTAGCCGCTTGGTCTTGAGATTATTTAATTAAGACAAACGACTAACAAATACTCCCTTTAATTTGATTTATTTGTCTTACTAAAAAAATGTCTCTTTCTTCTTCTTCTTCTTTTTGATAACTTTTTAATACTAACTTTTCACGTGACATGTTTAAAACTACAAGATTAAATGTCATTTTAGTACATTCTACATATATTTAATTTATGACCACAAAATTTAAAAGTTTTTTTAATTTTCTTAAACTCCATGCTAAGTTAAAAATCAAACAAATAAATTAAAACAGAGCTGAGAAATGCACAATATGCAAAAGGAATTAATTAAGGAAGAGTAAATTTAATGAAGCAAATAAATTAAAACAGAGCTGAGAAATGCACAATATGCAAAATTAATTAATTAAGGAAGAGTACATTTAATGAAGCCACACTTATTTATATTCCAAATCTAAATATAGTAATGAGTACATGTAGACATCATAATCAACATAAACCCTAATTATTTTTCACATGTGGCTGCTAATTACTTCACTAATCCATTAATTAACCAACCACAGGATGTGTTATAACATCACCAACAACATTAGTATAAAGAATCACTCGAGAACAACTAGTATCATTTGGGGGTGGTGAACCAAAAAGTCTAAACTCAAATTTTGTTATGAATGTATTTTGACTCATAATAAATGCCTGAGCAAGCTTATCTGGTACACCAAGAACTTCTATCCAGCTTTGCTTTCCTACATATACACACAAAATTAATTATAATTAATGATAGAACAATTAATAATAAGAAAAATATGGATTATTATGTGTTTTTTTAATACTCTCTCAGTCCAACAATAGTTGTCCACTATTGATTTGGCATACCCTTAAGAAATTATAAATAATAGGGATAATATTACTATATTATCCTTTGACTTTATTAAATTTAATGCTTTGAGAAATGTGTTAGACGATAAATAGTATTTAATAGCAAGGGTAAAATAGACATAAAAGGTAAATTATCTCTTGATTTTTAAATTGGACAAGTATTGTTGAACAACTATTTTTAGTATAGTGGACAACTATTGTTGGACGGAGAGAGTAGCAAACATGAATGATGGAGTTGAATAATGGGGTAGGGGAAGGGAGAAACAAGAAATAGATTATAAGGTGGGAAATCGAATCCTCACCAATAACGTGAAATTTTAAATAGCCAGTAGGCTGAACTACTAATATTTATATGGAGTTGAATGATTTATATCTTATTTGGTTCAAGTCTCAGAAAAGTCAAAAATGACTTCTTATTTATTTAATAAAAACACATTTTAGAGATAAGGTGTTTGGCCAAAATAAGTGTTTTTAGTAATAGCAAAAATTGTTTTTTTTTTCAGAAGCTTTAAAAAAATAATTTATTCCCCTTAAAAGAAATTTAGAACATTGATCAAGTATAAATTATGTTTTTCTAAAATTATTCGGGGGGGTGTTGACAAATCTGGGCAATCATAAACTGATTTCGATTCCGTTGGAAGTTTTATGACTTCTGGCCCATCACTTTCTTTTCGTGCCATGAGAGTTTCAAAGGCTTTCAAAAAAAATAAAAATTCAACAGCAATTAGTGAAAATATTATAATTACAGTTAACCCCTTAATAATATTTTAGCTTAATAATTAATCTAATTTAATTTTTTTGTGTACGGTTATTTATAGTTATCTTTTATAATAGTGTAACAATTCTGCTAAATTATCATTTATAGTGTATTTCTCATTTCAAGTTAGAATGTTAGAAAATCATGATGTCTATAAATTTCTGACACAATCAAGGGCATAAGGAGATTCATTTGAACTGTGGCAGAGCTATTATTTTCACTAAGAGAGTCCAAATATAACGAAGTAACCATATCAAACAATTACATGGATATATATGTATTTTTTTTAACTTATATAAATAATGTAGTTTTCCAGAAAAAAGGTATCAATCAATAAGTCATTGGACAAGTATCTCATTCGAACCACCTTTGCTGGTTATTCACATTGTATACAACATCCAAATTTTTTTTATTGTATATATAGTATATGATGAATTTCTTCGTAAAAATTCTTCTCTTTCACCCATATCACGAAAGAAATATAAATTATTTACGACTCTAATAATATATTCTTGTATGTGTATATATATAGAGAGAGAGAAAGAGAGGTACTAACAAGCTGCAAGAAGAAAGAAAAGAATGATGTGAGCAAACTTGACACAAGTTTTTGACTCCATTTTTTTTCTAAAGAGTAGAAGGAATTAAGTGAATTTGTAGGCAAAAGTTGCCTTTATTCTAACAACCACATATTGTACAATTTGAAGATAAGGGACAAAATGGTCCTTTCCTTTAAATTAAAATCACAAATCAGGGCAAAATTATTATAATTATTGATATTTTTTATTCATATAAATACCAGACGTGAAGGGGACAATGAAAATTGAATTTACGCCTAGTATATAGGGGCTACCCATTGATATCACTAATTTGTAAATTATGAACTGGACAAGAATGAAGCGGGAGACTTGATTTTATAGCCGTTTACAAATATTTTCTAGTTATATGATTCTTTTATGGGAGAGAAAAAGTAAAAGTACATTTTTTTTGTGAGTAATCCAATTCATCCCTCTTGTGTCTATTATTTCATCCGTTCAATAATAGTTGTCCATTATACTAAAAATAGATGTCCAACAATACTTGTCCAATTTAAAAAAATCAAGAGATAGTTTATCTTTTGCGACTATTTTACCCTTGTTATTAAATACTCCATCTGTTTCAAAAAGAATAACACATTTTTCAAAGCATTAAATTTAATAAAGTTAAAAGATAATATAGTAATATTACCACTATTATTTATTATTTCTTAAAGAGTGTGCCAAGTCAATAATGGATAACTCTTGTTGGAGGGTGGGAGTAATTAATTACACCAAAAATAATATAGAGAAATACACATAATGACATAAAGATACGTTTTTTATTATATTTTTTTTCAATTATTTTTTCATTGTTGTTGTACTTTTTTTGTATCATTATCCATTCAATTTTTCAGGTTGCCATTATTTTACTCACGGAAATATTATAAAAAGTATATAAAACAAATGGCCCCCTATAAAATGTTTATATTAATGAGCTATTTTGTCAGTATATGAAACACACAATAAAATGTGATTCTATAATTATTGGTACTTGATTATTAATATATTCTTCTTAATTAAGTATTAGTATTCCTTTCAACTTTCTAGTACCTACCATGACATGCATTAACTCTTTAGATCTGGATATTTAATCATTTTTCCGATTTCAATTTATGTTATAATTTTCGTTTATCCAGAATTTGGATTTTTTTGAGATAGTTAATTATTTTTTTAACTGTAAGAGGATTATTATTATTATTATAAGGTGAGGAATCAAACACTCACTACTCATGTGGAAGTTTAGGTAGTTAACCAATTGAACTAGATTTATATTTTGTTTGGCCAAATTAGGAAGTTAAAAATGTTTTTATAATCTGTAGCTATTATTACAAAGGCACATATTTTAAAGCATCGAGGTGTTTGGCCAATCGTTTAATTAAGAAAAAAAATATGTGTTTTTTAGTAGTAGTAAAAACTATTTTCCAGGAACTAAAAAAAATAACTTTTCCCTTAAAAAGATTTTAGAAGATTGACCAAGCACAAATTGTGTTCAAATATTGAAAAATATTCTATTTAAAATTGATTATTCAAACACAAAATTATATGTTTTATATAAATATAATAAAATCACTTAAAATAATTTAATTTTTTGATAAAAATCAAACCAACTCGACCTATGTGCACACTTACTCATATATGATTACTTTCATGGAGTATTATGAGGAGCAAAATGTAGGGAGAAATGAAAAACCATGGCATTCCACGTTGGACTTAGACTCATCAACAGATTTTTTCTTTAGAAGTTTTTTGATTTGTGGCTCATCACTTTCTTTTTGTGCCATCAGAGTTTCAAAGGCTGTAAAAAAAAACATTATTTCACATAGCAATTAGTGAAAATATTATAGAGAAATACACATAATGACATAAAGATACGTTTTTATTATCAGAAAGAATTATGGTGGAGTGGAAAGTACCAAGAGGTCTCGGGTTTGAGTCCCCTTTGGCACGAAGTCGCTTTTGTTAGGGAGTGCTTTACCCTCCAAAAGTGAGACTTCTCGACGCTAATCAAGATTTAGTTGGACTTCAATGTGGGTATCGGACACCGGATGGGAAATAAAATAAAAAATATACGTTTTTTATTATATTTTAAAAAAAATTATTTTTCAATTGTCGATGTTCAATTTTTTATCATTATCCATTCAACTTTTCAAGTTGCCATTATTTTACTCACGGAAATATTACAAAAAGTATAAAAAAACAAATGGTCCCCTTTAAAATGTTTTTATTAATGAGCCATTTTGTCAGTATATGAAACACACCAAAAATGTGATTCAATAATTATTGGTATTTGATATTAATATATTCTTCTTAATTACTTTATTATTATTCCTTTCAACTTTTAGTACCTACCATGACATGCATTAACTCTTTAGATCTGGAAATTTAATTATTGTCTCGATTTTAATTTATGTTATAATATTCGTTTATCAAGACTTGGAATTTTTCGAGATAGTTAATTATTTTTTTAACTGTAAGAGAATTATTAATATTTTTAATTGTGAGAGGACTATTATTTTTTTTAACGGTGAGAGGATGAATGTAATTTAGCTCGAATAAAGTGAAAGGACTGAAAAAGAATTGTACTACTTCTTTCTCTTCAAAAGAAGTGTTATTTTATAAAAAATCAATAAATACATTGTGTAATTTACTAAACTATACTTATTATTTAAGAAGTAATATATTTTTTGAAAACTGAATACTATTAAGAAATGGTAGTATGAATCTATAATTGGAAAAAACATACTTCAAATTTTTCTTTTGAATTCCTAAGGTAATATTTATTTTGAGACAAAATTTGTTTATTAATATAATACTTATTTCAGACGGAGGAAATAATTTTAAAGCTAAATTGGATAAGAACAACTTAATATTTTTATTATTATTTTTATTTGTCCATGTATATTCGTTGATACATATTATAGTTTGAATAATAAATACGGTCAAGGGCAAATTTGATCGAATTTTCTCATTCTTGTATTCATCGATACAATTACGAATTATAAGTACTTGTTGACTTATATTTTATGTCTATTTTAATGGTTAGAGAAATACTTTATATTTATAAAATCTTGCCTTCATTTATACATACGGTCTTTGTTCAAAATTTATATTTCTTGTATTCACTCATCATACCGCCAACAAATATATATAAAAAAAAGTAGGAAAAATTACATGGTTAAGCAAACATATATTAGTTAATTAGTCATCATAGCTATAGTTTTAGTTATATTTGAAATTTCTTTTACGCGCTTAAAGAGGTGAAACACACTTTTCTTGTTATGTCATCATTTTATGTTTACTAGGAACAACTTTTGAATAGTTAAAATATTTAATAGGTATATAAATTTGGATTAAGATGTGTAAGTAAATTTCATGAACATCATTAAAAAATCACAAATAATTTAAGCCATATAACATACTCCATCTGTCCAACTATAGTTGTCCACTATTAACTTGACACACTCCTTAAGAAATAATAAATAATAGGGGTAATATTACTATATTATCTTTTGACTTTATTAAATGTAATGCTTTGAAAAATGTGTTAGATGATAAATGTTATCTATTAGCAAGGTTAAAATAGACATAAAAGGTAAATTATCTCTTAATTTTTTACATTGGACAACTATTTTTAGTATAGTGGACAACTATTGTTGGACGAAAAGAGTATTAAGAAAATGATATAATTAAAGACATACACGTTTTACTAGTTCTTTCAATTAGTTTTTCTTTGTTGATGTCCTTCCCAGTACATTATTGTATCAAATATCACATTGAAGTCTTGAAAATGAAAAAGGAAGGATACATACATAAGAAAAAAAAAACAAATAGATGATGCCAAAAGTAGAAGAGCTATTGTCCCCTAATGATATTCTTTTTTTGGACCATATAATATTCTTTTTTTTAGTCATTTTGTCAGTACTATATATAACACATAAAAAATATATGTTATTAATGTTATATTGTAAGTGCTTGATATTTTTTATGAAATCAAGTTCAGAACAATATTAATATAAAGAGGAGAAGACAAGAAATAGAAATGAAAGTGAGAACTTTTCTTCTTATTCAAGTGTGTCTTACAATGAAGAATGATATCTCTATTTATAGGTAGAGAAATCACTCCAAAGGCCATCATGATGAATGCCAAATTAATAGATATATCATTATCCAAAAAGGTTTATATCACCTTGAAAATATACATACATGAACTAGGTAGTTCATGAATAAACCAAATGGACAATCCACTATTCAATGGATTTATAACACTCCCCCTTGAATGTCCATAGATAATGTGCCTCGTTAAAACCTTACTAGGAAAAACCCTGTGGGAAAAAATTCTAGTGAAGGAAAAAGAGTACACATGTCTTTTAATACGCATTATTTGTTGCCTCATTAAAAACCTTACCAGGAAAACCCAGTGGGACACCTCGGTCAAGGAAAAAAGAGTGCAACGCGTATATACTCCCCCTGATTAAAATATCACGTAATTTCTTGTTGTGATGTCATCCAATCTTATAAGTCTGCTTCTCAAATATTGATATTGATAGTGTCTTTGTGATCAAATCACATTCACGAAGATGTTGCATCGTTGAACTCATCCTGACATATCATTTTCTGGTTTCATGGATATGATAAGGCTTTGAGCTTAGCCAAATACATTCTTGAAAATCACTCTATTCGTGACCTTGTTATTGCAAGTAAATTGCTCATTCAACTTGTTCATAGCAACAATCATCTTGTGCACACTTCATTTGCAGTTGATTGTCTTGTAGGATAACTTCATATATGTCCTTAATGTCATTTCAGCGTCTTCTCGTTGGGGAGGAGCGGAATCTTGTCAATAAACTCATTGCAAAATATTTGATCATATATAGCAAGGTTCATTAGTGTCCCAATTGACTGATATATGGAGTTTCATCACTAAGAAGCTTTTTATCCTTCTTTTGAGATCGAAATGGATCTTTATTTATGTCAAGCAATCTCATAATCATTGGGGTACTCAATGAATGTGATTTATCTATATAAAATCGCATCAAAACTTTTCTGTGGATGTTGATTGATTGACAAATATTTCATTTGTGAAATTCTTAATCTATAGGCCAAGACAAATTTTTGTCTTACTAGAATCTTTTCATTTCAGATTTCCTTTGCAAACACTCAACAGCTTCTGAAAGCTCTTTAAGAGTGCTAATGTTCAAGTCATCAACATACACAACTATTATAACAAATTTAGGTCTTGACCTTTTTTGTAAAAATGCAAGGACAAAATCGTATTCTTCTCGATTGTGTATCATTATTTATGTATTTTTTTTAAGTTTCTCATTCGGTATTTGATATCTGCTTTGAAGTTCAATTAATAGAAATTGATATTAATTTTTTTTTATATTCAGGCTATATGCATCTGGTATCCCAGGTACATAATATATCTCATCACTTTCCTATGTATATGATGTCCCATTTATATATGTATGTATCTAGTGTACGATTCGCATGTATCTTGGATACATAATCAAATCTCGCTCGCCTCCCTCCTGTTCTCGCTCGCCTTTCTTCCTATTTCAGTACATCTGATAGCAAATAACATGCATCTAGGCATATTTGACTTGAAATCTGGTTTGAATATTATTAATTAACAAGATAAAATTTATTTATTTTAAACTATATGAAAAATTAATAAATATGATAGCAATATTTGTGTAATTATATAGTTCCTCCATAAAATATATTATTACAATTATACACATTTTTTATGTGTTCTATATACTGACAAAATGACTCATAAAAAAAGAATATTACTAGGGGACCATAACTCTTTTTACTTTTGGTAACATTTGTATGTTTAATCCTTTTCATTTTCAAGACTTATAAAATAATATCATTAGGGGACCATATGTCACGGACTTAGAGTTGCGACGGATCATAACACATAGCTCTTTTATTATTAGGGGACCATATATCACGAACTTAGAGTTGCGACGGGTCATAACACATAGCTCTTTTATTATTAGGGGACCATATGTCACGGACTTAGAGTTCTACTAGCGACGGATCATAACACATAGCTCTTTTATTTTTGGTAATATATGTATGTTTAATCCTTTTCATTTTCAAGACTTAAAGATAATATCATTAGGGGATGATAGCTCTTCTACTTTTGGCATCATATATTTGTTTGTTTTTTCTTATGTATGTTTCCTTCTTTTCATTTTCAAGATTTCAATAATATATGATACAATAATGTATTGGGAAGGACATCAAATAAGAAAAAATAATTGAAAGAAACTAACAAAACGTGCATGTCATTATCTTAATTATATCATTTTCTTAATATATTATTTGACTTAAAGCATTTGTCGTTTTTTATAATTGTCCGTGAAATTCGCTTACAAATTTAAATACAAATTTATATACCTATTAAATACTTTAACTATTTAAAAAGCATTTTTATGAAACATAAAATGCGGACACAACAAGAAAAGTATGTTTCACCTCTTTAAGCGAGTAAAATGATTCCAAATATATATTTTAAAAATTCAGTTTATACACCTAAATTAATCAAAAAAGAAAAATATTAATTATCTAAAAAAAAGAGTCCCACCAGTTTTATTTTTTTTAAAATTTTGATTTGATTCTTTAATTCATGGTTTTAAAAATATGTGCATCGAATATCAAAATCAAAACTAAATCAGAATATAAAATACTAAAAACTTAAAGTTTTTAAATGTGTTGCAACCAACCCAACCCTACTCTCAACTCCCATTACATTTACATGTTACAAATCCCAAGTCGCTGATAGTGATATCTTAACTTATAGTTAACCCCTTAATTATATTCTGCTTTATTAATCTGAACAACTATATATTTGTTGTTATCTTTTAAGTTATCATGATAATATATAGTGTAACAACTCTTCTACATTATTTTCTATAGTGTATTTCTCATTTTAAGTTAGGATATCAGAAAATATAATGTTTAGAAATCTTTGTCACAAGAAAGGGTAGAAGGAGATTTATCATAACTGTGGCAAAGTCACTAAGGGAGTCAAAATACAAGGAAGTAACCGCATTAAGCTTCCCCTTTTTCTTTAAAATTTAACGTACCGCAAACTTGAATCGTTTCGAGCAAATTATATATCAAAAAACTTGAAATATCAAAAGGATTTCATATCTAAAATTTGGGATTGTTTAGAGAAGATTTTGAGTTGGTATGGAAATAGGCAGTGTATGGCTCATGTACCTTATGTATAGCTAAGTTATGTTCTATTTTTGAGTGTATCATAATGTATAGTCAGTGTATAGCTCATGTGTAGGTAAGATGTATTCAGTTTTTTTAGTGTACTAATCATGTATACTTTCTAAGACTTTTGACTATATTTTATGTAAGTAAAAACATGATTATATTTATGGTAAAATAATTACTTTATTGTATATATTTGAACCATCCCTTAATTTTACAAAGCCCTAATCTAAAGCAGGAAGATGTTGGGGGGCAGCGAAGCTATGTGTGGCTAAGAATAATCAATTGAACTCTCTACATCGAAAAATTAGATTTTATAAATGGTAAAAAAATATTACTTGTTATTGATAAATAATTGACTTAATTTGAACACCATTTTTGAACAACCTAAAGAATTTTATGACTTCGCTCCTAGAAACACGCACGGCAATTACTCCATTTATTTTAATTTGTTTGCCTTACTTTGTTTTTCTACGTTTAAATTCTAACTTTTCACGTGATATATTTAAAATCACAAGATTAAAGGTCATTTTGGCACATTATATTCTACATATTTGTAATAGAGTAAAGATATAAAAAAAAAATCCTGAACTTGTCCATTAAACTTACTTTAGCACTTTAACTTTACAAATAATTATTTACCCCCCTAATCTCATTTCAAGTGAATTAAAATCCACCTAAACAGCTGATGTGGCAAAAAAATAAATTAAAAGCGAGTGAAAAAGTAAAAAAAAAATTAAAAAAAACAATTAGGCCTCTTCTTTTTCTTTCCAACCAATAAGGTTTCTTCTTCCTCACACCCCACCACCCCACCACCTTTATCCACTAACAAACCCCACCCTTTCTTCTTCCTCACACTCCATCACCGCCGCCGCCCTCAGCCACAACCTACGCCACTCCCTTCTTGGACGAACCCTTCACCTTCTTTCTCCTTCAAAATCCTCCACCCCCACTCTATTTCTCGTTCTTTGAACCCTCCCAGCTGCACCCGTCTTTATCCTTTTTCGAACCCCGCCACCACCCACATCTGACTCTCCCCTTTCTTCTTCTTCTTCGAGACTCCATCCCCGCCACCTTATTTCTTCTTCTTCGAAACACCCTCACCCATTTCTCCATTTTGCATTATTCTTGCTTATTCTTAGAAGTGATGAACAAGAAAAAATGAAAAAATCAACAACTTATTGTTGCTTCAAGATCTTACTTATGAAAGTGTTTGTTGATTGGGATGAACTTGAAGCTTTTTTTAATAAAAAAATTATAATTTCTTCATTAATCATCTCAAATTAGTTTTTTAATTGTTATTATTTATTTATTTTGATAATGTGTTTTAAAAATTGAATGTTTTCTAGTCTTGGATTTGTAGAGTTTGATTATTTTTTTTGAGATTTTTTTATTTTTATAATGTTGGATTAATCCTCATTTCTTTTCTATTTTTACCTTTCTAAAATTGTATAAATAAAAAGAAACAAAAAAAGAATTAAAAAACCCAAAATATAAATAAATTTCAATGTGGCGCTGATGTGGTGCCGACGTGGCAGTGACATGACACGTGTGTAATACACTTGCCATTGTGAGACTGGTATTATTGTGTTAGGGTTGAAAAAAATTTACTTGAAAGATGTTAAGGGGGTATTTAAATGCCCGTGTAGTTTAAGTGTTAATTAAGTAAGTTATGCTGCCAAGTTCAGGGTTTTTTTTATGTGTTTTCTCTTTGTAATATAACATTTCTCTTTACTTTCTTAAACTTCATACTAAATTAAAAACCAGACAAACAAATTAAAACGGAACTAAGTAATTAATGTACAATATGCCAAAGGAATTAATTAAGGAAGAGTACACATTTAATTAAGCCACGGTTATTTTTATTCCAAATATAATCAGAGTACATGAAGACATTATAATCAACATAAATCCTAATTATTTTTCACATGTGGCTACTTTCTTGAATAATCCATTAATTAACCAACCATAGGAATTTCTACAACATCACCCTGAATGTTAACATAAATAACAACTCTTTTACAACTAAAATCACTTGGGGGTGGAGAACCAATTATTATGTAGGGAATATCTTCTATGTAGTGATTTTCTACCATAATTACAGTCACAGTTTTCTTTCCTGATATACCCATACATTCTGGCCAGCTTTGCTTTCCTACATATATACACACATAATAATAAAATTATGGACGGGGAAGAGATTACAAGGTGAGAAATCGAACATTAATCAATAATGTGAAAATTCAAATAGTCAATTAACTGAACTATTAATATTTCTTCCAAGTGGAATGATTTATATCTTGTTTGGCCAAGTTTCAGAAAAGTCAAAAATGACTTCTTATTAATTTGATAAAAACACATTTTAATTAGAGATGAGGTGTTTGGCCAAGCGTTTTTTTTTTTAAAAAAAAAAGTGTTTTTGGTAATAGTAGCAAAAATTGTTTTTGCATAAGCTTAATTTTTCATCCCTTTAAAGAATTTTACAACATTGATCAAGCAAAAATTGTGTTATAATATTAGGGGGGAAATTTGAAAAAAAATAAATTGGGGTGGGGTGGGGTGACAAACCTGGGCATTCATCAGCAGATTTCAATTCCTTTGGAAGTTTTATGATTTGTGGTCCATCACTTTCTTTTTGTGCCATGAGAGTTTCAAAGGCTGTCAAAAAAAATATTTCAATAGAAATTAGTGAAAATACTATCTTTATACATTCATCAAAATATTATCCTCTATATTTTAACATGTTATAGTTATAACTAACCCCTTAATAATATATTTTAGCTTATTAATCCAATTTTCTATGAACACTTAGTTATAGTTATCTTTTAAGTTACCATATTGTTAATAGTGTAACAGTTTTTCTAAATTATTATTTATTATGTATTTCTTATTTCAAGTTAGAACGTCAGAAAATTATGATGTCTGAAAATATCTGGCACAATCAAGGCTAGAAGAAAATTCATCATAATTATGGCAAAACCAACATTTTCACTACAAGGGTCAAAATATAAAGAAGTAATCACATCAAGAAATTATAGGGATTCAACAATGGGGTGTCAATCGACAAGTCATTGGACAAGTCACTCATTCGAACCTCCTTTGGTTGTTAGTCACATTGTATTCACAAGATTAAACTTTTATTTTACATATATGTAATAAATGGTGAACCGAGCTCTTTCGTGAAAATTCTTCTCCCCCTCCCTCCCACCCAAACTGCAAAAGAAATATAAATCTTTAACAACTCTAATAATATTCTTGCATGTGTATATATAATATGTAGAGAAAGAGAGGTACTAACAAGTTGCAAGAAGAAAGAAAACAATGATGTGAGCAAACTTTACACAAGTTTTTGACTCCATTTTCTTTTGGTTCTAAAGAGTAGAAGGAATTAAGTGCATTTGTATGAGTGCATCACATAAATATATAGGCTAGAGGTTGCCTTCATTATTGTGAGGTGCTAAATACTAGTGATGTCTAACAACCACATATTTTACAATTTGAAGATAAGGGACAAAATGGTCTTTTCCTTTAAAGCCAATAATTAGGAAAAAAATTATTATCTTTTGATATTTTTTTTAATTACAAATTAGAAGTGAGGAGGCATTGTGAAAATTGAATTCACGTGTAGTATGTAAGGGACACCAGTGATACAGCGGGAGATTTCATTTTGTAGTCATTCATAAATATAGAAAATCTATAAATAGATAAAATACATGTTGATTGGTAAGCTCATTTTTTAATTAAAATCGTAAATGGACTTAGGAGATCATTTTCCTCTATAGAAATTGGAAATATAAAGGTTGGAGTGTCATACTGAGTTTTAATTATTATTTTTATATGGGGAATAATTTTGATTATTATGAACTTTTGGAATTAAATTAAGAAAAATCCATTTAAAGTAGTTCAAAATTTTAAAAGAAATACTTCTTTCATTTTAAAAAAAAAATCAATAATAGGGGTAAACAAAAGAAACTTAATTAATTTATTGGTAATTTGAGTTAACCATTGGATGATAGTGTAGGTAGGAAATTCACACTCTCAACAGTTCAAGTATGAAATTCAATAAAGTGAAACAGTTTAAATATATTTTTGATTCTTAACTCCAAAAATATAACTTAGGATATCACTGTCACGGAGTTAGAACTTGTAAGTTGTAAATGTAATGAGAGTTGGGAGTAGGGTTGCGCTGGTTATAGCACACATTTTAAATTTTTTAGTATCTTATACTTTAATTTAGTTTTTATTTTGATGTTCGATGCACATATTTTCAAAATCATAAATTAAAGATTCGAATTGTAGAACCAAACAACCACCTAAGGATGAGAAAATATTAATTGCAGGGAGAGGAGGGGATGGATCAGCGGGACTCTTTTTTTTTTTAGATTATTTTTTTCTTTAAGTAATTTTTTTTCTTTTAAGTATATAAACTGATTTTTTTCAAAAAAATATTTGAAATTTTTTGTACGCGCTTAACGAGGTGAAACACACTTTTCTTGTTATGTCATCATTTTATGTTTACTAGTAACAATTTTTAAATAGTTAAAATATTTAATAGGTATATAAATTTGGGTTAAGATGTGTAAGTAAATTTCATGAACATCGTTAAAAAATCACAAATAATTTATGCCATCAATTCAGAAGATCCTACTAGCTAGAAAATAGATCTTAGTATAGATGAAACTTTTTGGCACCTATTTAAGATTTTATTTGATTTACTTTTTAATTAAAAAAAATTGCAGTCACTTTTGTGAAACTAATCTTTTAGCGGAAGCTAGCTTATTCTAAAGAAATTTTGAAATATGGGTCTTTAACCCTTAAAAATCTGTATTTCCTTTCTCAAAATTGACATTTTGAACTTTCCCATTTTTTGAAATTGATAATAACCTTAGGAAAAAAGAAGTTAAAAGCAGCTAATTTAAACAAATATTTTCAATTTTACTTCTTATTGAAAGTCGTTTCGTACAGTCTAAAAAGTTACTAGATTTTCATACGAATATTACTAGATTTTGGTGTTTCTAGAATAGTTCACATACACGTATCTCGAGATACATGGTGTCAAAACTCGGTGTAATTTGTTCTAAATACACCGTATCCAAGTGGATTCGCATGTATCAAGATACATAGAATAAATCTCGCTCGTCTCCCTCCCATCTCGATCGCCACACCCCTATGTATCTAATATTCCAGATGTATGCGAATCATACCATATACATGTATCTATTTTTTAAGAAAAATTTGTCGGGCTTTTTATTGATAAAATTTCAAGAAAATATAGACGAACTCATTTGGGCCTATTGCCCAAATCTGCCAACACTACTAGGATAGATAAGTTCAGTCCAAAGCCCATCCTCCTATCTCTATCCTTACAAATTCCTTAAGAATAGGGTTTCCTAAATCCGCCTCCCTCACATATATCTAGTGTGATTCGTATGTATCTAGGATATATTAACAAATCTCGCTCGTCTCTCTTCTGTTTTCGCTCGCCTCTCTCCCTAATTCAATGTATATGATAGCAAACAATATTTATCGAGGCATATATCAAGTACTTACAATTATAACACATTTTTATGTGTTCTTAAAGTTATCCATGAAATTCACTTACATATCTTAATCCAAATTTATAGACCTATTAAATACTTTAACTATTCAAAAGTCGCTCCTATTAAACATAAAATGCTGACATAACAAAAAAAAATGTATTTCACTCCTTTGAACGTGTAAAACAATATCAAATATTTTTTAAAGAAATTCAGTGTATACACCTGAAATAATCAAAAAAGGAAAAAAATTAATTATCTAAAAAAAAAGAGGAGTTCCATTGATCCGTCCCCTCCCTTCCCTGCACCTAACCTTTTCGTATCCTTAGGTGAATGTTAGGTTCGTCAGTTCGATTTTATCAAATTTTGATTCGATTCTTTAATTTATGGTTTTGAAAATATGCGTACCAAACATCAAAATGAAAACACAAAAAAGCTTAAAACATTTAAATGTGCTGCATTCAGCCCAGCCCTACTCTCAACTCCTATTACATTTACATGTTACAAGTTCCAACTCTCTACAGTGATCTCCTAGGTTATATTCAGAGCTAAGGATAAAAAACACACCTAAACTATTAAATTTAATTGATTTACTGCTTGAACTATTACGAGTATGAATTTCCTACATGAACTATCATTCCGTGGTTAGCCAAACTACCAATTATTTTCCTTTGTTTCCCCTATTTTGAGGCAATTTTGTTTTTAAAGTGAAAGAAGTATCTCTTTTAGAATTTTGAACTACTTTAAATGGTTTTTTTTTTCGTATAGCAAAATTTCATGTATCTAGGTGTCTTTCATAATATATGGTGGGAAATTCATAATTAACGGTAAGATACGTAATTATTTAAAAGTATAGATAGAATTAGTATATATGATATGAATGTATATCTAATAATATAGGTTTCCCATGTTTGTATTCACAAAATATTGCATTCATATTGTATTCATGGTATACACCATCAATGCGCGAACGCACTTCTGTAGTAAGATAAGCTATGATTCGTAAATTTGAAAACTATAGTTACACACAGCAAATAGCATTTGAACTATAGTTGTTTATGAAATTTGTCGGGTCTTTTTTAAGGATAATTATACAGAATATCAGCTCATAAACTTTATTTACCAACTATATTTAAGATAACTTATACAACGTAGGAAAGATGCATGTTCGGCCATATTATTTATCAAAAAATGGCCAGATGCAACCTTTCTCTTCTTCTTCTTGTTACCTTCTATTTCTTCTTTATCTTCCTCCTCCTCCACCTTCTCCTTCTTCTTCTTTGTTGCTTTCCTTTTCTCTTTAAAATTCAATGTACGACAAACGTGAATGATTTTGAGTAAATTATATATCAAAAGATTCGAAACATCAAGAGGATTTAATATCTAAAATTTGGGATTGTTTAGATGAGATTTTGAGTTGGTCTGAATTGAATAGTCAGTGTATACTTCATCTATAGTCCTTGTGTACTTCATGTATAGTTGAGCTATATTTAATTTTTTGAGTGTATCATAATGTATAATCAATATATAGATCATGTATAGGCAAGTTATATTCACTTTTTTGAGTGTATCATATATAATATAGTCAATGTATACTTTCTATGATTTTTGACTATTTCTTATAGTATTTGGTGCAAACTAATTACTTTATGGTATATATTTCAACTATACCTTATTTTTACAAGGCCCTAATTCAAAGGAGGAAGACATTGGGGGCAGCAAAGCTACGTGTGACCAAGAATAATCAATTGAACACTCTACGTCGAAAAATTAAATTTTATATATGGTAAAATATTACTTGTTAGTGATAAATAATTGACTTTGAACATCTTTGAGCATCCTATAAAAATTTCTGACTTCGCCACCGGAAACACACACGTGAGATTTAGCCGCTTGGTCATGAGATTATTTAATTAAGACAAACGACTAACAAATACTCTCTTTAATTTGATTTATTTGTCTTACTAAAAAAATGTCTCTTTCTTCTTCTTCTTCTTCTTTTTTTGATAACTTTTTAATTCTAACTTTTCACGTGACATGTTTAAAACCACAAGATTAAATGTCATTTTAGTACACTCTACATATATTTAATTTAAGACCACAAAATTTAAAAGTTTTTTTAATTTTCTTAAACTCCATGCTAAGTTAAAAATCAAACAAATAAATTAAAACAGAGCTGAGAAATGCACAATATGTAAAATGAATTAATTAAGGAAGAGTAAATTTAATGAAGCAAATAAATTAAAACAGAGCTGAGAAATGCACAATATGCAAAATGAATTAATTAAGGAAGAGTACATTTAATGAAGCCACTCTTATTTATATTCCAAATCCAAATATAGTAATGAGTACATGTAGACATTATAATCAACATGAACCCTAATTATTTTTTACATATGGCTGCTAATTACTTCACTAATCCATTAATTAACCATCCACAGGAAGTTCTATAAAATCACCAACGACATTAGTATAAAGAATCACTCGAGAACTAACTAGTATCATTTGGGGGTGGTGAACCAAAAAGTCTAAACTCAAATTTTGTTATGAATGTATTTTGAGTCACAATAAATGCCTGAGCAAGCTTATCTGGTACACCAAGAACTTCTATCCAGCTTTGCTTTCCTACATATACACACAAAATTAATTATAATTAATGATAGAACAATTAATAATAAGAAAAATATGGATTATTATGGGTTTTTTTAATACTCTCTCAGTCCAACAATAGTTGTCCACTATTGATTTGGCATACCCTTAAGAAATTATAAATAATAGGGATAATATTACTATATAATCCTTTGACTTTATTAAATTTAATGCTTTGAGAAATGTGTTAGATGATAAATAATATTTAATAGCAAGGGTAAAATAGACACAAAAGGTAAATTATCTCTTGATTTTTAAATTGGACAAGTATTGTTGGACAACTACTTTTAGTATAGTGGACAACTATTGTTGAACGGAGAGAGTAGCAAACATGAATGATGGAGTTGAATAATGGGGTAGGGGAAGGGAGAAACAGGAAATAGATTATAAGGTGGGAAATCGAATCCTCACCAATAACGTGAAATTTTAAATAGCCAGTCGGCTGAACTACTAATATTTATATGGAGTTGAATGATTTATATCTTATTTGGTTCAAGTCTCAGAAAAGTCAAAAATGACTTCTTATTAATTTAATAAAAACACATTTTAGAGATAAGGTGTTTGGCCAAAATAAGTGTTTTTAGTAATAGCAAAAATTGTTTTTTTTTTTCCAGAAGCTTTAAAAAAATAATTTATTCCCCTTAAAAGAAATTTAGAACATTGATCAAGTATAAATTATGTTTTTCTAAAATTATTCGGGGGGGTGTTGACAAATCTGGGCAATCATAAACTGATTTCGAGAAAATATTATAATTACAGTTAACCCCTTAATAATATTTTAGCTTAATAATTAATCTAATTTAATTTTTTTGTGTACGGTTATTTATAGTTATCTTTTATAATAGTGTAACAATTCTTCTAAATTATCATTTATAGTGTATTTCTCATTTCAAGTTAGAATGTTAGAAAATCATGATGTCTATAAATTTCTGACACAATCAAGGGCATAAGGAGATTCATTTGAACTGTGGCAGAGCTATTATTTTCACTAAGAGAGTCCAAATATAACGAAGTAACCATATCAAACAATTACATGGATATATATGTATTTTTTTTAACTTATATAAATAATGTAGTTTTCCAGAAAAAAGGTATCAATCAATAAGTCATTGGACAAGTATCTCATTCGAACCACCTTTGCTGGTTATTCACATTGTATACAACATCCAAATTTTTTTTATTGTATATATAGTATATGATGAATTTCTTCGTAAAAATTCTTCTCTTTCACCCATATCACGAAAGAAATATAAATTATTTACGACTCTAATAATATATTCTTGTATGTGTATATATATATAGAGAGAGAAAGAGAGGTACTAACAAGCTGCAAGAAGAAAGAAAAGAATGATGTGAGCAAACTTGACACAAGTTTTTGACTCCATTTTTTTTCTAAAGAGTAGAAGGAATTAAGTGAATTTGTAGGCAAAAGTTGCCTTTATTCTAACAACCACATATTGTACAATTTGAAGATAAGGGACAAAATGGTCCTTTCCTTTAAATTAAAATCACAAATCAAGGCAAAATTATTATAATTATTGATATTTTTTATTCATGTAAATACCAGACGTGAAGAGGACAGTGAAAATTGAATTTACCCCTAGTATATAGGGGCTACCCATTGATATCACTAATCTGTAAATTATGAACTGGACAAGAATGAAGCGGGAGACTTGATTTTATAGCCGTTTACAAATATTTTCTAGTTATATGATTCTTTTATGGGAGAGAAAAAGTAAAAGTACATTTTTTTTTTATGAGTAATCCAATTCATCCCTCTTGAGTCTATTATTTCATTCGTTCAATAATAGTTGTTCATTATACTAAAAATAGATGTCCAACAATACTTGTCCAATTTAAAAAAATCAAGAGATAGTTTATCTTTTGCGACTATTTTACCCTTGTTATTAAATACTACCTCCATTTCAAAAAGAATAGCACATTTCTCAAAGCATTAAATTTAATAAAGTTAAAAGATAATATAGTAATATTAACACTATTATTTATTATCTCTTAAAGAGTGTGCCAAGTCAATAATGGATAACTCTTGTTGGAGGGTGGGAGTAATTAATTACACCAAAAATAATATAGAGAAATACACATAATGACATAAAGATACGTTTTTTATTATATTTTTTTTCAATTATTTTTTCATTGTTGTTGTACTTTTTTTGTATCTTTATCCATTCAATTTTTCAGGTTGCCATTATTTTACTCACGGAAATATTATAAAAAGTATAAAAAAACAAATGGCCCCCTATAAAATGTTTTTATTAATGAGCCATTTTGTCAGTATATGAAACACACAAAAAAATGTGATTCTATAATTATTGGTACTTGATTATTAATATATTCTTCTTAATTAAGTATTAGTATTCCTTTCAACTTTCTAGTACCTACCATGACATGCATTAACTCTTTAGATCTCGATATTTAATCATTTTTCCGATTTCAATTTATTTTATAATTTTCGTTTATCGAGAATTTGGATTTTTTCGAGATAGTTAATTATTTTTTAATTGTGAGAAGGCTATTATTTTTTTTAACTGTAAGAGGGTGAATGTAATTTAGCTCGAATGAAGTGAGAGGACTGAAAAAGAATTGTACTACTTCTTTCGCTTCAAAAGAAATTTTATTTTAGCAAAAATCACGTCCATTAAGAAATCAATAAAGACATCGTGTAATTTGCTAAACTATACTTATTTAAGAAGTAATATTTTTTTTGAAAATTGAATACTATAAAGTAAATGTAGTATAAATGTATAGTTGGAAAAACATACTCCAAATTTTTCTTTTGAATTTCTAAGGTAATACTTATTTTGAGACAAAATTTGTTTATAAATGTGACAATTATTTTGAGACGGAAGGAATAATTTTAAAGATAAATTGGATAAAAACAACTTAATATTTTTATTATTATTTTTATTTGTCTATCTATATTCGTTGGTACATCTACAAATTAGAATTATTTGCTAAATTATATTCTCTGCGTGCTTTAAGGAGCACAAAAATATATTGGACGAATTTTTAAATGATAAATATAGTCGATAATAAATATGATCAAATTTTTTTATCCTTGTATTCATTGATACATGTTTTTAATACACTCATCTATTTATTGATACATATTATAATTTGAATGATAAATACGGTCGAGGGCAAATTTAATCGAATTTTCTTGTACTTGTATTCATTGATACATTTGCGAATTAGAAGTACTTGTTGATTTATATTTTATGTCTATTTTAATGGGTAGAGAAATACTTTATATCCATAAAATCTTGTCTTCATTTATACATACGGTCTTTGTTCAAAATTTATATTTCTTGTATTCACTCATCATACCGCCAACAAATATATATAAAAAAAAATAAGGAAAATTACATGGTTAAGCAAACATATACTAGTTAATTAGTCATCATAGCTATAGTTTTAGTTATATACCATTCGCGACCAACATTCAGTGATAATTACATGGGCTGGGGTTTCGAGTTGTATAATTCGCATGTTTGTATAATTCAGAATTTGTATAATATAATTTGTATAACTGTTTAAAGTTTAGATGTTTGTGTTTGTATAAATTCGTTATTTCGAGTTAAAAAAAAGAAGCTTAATTACCCAAACGTACCCTCGAATTATACAAACTAGGAAGCTTAAACTGTAGCTACAGCCCATGAATATGCAAACTATAGCTATGGAGCATAATTAAATTTATTATAGTGATTATTTGCTAATATTCCTCTAAAAAATATCCTTATGCATTCACACAATATTGCATGTCTAACACACCTTTGTATTTTATTGTATTTTGAATGATAATTACACAATGTGGCTACTAATTACTTCAATAATCCATTAACTAACCAACCACAGGAATTTGTACAACATAATCCATAACGTCAAGATAAAGAACAACTCTAGAACAACTAAAATTTTTTGGAGGTGGAGAACCATTCAGCCTTATTGGCATATCTGTTATGAGTGGATTTTCCCTCACAATTATTAGCTTAATAATTTCTACTAGTACACCATTAAGTTCTGGCCACTTTTGCTTTCCTACATATACAAACATAATTAATTATAATGAGAGAATGAAAAAACAAGAATATTATACAATATACAATATGCATGATGGAGTTTTCGAGTCGAGGGTTTTTCGAAAAAAGTTTCTCTACTTTTACGAAGTAGTGGTAAGGTCTGCATACATTCTATCCTTCTCAGATCTCACTTAGTGGTACTTCGCTGAGTAGGTTGTTGATGTTGTTGTTGTTGGGGGTAGGAGGAAAACGGGGGAAGGGATTATATTATAAGGTGAGGAATCGAACACTCACTACTCATGTGGAAGTTTAGGTAGTTAACCAATTGAACTACTAATGATTTATATTTTGTTTGGCCAAATTGGGAAGTTAAAAATGTTTTTATAATCTGTAGCTATTATTACAAAGGCACATATTTTAAAGCATCGAGGTGTTTGGCCAAGCGTTTAATTAAGAAAAAAATATGCGTTTTTTAGTAGTAGCAAAAACTATTTTTCAGGAACTAAAAAAAATAACTTTTCCCTTAAAATTTTTTTAGAAGATTGACCAAGCACAAATTGTGTTCAAATATTGAAAAATATTCTATTTAAAATTGATTTTCCAAACACAAAGTTATATGCTTTTTTATAGATATAATAAAATCACTTAAAAAGATTTAATTTTTTAAACAAAAATCAAACCAACTCGACTTATGTGCACACTTACTCATATATGATTATGGCAATTATTGAATTAACCATGAAACTAATGGAATATTATGAGGAGCAAAATGTAGTGAGAAATGACAAACCTTGGCATTCCACGTTGGACTTATACTCATCAACAGATTTTTCCTCTAGAAGTTTTATGATTTGTAGCTCATCACTTTCTTTTTGTGCCATCAGAGTTTCAAAAGCTGTCAAAAAAAAATATATTATTTCACATAGCAATTAGTGAAAATATTATTTTTATACATTTAATATATTTTAACATGTCATAATAATTATAGTGAACCCCTTAATTACATTCTACTTTATTAATCTGAACAACTATATATTTGTTGTTATCTTTTAAGTTATCATGCTAATATATAGTGTAACAACTCTTCTACATTATTTTCTATAGTGTATTTCTCATTTTAAGTTAGGACATCAGAAAATATAATGTTTAGAAATCTCTGTCACAAGAAAGGGCAGAAGGAGATTTATCAGAACTGTGGGAAAGTCACTAAGGGAGTCAAAATACAAGGAAGTAGCCGCATTAAGCAATTCCAAGGATTCAAACATATATATAGGGGTGTCAATCGATACGTAATTGGACAAGTCGCTCATGAACCTCCTTTATCGGTTAGTCACATTATATTTACAAGATCAAACTTTTTTTTTTTTATGTATATATAATAAAATCCCTTCGTGAAAATTCTTATCCCCCTTTCATCCACCCACACACACCACAAAAAATATATAAATCATTTACAACTCTAATAATATTCTTGCATGTAGAGAAAGACAAGTACTAACAAGTTGCAAGAAGAAAGAAAAGAATGATGTGAGCAAGCTTGACACAAGTTTTTGACTCCATTTTCTTTTGGTTCTAAAGAGTAGAAGGAATTAAGTGCATTTGTATGAGTGCATCACATAAATATATAGGCTAGAGGTTGCCTTCATTATTGTGAGGTGCTAAATACTAGTGATGTCTAACAACCAAATATTTTACAATTTGAAGATAAGGGACAAAATGGTCTTTTCCTTTAAAGCCAATAATTAGGAAAAAATTATTTTTAATTTTTTAAACAGAAATTTTACACAAGGGATGTGAAGGGGGATCGTAAAAATTATATTCACACTTAGTATGTGGGGAACACCATTGATATCACTATTTTGTAAATTATGAATTTGACAAGAATAATATAGAGATTTGATTTTGTAGTCGTTTTCGAATATTTTATAGAGATATGACTTTTTTTTGGGAGATTATTAGAAAAATAGCATAGAAGATCTATAAACATAATGGAGATCTTTTTAAGCTCAATTTTTTTAATTCAAAATATAAGTGGACTTAGGAGATCGCTTTCTACCTTCAAAATTAGAAATATAAAGGTTGGAGAAGCATGCCGAGTTTTTATTATTTTCTTTTAAATGGGTAATAATGATTTTTATTATGAACTTTGAAATTTAAATGTAGGAAAATCCATTTGAAGTAGTTCGAAATTCTAAAAGAGATACTTCTTTTATTTTAAAAAAAAAATCAATAAAATTGCCTCAAAATAGGGGGAAACAAAATAAACTTAATTAATATATTGGTAATTTGGCTTCTTTATTTTATCACAAAGCTAGCTAGACTTCGTATTCTTCTCGATTGTGTATCATTATTTATGTTTTTTTTTTTTAAGTTTCTCATTCGGTATTTGATATCTTCTTTGAAGTTCAATTAATAGAAATTTATATTAATTTTTTTTTATATTCAGGCTCTATGCATCTGGTATCCAATGTACATAATATATCTCATCACTTTCCTATGTATATGATATCCCATATATATATGTATGTATCTAGTGTGTATCTAGTGTACGATTCGCATGTATCTTTGATACATAATCAAATCTCGCTCGCCTCCCTCCTGTTCTCGCTTGCCTTTCTTCCTATTTCAGTACATCTGATAGCAAATAACATGTATCTAGGCATATTTGACTTGAAATTTGGTTTGAATATTATTAATTTACGAGATAAAATTTATTTATTTTAAACTATATGAAAAATTAATAAATATGATAGCAATATTTGTGTAATTATACAGTTCCTCCATAACAGGAGATATAAAATTAAAGATACGAAAATTGGGTTAGAGTTATCAAAAATGGGTTTGAGTATAAGGTTTATTTATTTGATAAAAAAAAAATTATGTGGGCCACTAATTATTTAGTTAAATTCCACATCAGATTTCTGTCAACTAAAGGGTATTTTTGAGCCTAAAGAAAACGTTGAAGGTATTTTTAAACCTATAGGTGGAAGGAGGGCATTTTTGAACCTTTTCTAATAGGTTAAGGGTATTTTTGAGCCTTTTCCCTAGATAGAACTAGTATATATGACATGGATGTATGTCTAATAATGTAATTTTCCCATATTTGTATTCACAAAATATTGAAATCATATTATATTCATGTATACACCATCAAGATAAGTTGTGATGCGTAAATTTGAAAACTATAACTACGCACAGTAAATAACATTCTAACTACAGTGTTTTATTAAAATTTTCAGGTGTTTTAAGGATAATTATGCAGAATGTCAACTCATAAACTGATAATTATGCAGAATGTCAACTCATAAACTTTACTTACCAATTATATTTAAGCCAACTTTGTGAAAAAGACCTTTCGACCATATTATTTATCAAAAAATGGCCAGACACAACCTTTCTCTTCTTCTTCTTTTTGCTCCCTCCTTCTTCTCCTTCTTCTTCCTCATCATTCTTCTTCTTCTTCTTCTTCTTTGATGCTTCCTCTTTTTCTTTAAAATTTAACGTACCGCAAACTTGAATCGTTTCGAGCAAATTATATATCAAAAAACTTGAAATATCAAAAGGATTTCATATCTAAAATTTGGGATTGTTTAGAGAAGATTTTGAGTTGGTATGGAAATAGGCAGTGTATGGCTCATGTACCTTATGTATAGCTAAGTTATGTTCTATTTTTGAGTGTATCATAATGTACAGTCAGTGTATAGCTCATGTGTAGGTAAGATGTATTCAGTTTTTTTAGTGTACTAATCATGTATACTTTCTAAGACTTTTGACTATATTTTATGTAAGTAAAAACATGATTATATTTATGGTAAAATAATTACTTTATTGTATATATTTGAACTATCCCTTAATTTTACAAAGCCCTAATCTAAAGCAGGAAGATGTTGGGGGGCAGCGAAGCTATGTGTGGCTAAGAATAATCAATTGAACTCTCTACATCGAAAAATTAGATTTTATAAATGGTAAAAAAATATTACTTGTTATTGATAAATAATTGACTTAATTTGAACACCTTTTTTGAACACCCTAAAGAATTTTCTGACTTCGCTCCTAGAAACACGCACGGCAATTACTCCATTTATTTTAATTTGTTTGCCTTACTTTGTTTTTCTACATTTAAATTCTAACTTTTCACGTGATATATTTAAAATCACAAGATTAAAGGTCATTTTGGCACATTATATTCTACATATTTGTAATAGAGTAAAGACATAAAAAAAAAACCCTGAACTTGTCCATTAAACTTACTTTAACACTTTAACTTTACAAATAATTATTTACCCCCCTAATCTCATTTCAAGTGAATTAAAATCCACCCAAACAGCTGATGTGGCAAAAAAAATAAAATTAAAAGCGAGTGAAAAAGTAAAAAATTAAAAAAAATAAACAATTAGGCCTCTTCTTTTTCTTTCCAACCAATAAGGTTTCTTCTTCCTCACACCCCACCACCCCACCACCTTTATCCACCAACAAACCCCACCCTTTCTTCTTCCTCACACCCCATCACCGCCGCCGCCTTCTGCCACAACCTACACCACTCCCTTCTTGGACGAACCCTTCACCTTCTTTCTCCTTCTTCGAAATCCTCTACCCCCACTCTATTTCTTGTTCTTTGAACACCCCACCCGCACCCCTCTTTCACCTTTTTCGAACCCCGCCACCACCCACATCTGACTCACCCCTTTCTTCTTCTTCTTCGAGACCCCATCCCTGCCACCTTCTTTCTTCTTCTTCGAAACACCCTCACCCATTCCTCCATTTCGCATTATTCTTAGAAGTGATGAACAAGAAAAAATGAAAAAATCAACAACTTATCGTTGCTTCAAGATCTTACTTATGAAAGTGTTTGTTGATTGGGATGAACTTGAAGCTTTTTTTAATAAAAAAATTATAATTTCTTCATCAATCATCTCAAATTAGTTTTTTAATTGTTATTATTTATTTATTTTGATAATGTGTTTTAAAAATTGAATGTTTTCTAGTCTTGGATTTGTAGAGTTTGATTTTTTTTTTGAGATTTTTTTATTTTTATAATCTTGGATTAATCCTCATTTCTTTTCTATTTTTACCTTTCTAAAATTGTATAAATAAAAAGAAACAAAAAAAGAATTAAAAAAATCAAAATATAAATAAATTTCAATGTGGCGCTGATGTGGTGCCGACGTGGTGCTGACGTGGCAGTGACATGGCGCGTGTGTAATACACTTGCCATTGTGAGACTAGTATTGTAGTGTTAGGGTTGAAAAAAATTCACTTGAAAAATGTTAAGGGGGGTATTTAAACGCCCGTGTAGTTTAAGTGCTAATTAAGTAAGTTGTGCTGCCAAGTTCAGGGTTTTTTTTATGTGTTTTCTCTTTGTAATATAACATTTCTCTTTACTTTCTTAAACTCCATACTAAGTTAAAAACCAGACAAACAAATTAAAACGGAACTAAGTAATTAATGTACAATATGCCAAACGAATTAATTAAGGAAGAGTACACATTTAATTAAGCCACACTTATTTTTATTCCAAATATAATCAGAGTACATGAAGACGTTATAATCAACATAAATCCTAATTATTTTTCACATGTGGCTACTTTCTTGAATAATCCATTAATTAACCAACCACAGGAATTCCTACAACATCACCCTCAATGTTAACATAAATAACAACTCTTTTACAACTAGAATCACTTGGGGGTGGAGAACCAAGTATTATATAGGGAATATCTTCTATGTATGGATTTTCTACCATAATTACAGTCTCAGTTTTCTTTCCTGATATACCCATACATTCTGGCCAGCTTTGCTTTCCTACATATATACACACATAATAATAAAATTATGGACGGAGAAGAGATTACAAGGTGAGAAATCGAACATTAATCAATAATGTGAAAATTCAAATAGTCAACTAACTGAACTATTAATATTTCTTCGAAGTGGAATGATTTATATCTTGTTTGGCCAAGTTTCAGAAAAGTCAAAAATGACTTCTTATTAATTTGATAAAAACAGATTTTAATTAGAGATGAGGTGTTTGGCCAAGCGTTTTTTTTTTTTAAAAAAAAAGTGCTTTTAGTAATAGTAGCAAAAATTGTTTTTTTATAAGCTTAATTTTTCTTCCCTTTAAAGAATTTTACAACATTGATCAAGCAAAAATTGTGTTATAATATTAGGGGGAAATTTTGAAAAAAAATTGGGGTGGGGTGACAAACCTGGGCACTCATCAGCAGATTTCAATTCCTTTGGAAGTTTTATGATTTGTGGTCCATCACTTTCTTTTTGTGCCATGAGAGTTTCAAAGGCTGTCAAAAAAAAATATTTCAATAGAAATTAGTGAAAATACTATCTTTATACATTCATCAAAATATTATCTTCTATATTTTAACATGTTATAGTTATAACTAACCCCTTAATAATATTTTTTAGCTTATTAATCCAATTTTCTATGAACACTTAGTTATAGTTATCTTTTAAGTTACCATATTGTTAATAGTGTAACAGTTTTTCTACATTATTATTTATTATGTATTTCTCATTTCAAGTTAGAACGTTAGAAAATTATGATGTCTGAAAATATCTGGCACAACCAAGGCCAGAAGAAAATTCATCATAATTGTGGCAAAACCAACATTTTCACTACAAGGGTCAAAATATAAAGAAGTAATCACATCAAGAAATTATAGAGATTCAACAATGGGGTGTCAATCGACAAGTCATTGGACAAGTCACTCATTCGAACCTCCTTTGGTTGTTAGTCACAATGTATTTACAAGATTAAACTTTTATTTTACATATATATAATAAATGGTGAACCGAACTCTTTCGTGAAAATTCTTCTCCCCCTCCCACCCACCCAAACTGCAAAAGAAATATAAATCTTTAACAACTCTAATAATATTCTTGCATGTGTATATATAATATGTAGAGAAAGAGTACTAACAAATTGCAAGAAGAAAGAAAACAATGATGTGAGCAAACTTGACACAAGTTTTTGACTTCATTTTTTTTCTTCTAAAGAGTGAAGGAATTAAGTGCATTTGTATGAGTGCATCACATAAATATATAGGCTAGAGGCTGCCTTCATTATTGTGAGGTGCTGAATACTAGTGATGTCTAACAACCACATATTGTACAATTTGAAAATAAGGGACAAAATGGTCTTTTCCTTTAAAGCCAATAATTAGGAAAAAATTATTATTTTTTGATATTTTCTTAATTACAAACTGGAAGTGAGGGGGCACAATGAAAATTGAATTCACATGTAGTATGTAAGGGACACCAGGATAATAAATTTTGTTTGTTATATGAACTTTTGGAATTAAATGAAGGAAAATCCATTTAAAGTAGTTCAAAATTTTAAAAGAAATACTTCTTTCATTTAAAAAAAATAAATCAATAATAGGGGGAAACAAAAGAAACTTAATTAATTTATTGGTAATTTGAGTTAACCATTGGATGATAGTATAGGTAGGAAATTCACACTCTCAACAGTTCACGTATGAAACTCAATAAAGTGAAATAGTTTAAATGTATTTTTGATTCTTAACTCCAAAAATATAACTTAGGATATCACTGTCACGGAGTTAGAACTTGTAACTTGTAAATGTAATGAGAGTTGGGAGTAGGATTGTGCTGGTTGCAGCACACATTTTAAATTTTTTAGTATCTTATACTTTAATTTAGTTTTTATTTTAATGTTCGATGCACATGTTTTCAAAACTATAAATTAAAAAATCTAATTGAAGAAATCCACCTACGGATGAGAAAATATTAATTGCAGGGAGAGGAGGGGATATATCAGTGGGACTCTTTTTTTTCTTTTTTTTTTGGATTAATTTAGGTATATAAACTGATTTTTTTAAAGAAAAAATTGAAATTATTTTACGCATTTAAAAAGGTGAAACACATTTTTTTTTTGTTATGTCATCATTTTATTATTATAAGACACTAAAAAATTTAAACATTTAAATGTGCTGCATTCAGCCCAGCCCTACTCCCAACTCCTATTACATTTACATGTTACAAGTTCCAACTCTCTACAGTGATCTCCTAGGTTATATTCGGAGTTAAGGGTCAAAAACACACCTAAACTATTAAATTTAATTGATTTATTGCTTGAACTATTACGAGTGTGAGTTTCCTACATGAACTATCATTCCGTGGTTAGCCAAACTACCAATTATTTTCCTTTGTTTCCCCTATTTTGAGGCAATTTTGTTTTTAAAGTGAAAGAAGTATCTCTTTTAGAATTTTGAACTACTTTAAATGGATTTTTTTTTCGTATAGCAAAATTTCATGTATCTAGGTGTGTCTTTCATAATATATGGCGGGAAATTCATAATTAACGGTAAGATACGTAATTATTTAAAAGTATAGATAGAATTAGTATATATGATTGAATGTATATCTAATAATATAGGTTTCCCATGTTTGTATTCACAAAATATTGCATTCATATTGTATTCATGGTATAGACCATCAATGCGCGAACGCACAACTATAGTAAGATAAGCTATGATTCGAAAATTTGAAAACTATAGTTACACACAATAAATAGCATTCGAACTATAGTTGTTTATGAAATTTGTCGGGTCCTTTTTAAGATAACTATACAGAATGTCAGCTCATAAACTTTATTTACCAACTATATTTAAGATAATTTATACAACGTAGGGAAGATGCATGTTCGGCCATATTATTTATCAAAAAATGGCCAGACGCAACCTTTCTCTTCTTCTTCTTTCCTTCTACTTCTTCTTCATCCTCTCCTGCTCCTCCTTCTCCTTCTTCTTCTTAGTTGCTTTCCCTTTTTCATTAAAATTCAATGTACGGCAAACGTGAATGATTTCGAGTAAATTATATATCAAAAGACTTGAAACATCAAGATGATTTAATATCTAAAATTTGAGATTGTTTAGATGAGATCTTGAGTTGGTCTGGGTTGAATAGTCAGTGTATACTTCATTTATAGTCCTTGTGTACTTCAGGTATAGTTAAGTTATATTCAACTTTTTGAGTGTATCATAATGTATAATCAGTATATATATAGATCATGTATAGGTAAGCTATATTCAGTTTTTTGAGTGTATCATAATATATAGTTAATGTATACTTTCTACGATTTTTTTCTATTTCTTATGTAAATAAAAACATGACTATAAACTAATTACTTTATTGTATATATTTCAACTATCCCTTATTTTTAGAAAGCCCTAATTCAAAGGAGGAAGACGTTGGGGGTAGCAAAGCTATGTGTTGCCAAGAATAATCAATTGAACACCCTACATCGAAAAATTAGATTTTATATATGGTAAAATATTGCTTGTTAGTGATAAATAATTGACTTTGAAAATCTTTGAACACCCTATAGAATTTTCTGACTTCTCCACTAGAAACACACACGTGAGATTTATCCGCTTGGTCATGAGATTATTTAATTAAGACAAACGACTAACAAATACTCTCTTTAATATGATTTGTTTGTCTTACTTTTTTTAAATCCATTAAAAATGTCTCTTTCTTCTTCTTCTTTTTTTTGGATAAATTTTTAATTCTAACTTTTCACGTGACATGTTTAAAACCACAAGATTAAATGTCATTTTAGTACATTCTATATATATTCAATTTAGGAAAAATTAACAAACTAGTCACAATCCCTAACATAATTATTAAAAACATCTACACTTTAAAATAATTATTTAAAATGTCATTATGTCAATATTTTAGAAAATAAATTGTATCCTAATATAATTAATTTCCTTTCCTTTTATTTCTCAAATTAGGCCCACATTGGACCATTTTTTTACTCCACTATCAAGTACAAAATTTTAAAAAATGCCACCATTACCCACTTACCCCTCTTTCGAAGTCAACAAGTATTTTGTGAGATTTCTTGTGATTTTGTTTTCATATTCACCAAGTTTTTTATATTTCGAATTTTCCGTCTTTTAAACATTATTGTTCAATTTTTTTGTGAGTTTGTTTTCATATTCACCAAGTATTTTGTGAGATTTCCCTCTTTTACGTATTTCAGATTTTTCGTCTTTTAAACACTATTGTTGGATGTTTTTGTGATTTTGTTTTCATATTTGAGATTTAGTAGATTGTAGTAATCTACATTATCATTCATACATCGTATATTGTTTTATTTTTTATACATTCATATTTAATAATTTTGAATTTTGCTTATAGGGTTACTAATGCACAAATGAATACGGATTTAGATTTGGGTTTGGTGAACAAAAAATCAAAAAAAGGAACATAGCAAACGAAGAAGAAGAAGAAAGAGAGAGTTAGAGAAGAATGTTGATTTTTTATACATTCATATTTAATAGTTTCGAATTTTTCTTATAGGGTTACTAATACACAAGTGAATACGGATTCGGATTTGGGTTTGGTGAACAAAAAATCAAAAAAAGAAACATGGCAGATGAAGAAGAAGAAGAAAGAGAAAATCACAGAAGAATGTTGCAAAAATTGTATTCATATTAATTTTTGTTTGTCAATTGTTTTCTTTTACTCAGCATTTGTATTTTTATTATGAACATTGTATTTCTTTTTTAGTTTGTAGTCATTCCAATAGGTATGCCAAATGGATTTGTATTTCTTATACATATATGTATCTGTCACGACCCAAAAATGGAAGTGATGGCACTCGTCTTATCACACCAAGACAAGTCAGCCTAAAACCCAAATAATACGATAAATGCGGAAGTTCATAATTAACTTATATATATATCCCCAAAACCTGGTTGTCACGTGTACAAACCTCTAATTTATTACAATAGATATGAATGAAATAAACAAGTCTCAAATGAAGTTGTTTCTAGAATAGAACAAGATCATAAATAAGGAGTAAGAAGGTCTGCTGAGATGACAATCAGCTACCTCCCAAATCTCCATAGGAAGCCTCGTATAGGAAGATAAGAGAGGGTATCATGAAGATCCGGGCTCATAACCTACAAAAAAATTGTAGAAGCGAGGGGTGAGTACCAAACCACACGGTACTCAGCAAACAAACTTCTAAACACAAGCTAAGGGTAGGGAATACGGGTACTCCTTACACCCCAACCGAACCTCCACAACTACAACCTGCATAAAAATCAGCCCAACCTAATAGTTCACAATTTACATAGCAAATAGTTCAACCATATCACCCCAACAATTACAGATCACCAACACACAAGATTAAGTTCACCAATCACAAGTTCCACAAACAAGTACTCATAAGTTCACAAATGATAAAGATGCACAATGCAATGTCAAGTATAGTGATGCATGTCTGACCTAGTGATACACACCCGTTTTCTCTCAGTCTGGGACCCATGGGAGACATATCTGTCCATGTATCAGTCGCGGCATGCGACACGACCCTCGATAATGAAATCCATCGCGGCGTGCGACACGTCCCTCGATAATAAAATTCATCGCGGCGTGCGACACGTCCCTCGAATCATAGTATCCGTCGCGGCGCACGACACCTCCCTCGAAATGGTACATCCTCTTTAATTTCTTATTTTTCCTCAATTCACAAAACACTTGGCACAACCATGTCTCAAAACCAATGCAAATAACATATTCACATAAATAATGAGGAGATGACCATTTTCATAACAATGCACACTTCACAACAACACAATCGTGATACAACATCAACAATGAATCAATAACCCTTTCAAACCATTCTCAACACATCACACACCAATAATTAATCACATTGCCTTTTATTACCCCTTTTTCATCATTAAAATTATTCAATATGGACAAGTCAACCCATAACCAAGTCCCATTACTCCCCAACACATACCACAAGGAAATACACGAATTCTATACATTTAACAAGGGTTGAGAAATCCACTCGCCTCGAACAATCGAACAATTACTCCGGGACTTGAGCCTTCCCCTTTTGTTAGGCTTCCAAATCAATGCAATCTATCCAAATAAATAACCATAATAATATTTTGAAACTAACAACACCCATATCACTATATGCCTAGCCTAGACCCAAAAACTCATCCAAATATATAATCAAGTTACTAAGTTTCAAGCCTAGGATTAAGTCTCAATTTCTCCAATATCATAACTCTAATAGTATTCATATAATATAATACACATAATATTTAGTTACCTATCTCAATATATCAAAACTTGATTTATAATATGATAGTATAATTATAATATTTAAAATTGAAGCCACTGGTACGAAACCAGTGGCAATGACCCTGGACTCAATTGTCCAATTCCTTCCTCTTTCAAAAATAACGTTCAACTATCCATTGTCTCAAATATTTAGTAATTCATTAGCACTTCACTGGCCAATAATTGAAGCTATCAAATTTGTCTCCCAAAGTCAACCAGTAATTACGTTAGCCACCTTCAATTCCTCACTTGTTTTATCCCATAATTAAGTCATCCTAACCAAACTTATAAACCCTCCAATCAAATTTCACTTCCACCACTAAGCTTTGTCTACTATCCCTAAGTTAATAACATACTGCAACACCCATTAAAGATCAATTCAATTGCCACCCAATTATAATTGCCCATTAGTTAAGAGAACTTAGTTCTTTAATTGAATCTACACACTATATAATATAATACATGCATTATCCTCCAACCCTTAGTGACCACATTACGTACTGAAGCAAAGAATGAAATTTTTTTAAACCTTTACGTGAAGATGATGCCACTTCGTGTTGACGTCGCACGTAAGTCGAGTGGAATTCTATTTTTTTTCCTTAAAGTATGACCCAAAATTTTCAACCCTAATAATTTATTTCCCTTTATGGGTCAAGTGATATAGGGTATTAACTAATTTAACAATTTAGTCCATTAATCACCAATCAAATTAATTATTTAAAATCACCCGCTAATTAAATAGCCGTAGTTATCGAATAATTCAAAATTTCTAAAAATGACCTTCCGGGTCATTACAGTATCATATTTTTTTCATAGTCAATTTGTATTTTTTTTTAGAATATTGTATCCTTCTTCAACAGATTATATTATTTCCACTATGTATGCTATTTTTTTTTCCAGAATCTTGTATCCCTATTTCTTTCACAGTCAATTTGTATTTTTTTTAGAATATGGTATCCTTCCTCGACAGACTGTATTATTTCCACCACGTCACACAAAATCTTCTTCCTTTCGCTATCGTCTTTTTTGACTTTATATAAACTGGATATAATATGTTCCACTTCTTGATGTTCTTAATTTCAGCATTCATGATTAAGATGTTCCACTTCTTGATTTTCTTAATTTCACCATCCATGATTAAGATCTTGATAAAGGAGAAAAATGGAGATTGAAACTGTTGATCCAATCGAATGAGAAAGGGGATTTCTTTGAAATTATAACGGATGAGAATTTTAAGTGATATGTCCCTTTTTAAAAAAAAATATTCTCTCACCTGATTTTCTCTTTTCTGTTATTAAATAATTGTATTCTTGCAAATCAAACAAATAAAAAATACATAAATCAGATACATAACAAACTAAAATATTGACATTTTAAATAATTATTGAAAGTGTGGCTAAGGGGTCCTATTAAATGTCAAAATATTGACATTTTGAAAATTTTCCCTTTAATTTAAGACCACAAAATTAATTATTTTTTTTTTACTTTCTTAAACTCCATGCTAAGTTAAAAATCAGACAAATAAATTAAAACAAAGCTGAGTAATGCACAATATGCAAAATGAATTAATTAAGGAGAAGTACATTTAATGAAGCCACACTTATTTATATTCCAAATATAGTAATGAGTACATGTAGACATTATAATCAACATGAACCCTAATTATTTTTCACATGTAGCTGCTAATTACTTCACTAATCCACTAATTAACCAACCACATGAACTTGTAAAACATCACCAACAACATTAGTATAAATAGTAACTCGAAAACAACTAAAATCAGTTGGGGGTGGTGAACCATTAAGTCTAAAGTCAAATTCTTTT
>JAGDQO010000670.1:600000-984808 GCA_018342035.1 Solanum appendiculatum | reverse complement strand
AGCTTTAGGGTGAAAGATCATAAGTAGATTCATTTGGGAATTCTAATATAAGAATATGAATGACATAGCATTATATTGCTAGCCATTGAGAGTAAGTCATGAATTCGCGAGACTGAGCATACTATGAGACATGAGTGCTTATCTGAATAGGTTCATACCAATAAGGCTGCTATTCATAACTTTAGGAAGTAAGTTTGAGATCAATGAGCTAAAGTGTTTGCTCTTCATTTTGGGAACTGAGCATAGATATGAATCTGTCTGAAGTGTATGAGGATGGGTCATGAACACCATTATGATATTAGAGGCATCAACAGGAAGTTGTAATGACTGAACATTAAGGAATATGTTAGAGTGTGAATGGATTAACATATCACTATAGCTCTTTCTGAACGCATCACTATTTGGTTCTTAACACTTGACTTGGCTTCTCATCCTATCATCTCCCCCTTAGGTCTGAAGCTGATACTTCAAAGTTATGGATTTATTCCATCTTTCCTAAACTAGTCTATATTTGATTTAATCTAGTACTCGAGAAATGCTACTCTAATCGCTACTAAACTCTACAAGTGTAGATACTAAGATTCCTTCTATGGCTTCTTCCTGAGATACTTCTCTTAACCTCTTCCCGCTTCAATAAAAGTCTTTCTATAATCATTATCTGCATTAGCCTATAAGGCCGCTTCATCAACTCTTAAGGGAACAAATAATGTGTACATCAGCCTAAGCTCAAAAATAGCATCTAGGCACACATGAAAATTCATAAATTTAATTAGAACTTTGTCTGACTACATATGATAGCGGGTACATCTCATAATGCTCTTGTTAGTCTAACGACTTAGCCACACTTCCTTGCTCTCATCTAAGATTCATAATACCACATTTATACTTCTCACATTTATCAAAAACCTTACCTTCTCACATAATTTATGTCAAACCTACTAGATCACATCTTAAAACTAACATCGTCACCCTCTGTTGCCATCCTTTTTATCATGATACTCATCTCAAATTCATGCTTAGTGTCTAGTACTAAACATGGATATCAATATAATTACTCACATACTATACTAACTTATGGCTACTAGGTAAAATTTAACACACTCACCCACTAAGAGCTCGTGAAAAGTAGTCAATCTTTATCTCTTAGTCTACCTAGTTGCAATTTACTATCACTTTCCTTTCACAACTTTAGTACTATTTACACATTCACTACACATCATTGCCTAATTAGTTCTATTACCCTCTGAATATCATGGGGCTCTCTCTTCAAAAATTATAAGTTTATCTTAGATTTATCACTTTATAAATACTCTGCTCTTTTATTCAACACCTATACTAGGTAGTAACTAATGCATTGACACATCAACATAAACTCATTTTTGGAACCAGTAACTATTCCTTTAACTTCTATCATGAAATCCACAAAAAATTATTACTTCTTATCCAACACATAATGGGAAATCACCTTATTAATAACTTAGTAGGTACATGACTAAAACTACATACTTCACTCTATAACTGTCCTCACCTCTTAAGTTATTACACTTCCAAATGCATACTTCTAACTCTAGGAACTTCGACTACTACTTCTTATAAGATCGCAACTCATACTACCTTTTAGATGAAAAATACTACCCAAGTATTCTAGAACACACTTCCCTCTTAAGTGTCTCACCTAGAACAAGGTTTGGAGAAGAGAATCTGAGAGCACGTCTTGCTTTTAGCTCAAACGCACGATTTATATGAATAAGGATGTACTCCTTCGAATCAATACACTTAATGCACACTAACCGACTTCTCTCAAGCCATGTACAATCACTTTACATTGTAAAGACTTTACTTGATAGTAACTCATCGATAAGGATTGGGGTTTTCTCTTTCAACCACCTTGAGTATGAGGGGTAGTCGAATGGATTTGAGAAATGAAAGAGTCTGATTAAGTTCTTTATGACACAGTTCTATTGCACGATTTAGAGTATTAAAAAAAGAGAAACTTTTCTAAAATGTCTGTAGTCCCTCATTTATAGAAGTGGAGCCCTCACAACCATAAATAAGATCCTACTGACACGGCTTCATAGACACCCGAAGACACTTGAACTTTATGCTCTGTACTAAATTTGTCACGCCCCGAGCCTACACCCTGGACATGGTCGATACTCGAGAACCATTCTGGGTCACCAAGTCAACCTTGTCATGGCTGACTACTAAGCAGAAGATTAACTCAAGCCTACACAAGCATCAAAATTAAGCAATCATTCAAAAAAGTATATTAAATCTCAAAATTATCTAAAAATACTGAGTATTAAACATAATATTTGAATAAAATATCTAAAACTGAATACTACAAGACTAACAAGATTGTCTATCTATGAATCCTCTATTGTATAAAAATAGGGTCAAGACAAGACCCACGGCGCTTCAAAACGCTACTGCAAACAAATCATAAAAACTGGAGTCCTTTGAAAGCAAGGAGGTCTCACCAAAAGTTGATGAGCGGAGGGTGTGATCTCAACGGAACTCCTATTGATGATCCTAAATACCTGAATCTGCATTATGAAATGATGCTGGTCGAATTATATTTGTACATTGAATGTACGAGTATGTAATAGGGTTAAATAAAAAAAATAACTAAACTGAAAGAGTGAAAGTAACTCAACTGAAATATAGTAAAATCATGATGGAAATCATTAAGAACTTAATATAGGAATACAATAATAATAAGTATTAAACTGAAATATAAATATAAAAATACACTTATTTTACTATATTGAGGAGTTTCTCTAACCAACAACGATCATTATGAGTCTCGTGATGATACAACGTTTTACCCAGGTTGCCAAAGCCATCCTATACTTTGCCGGAGTATAAAACACAACTAAACTAAAGGACCCACTAAAAATACTTCTTGAGGCAGGTGAGGAGTCGCATGTGTTGCGTTACGATCCTATCTACGCTGGCTACGTAGTTTATGGGGGCTGTGAGTTATCTAAACTCTCCCCCAAATTGGTGTTCAATACTACTTCCAAAATATGTAATTGCATGCTCAGGTAAAATACTCACTAGTTGTGATAATTACTCAGAAAGACTTCTTTAATAGGTAACTAAACTGTACTGAATCTTTCTGAAATATTCTAAAAATTCTTTATATTTTTCTTAAAATTGAACTCTCTTGTCAATTTGAAAGACAATACTTTCTTAATAGGTAACTGAACTTCTCTTTATATGGCTGAAATGCTTTTGAAAACTCTTTATACTCTTCTTAAAAATAGTATTTCTTTTCTCAGTATGAAAATAATAATTTTGGAACCATTTATGTTCCCTTAAACTCTTCTCAAAAGATACTTTAAAATACTCTTGGTCTCACTTTATAATTCCAAAACCAATGCATGGAAATAAATGAACAAAAACTTTCAATAAAAAGCTCACCAACGAGGGTTCATGCAAAATATAAGCATGAACAAAAACTTAAGATATCAATGCACATAATATTGCAATTTTATAATATAAGAGTTTAGAATTCGTAACAAGAACGTTAGTCATATCAAGAATTACATAGAACTATGGGCAGAACCCTAGATTCAACTTTCTACTGTCTTAATTGCGATGTAGGGCGTGAGGATGAACTAGTCCAACACAATGAATAGACTAACATACCTTATACACTCCAAATTGTTGATAAAAGTGAGATCTTTGGATGAAAAGATCGCAAGAATTTGCTTTTTAACATTAGAGGTGGATTTTCTTTTGAAAACCTATGAATTCCGTGGGTAGAACATAATAATTAGTGTTTAGATGAAGAAACTATGAAATTCTATGGTGAAATCTTACCTTGGAGAAAGGTAGTTTTCTGAAAACTTCTCTTTCTAGGGTAAATTTATGAACTAGGGAGGTGTACTACGTTTTCGGGGTTTTTAAAAGACCCAGACGCCCACGCGCCCGCTTGGAACGTACCTCAAGTACGCAGCCAACCACGTAGGGAGGCAGTAGCTACTGCCTCAGAGCTCGGAGCGTGCCTGCGCGGAACATGCCTCGGCCACGCGGCCGACGCGTGCTAGACAATGTCCAGTAAAATGGGCATAACTTTTTACATCGAACTCCAATTTATATAAACTTGCTGGCGTTGGAAAGAAGACTCAAATACCTTTAATATTATAGGTTATGGTGCACATAGTTTTTAATATACTGAAAGATATGGTCATTTGAAGTTGACTCTTGTGTGAACAACTGCGAAAAACTTAGCCGGTAGAAAGACTTTGAACTTGACTTAGTATTAGAGGTTCCTTATGACTATAAATCACTTCTGATACCCTTTCTACACTTGGTAAAGGACCTTAAAACACATGATATAGTAGCATACCACCTGGTTAAACCTCATATACTTAAGACGAATGATTCGGATTCTGAGAGTAAATATTCGGTGTGTTACAACGATCTTCCTAAGAGAAATGTCTTTTTTTTGCTTAGTTGAGTCACAAATGCACGGAATTTGTAAGAAACTGCCAATTTTGAAGTGTTGAAACTGTGGAAATGTGTTTTGAAAAGGAAGAATCTTAAAATCTCTCTCTTGAGAATAAGCTTTAAATTCATGGCTTGACTTTGTTTCGTAAATGAATTGAGTGCGATTTAGAGTTTTTGTCATGCTCATTTTTCTTCATTGGTTGTAGGAATAACTCCAATTGTTGATTATTTGGAATGTCTTGTGCGGACCGATCTAGTTAAGTTCATTGTATGCATTATAAACTACAACTTGCTCGGAATATTTTCAACGAGAAATGTTAGATAACATTGCTCATAATATGAACCTAGACTTTCTTTGTACCACCACTTCACCATAGTTACCAAACTATTTGCAAATACCCTAGTCCACCCCGTTTAAATATGGCCCCCTCCCTTGTTTAAAATATTTTAAAAATTAAGAAAATGGAGAACTAAAGGGTGAAGAAAAGAGAAAGTTGGTTCAAAAATAGAAAAAACTTAGCCTTTTAGTCAAAGTTTGGGAGTTGGGCCATGTGGAAATCCATGTTGAAAATAGAGCTCTGATTGAATAAAGAATCAAAACTCATGAAATACAAATCAAGATGTAATGAAGTAGTTCTCCTAGCTCAACAATTTAATTTTGCTAATCATTATATCTTATTTTCCCGTTACTTCGACTATCTTTCAAGTACTATACTAACATTAACTTGCATATGTAATAAAGTTAGACTGGGTAAATTTTTCATGGTCAAGTTGGCCAATGAAAAAACATCATCAATCGATAGGGAATTAACATCTATAGAAAGAACATATCTTAACAAATGCAAATTATTTATGTAAGGACAATATTGAGTTCTTCTATCCTCTTGAATAAGGGTACTATAGTTGTATTTGGTTCTTTAAGTTATGATGATGTCATTAATTTAAGATAATTAGTCCGTTTGATTCTGTTAGTTTATTTTTAGCATTTGTTTAGTTGTTGTTTAAATATATATATATATATATATATATATTAGAAGAGTTTACAAGCAGGCATGTCTTCGTCTACATGCCTGGTTGTATGACAAGGGTATTTTCGAAACTTTCTACTTTTTCCTTCTTTAAGCCTTTGTATCTTCTAGCTTTAAAGGTGTACCTTCCCTTTATTAAACCAAAAAACCAATCAATATTTACATAATGCCCCATATGTCCTATTAAAAAATTATTCTTTTGTTGAACTATGTGGGCTCAACTCATGGGCTCACTTATGTTGGCTCCCCATTCCTTTTTTCATTTAAACATTTGTACATGTAGAGTAGAGTAGAGTCATAATAGTAATATTTTTCATTACTATTTAGTATTCTCTTTGCATTTAATTTATTTCTCTTATTCTTTTTGTTGGTTATAGATTTAGAAAATATATAAATAATACTATAAATCACAATAATTAACAATTAAATATTTAAAAGTTAAATAAAAAAATTCGATTGACTCTTGACATTGTATTGGTACCACATAAAATGGGTTAGATGATAAGCATATATTATTTGTAATTGACGTAAAAAGTACAATAAATCACAATACTTAACAATTTAAAAAAAAAAAATTAAAATGCATATAAAAAAATCACTTGACTCCAAAAAATCTATCAATGACATATAAATTGGGACATAGGAAGTAACATATATTATTTGATAATTACGTTAAAAAGGTACTATAATTTACAATAATTAAAAATTTAATATATTTAAAAGAAATAAAAATGGTTAAACTTTGAAATCCTATATATGTCACATAAATTGAAACAAAGAGAGTAATATATATTATTTTTAAAATTATGTAAAAAAAGGTACTATAAATTTCAATAATTAACAACTTAAAATATTTTTAAAATCATATAAAAATTTCTATAAGTTCTCAAGTTCCATGATATCACATAAAGTGAGACAAAAAAATTAACATATATTGGCCCCGTGCTAGAAATATTTTTTTGCTGGTTATAGATTTATAAATTATATAAATAATACTATAAATAGCAATAATTAACAATTTAAATATTGAAAAGTTATATAACAGAATTCGATTGACTCTTCACATTCTATTGGTACCACATAAAAAGGGTTAGATGATAAACATATATTATTTGTAATTGACATAAAAAGTACTATAAATCAAAATAATAAAAAAATTAAAAAAAATTAAAATACATATAAAAAAATCACTTGACTCCAAAAACTCTATCATTGCCACATAAATTGGGACATGGGAAGTGACATATATTATTTAAAAATTACGTTAAAAAGGTACTATAAATTACAATAACTAAAAATTTAATATATGATGGTTAATTTTTGAAATCCTATATATGTCATATAAATTGAAACAAAGAGAGTAATATATATTATTTTTAAAATTAGGTAAAAAAGTACTATAAATTACAATAATTAACAACTTCAAATATTTTTAAAATCATATAAAATTTTGATAACTTCTTAAGTTCTATGATATCACATAGATTGAGACTAAAAAATTAACATATATTGGGCCCCGTACTGGCACGGGGTCCTGTATCTAGTATATATATATATATAATTAAAAGTGGAAAGAATTTAAGTCAAAAGTTTGATTACCATTTTACTCCTACACTAAATTAAAAGCATATCTAATTAAAAGTTCGAAAAGACTAAGTCAAAAGTTGAATTAATATATTACTGTAAACCCACATTCGAAAAGAATGAAAATTCTAACTCTTGAAACCTTTGGTGACCTACTACTTGACCTACTAACCGTTGCTTGACTTACCAACAGTAGGTCAAGATGGGTAGGAACAGTAGATGGGGCTGCCTAAGGGAAGAAATAGGAAAAAAAATGATTTGGGGTGATCCACGACTTGACCTACCATTCGTTGGTTGACCGACCAACCGTAGGTCAAGTGTGGGAAGGAACTGTAGATGCTACTGGTTGGGGGAGAAGATTTGAATAATTTTTGGGGGCTTAGGCAGTGTGACCTACGGTTGATCACCTACGGGCAGTAGGTTGACCTACCAACCGTAGGTCATGAAGTAAGTGGGGTCGTTGGTGAAGTTTTCAAGAGGGATCGTTTGGTCTTTCCACTTACTGACTTATTTACTCATTTAAATCACTTTCCTTCAACTGCTAACACTATATAAGCCCTTTTAATCCTAAAATCTATCCTTCCTATCACTATGCAAATTTTCCCAAGCTCTCCTCACTCAAATATTTCTCTCTCTAGAAGTTAGAAGAAGAAGAAGAGGGCAATCTAGGGTTCAAGAAATCAAGTCTTTCTTCATAAATTGCTAAAGGAAATTGAACACTAAGGTATGATAGTCTTCATCCATTGAGCCCTTTCCTCCATGGAATCCCTATATTCTCCAATTTTCAAGTTAGAAATTCCCAATTGAATTAAGGGTTTTCTTTCATGTAATGGGTTCTTTGAAATGTTGTTTCAATTGATTATTTTATGAACTTTGAAGTATAAATTGAGTTGAATTTCATGAATTTAGATGAGTCCCCATGAACCCATGCCAAATCCCCCAATTTTGAAATCTATGCTTTGTTGGTGGGTTGAATTATAAAGTGATGAATTATATAAAATTTGTATGAATCCATGCATGAATTATGATTTCTAAGCTAAGACTTTTCATGATGAGATTATGAATGACCTAAGGATGGTTTTATGAAAGTAAGCATGTTCAATCAAAAACTATGATTTTCCTCTATTATGTGGGTTCCTTCAATTAAGGTCAAATTGCCTTGTTTATAGTTTTCAAAGCATGAGTTTGCATTGAATTGCATGATTTAAGATGCATTCTTATGAACCCATGTGAACTCTATGATTTATAAGTTATAAGCATGATGAACTATGTAAAGATGAAGTTTATGAAATCAAGCATGTCTCTTATGAAGCTAATGATGAATTATGGGTGCTTTGAGATTGAAGCATCAAAGTTTATGATATGTTGATGTTGTTGTTGAGTTGTGAAAGGAATTTTCATATATTACTCAACCCATGAATGTGAAAGGTTTTCTCACATATAATGATTCATAACTTGTTGAAAGGCTTGCTCAACTAAACTTGAATCGATGATTAAGGAGCTATTCTAATGAAGGGACAAGAGGCGATCACCCATGTTCCCTAATGTAGACAAGAGGCGATCACCCATGTCTACTAATAATGAACCTATGACTAATGATAGAAAAGAGGCGACTACTCATGACTAATTATGATAATTGAACTATGTCTAATCCGTGGAATGTGCCACCATAGGATGATAGTCTATGATAGACACTAGCTAGTGGATCCTCGTAAGTTATATGTTAAGTAAAGAGTCCTACCTTGGCAAGTAGGATGGCCCTATCGGTATGGGGTTAGACACTGGATTCCATGTTGATAGCTCACATGGTCTTACATGTCGGTTAAGGCTACTTCCCACAAACAAGGAATTAAAGTATCTTCAAGATATTTTCTCAAGTGATGTAAAGATGTTTAGCTTGGTTTGACCATGGTTTATGATTGGTGTCGCTAACCTTTTCTTCATGTTTTAGCTTGGTAATTGCATGTTTATGAAAATGTTCCGTTTTACCATGTTTATATGATTTAGTGCATTACTATCATACTTAGTACATTCCCGTACTATAACATACTTTTTGCCTACATTGTCTCATAATGTAGTTCTTGGTGATTCTCAATCTATTCGTGGCTAGAGCTTAGTAGAAGGTTTTAGGAAGACTTGGTGAGTCCTCATACATTCGAGGACATAGCCTTTTCGTTCTTACTTTTATGTTCATTAATTTTTGCATTGTATTGGGTTACGTCTGAAACCTTATTTCTCATTCTTATGTTAGATTGGCTTTGAGACCTTTGATGTAGACTTCTGCTATTTTCTTAAAAGCTTTGATATGATATTGTCTTTTGAACTCTTAAAATATCTATGATCTTGTATGTAAGTATGCTAAGTGGCTTTTTTGAGGCCTTTCAGGGTCTTGTACGTCATGTCACGTCTAGGGGGTACCTTGGGTCGTGACAAACTTGGTATTTAGAGCACAAGGTTTTAGAAAGATCCTAGGATGTCTCATAAGCCATATCGAGTAGAGTCTTGTTCATGAGTGTGAAACGCACCACATTTATGAATGAGAGGCTATAAGATGTTTAGGAAACTCCACTTCTTTCATTACTCTTAAGTCGTGTGATAGAGTGCAACTCTATATGTCTCTCTCCTAATCCCTATCCTATGCGTTTCAGGATATGGGTACCCGAAGAGCTCATGCTAGAAGAAATGCGGGAGCAAATGTGGAACAAAAAGCTCCTCCTCAAGTTCCGGTCGACCCTTTGGCCGAACAAGTGACTAATGCAGAGTTTAGGGCTGCTTTTCAAGTGTTGGCTCAAGTCATGACGGCGCGAGCCAATAGAGAGGTTGTGGCTCCCGTGAACCAAATGTGGGTACGACGGCATCAAGGGTGAGGGACTTTTCTAGAACAAACCCTCCGTAATTTCATGTTTCTAAGGTTGAGGAAGATCCTCAAGAGTTCATTGATGAGGTGTACAAGGTGCTAATGATCATGGGTGTGACGTCGGAGGAAAAGGCTGAGTTGGCTGCATATAAACTTTAGGGTGTTGCTCAAGTGTGCTTTGAGCAATGGAAGAGTGAGAGGGCGGATGATGCGGGTCCTCTTGATTGGGAGAAGTTCAAGGTTGCTTTTCTTGATAGGTTCTTTCCCCTTGAGATGAGGGAGGCAAGGGAGCTTGAGTTCATCAACCTTCGTTAAGGAAGCATGAGTGTGAAGGAGTATGCTTTGAAGTTCACTAAATTGTCCTGATATGCTCCTACTATGGTTGCCAATCCTAGGGCAAGAATGAGTAAGTTTGTTTCGGGAGTGTCTGAAATAGTGGTCAAGGAATGTCGTACCGCCATTCTTGTCAATGACATAGATATTTCTCATCTCATGGTTCATGCTCAACAAATAGAAGAGGAGAAACTTAAGGAAATGTCTAGAGAGGCAAAGAGGGCTAAGATCGGTGTTGGTAATTTCTCACATTCAAGGTCCGTTGGACATGGTCGTTCTAGATTTTGACAAAGGTCTTCCTGTAAAGGTTCCTCCAATGCTCCTTCTAAGTTCAACAAAGATAGGATGCCTAACCCTAAGCCTCAAGGAGGAAATGGTGGTGGATTTTCATTGACTACTTGTGCTAAGTGTAGGAAAAAGCATGAGGCTAAATGTCTAGCCGGTTCTAATGCATGATTTGGGTGTGGCAAGATGGATCACAAGATAAGAGATTGTCCCTTAGTGGCTAAAAATGAAGGGGATAATCGTCGATGAACTCAACCTCAAAATTCATCGGGTTCTAGTGGAAATCAAAAGCAAAACCTATTCTATGCACTTTAAGCTCACCATGAGCAAGAGGGTTCTCTCGATGTGGTTATCGGTATGTTGAAAGTCTTTCACTTTGATGTTTATGCTTTGTTTGATCCTGGTGCTACCTTGTCTTTTGTGACGCCATATGTGGCTATGAGGTTTGATTTTGTTTCGGATGTGTTTTTAGATCCTTTTCATGTCTCTACTCCGATTGGTGAATCCATTGTGGCTAGGAGAGTCAATAAAAATTGTCCCTTCTCCTTATCCCATAGAGCAACTCATGTTGATCTTGTAGAGCTTGATATGTTAAATTTTGATGTTATTCTTGAGATGGATTTGTTTCATTCTTGTTACTCTTCTATTGATTGTAGGACCCGAGTGGTAAAATTTCAATTCCCAAATGAGCCTATCCTAGAGTGGAATGGGGGAAATTCCATGCCTAAAGATCAATTTGGGTCATGTCTTAAAGCTAGAAAGATGATTTCTAAGTGGTGCATATACCATCTTGTTAGGGTGAGGGATGTGGGCTCCGAAACCCCTACTCTTGAGTCGGTCCCCATTGTTAATGAGTTTTCGGAAGTGTTTTCCGACGATTTACCCGGTATTCCTCCTGAAAGGGAAATAGACTTCGGTATTGAGCTTCTCCTGGATATGCAACCTATCTCTATTCCTCCTTATCAAATGGCTTCGGTGGAACTTAGGGAACTAAAAGATCAATTGAAAGACTTGTTGGACAAGGGTTTCATCCTACCAAGTATTTCTCCATGGGGGTTCACTTTGTATGTGCATTGACTACTGACAATTGAACAAGGTTACCATTAATAATAAGTATATTCTTCCAAGAATAGATGACTTGTTTAATCAACTTAAAGGGGCTAGTTACTTCTCTAAGATCGACCTTCGTTCGGGTTACCACCGATTGAGGGTGAAAGAAGATGATATTTTGAAAACAGCTTTTCGGACTAGATATGACCAATATGAATTCCTAGTGATGTCGTTTGGGTTGACAAATTCTCTGGCCGTGTTTATGGATTTGATTAATAGGGTGTTTAGACAATATCTTGACATGTTTATGATTGTGTTCATAGATGATATTTTGATTTACTCAAAGAGTGAGAGTGAGCACGCCAAGCATTTGAGGATTGTATTGCAAGTCCTCAAGGACTAACAACTCTTTGCGAAGTTTAGTAAATGTGAGTTTTGGCTAAGGTCTGTGGCTTTCCTTGGTCACATTATCTCCGATAAGGGTATTGAGGTAGATCCTAAGAAGACGGATGCGGTTAAGAATTGGTCTAGACCTCTATCACTTTCAGATATTCGTAGTTTCTTGGGTTTAGCCGGTTATTATAGGAGATTTGTTGAAAGGTTTTCTTCGATTGCTTCCCCATTGACGGCTTTGAAACAAAAGAAGGTTAGTTCACTTGTATCGAAGCGTGTGAGAAGAGTTTTCAAGAGTTGAAAGATAGACTTACCTCGGCTCCAATATTGACTTTAGCGAAAGGGTCCAATGGTTTTGTGGTTTATTGTGATACTTCAAGGATTGGGTTAGGGTGTGTTCTTATGCAAAATGGAAAAGTTATTGCTTATGCTTCAAGGCAACTCAAGATTCATGAAAAGAACTATCCTACTCATGACCTAGAGTTAACGGCGGTTGTGTTTGCTTTAAAGATTTGGAAGCATTATTTGTATGGTGTTCATGTTGACATTTTTACCGACCATAAGAGTTTGCAATATGTGTTCAAACAAAAAGATCTAAATCTTCACCAAAGGAGGTGGCTTGAGTTATTAAAAGACTATGACATGAGTGTCCTCTATCACCCCGGCAAGGCGAATATGGTGGCAGATGCTCTTAGTCGGTTGTCTATGGGTAGTGTTGCTCATGTTGAGGATGGTAAGAAAGAATTGGTTCGTGATGTTCACAGTTTGGCCAAATTGGGTGTTCGGTTGATTGACTCTAGTGAGAGTGGCATTATGATTCACAATGGTTCGATATCGTCTTTTGTGCATGATGTGAAGACTAAGCAAGATCTTAACCTTAATTTGGTTGAGTTGAAGGAAGCGGTGCTCAAGAAGTTCGTTGAGGCTTTCTCCCAAGGGGAGAGATGGTGTGCTTTGATATCAAGGTCGTTTGTGTGCTCCTGATGTAGAAGACTTAAGAGGGCAAATTTTATCGGACATTCACCAGGGATCTACCAAAATGTACCGTGATTTATGGGAGGTCTATTGGTGGAATAGGATGAAGAAAGATATTGCGGAATTTGTGGCTAGGTGTCCTAATTGTCAACAAGTGAAGGTTGAGCATCAAAGGCCGGGAGGTTTGTCCCAAGATATTAGTAATCCTACTTGGAAGTGGGAAGATGTGAATATGGACTTCATTGTTGGTTTACCACGCACCGGGCGACACTATGATTCGATTTTGGTTGTTGTAGATCGAATGACGAAATCAACCCATTTCTTTCTCGTCAAGGTTTCTTATTCGACAGAGGATTATGCTAAGTTGTACTTGAGGAAAATGGTTAGGTTGCAGTGAATGCCTTTATCCATTATCTCCGATCGTGGTGCATAATTCACTTCTCAATTTTGGAAATCCTTCCAAAAGGGTCTTGGTACTCATGTCAAGCTTATAAGACCTTTCATCCTCAAACCGATGGGCTAGTGGAGCGTACTATCCAAACTTTGGAAGATATGTTGAGAGCTTCTATAATTGATTTCAAGGGTAATTGGGATGATCATTTTTCTTTGATTGAGTTTGCTTATAATAATAGCTACCATTCTAGTATTAGCATGGCTCTGTTTGAGGCTCTCAATGGAAGGAGGTGTAGATCTCCTATAGGGTGATTTGAAGTTGGTGAAGTTGTTTTGATAAGTCCCAAGTTGGTACATGATGCTATGGAGAAAGTTTGACTTATTAGAGAAAGGTTGAAAATGGCTCAAAGTCGACAAAAGCCCTATGTCGATGTCAGAAGGAGAGATTTAGAATTTGATGTTGATGATTGGGTTTATTTGAAAATTTCACCCATGAAGGGTGTTAATGAGGTTTGGAAAGAAAGGGAAGCTTAGTCCCCGTTATGTATGCCCATATCAAATTTTGAGACGTGTTGGTAATGTTGCTTATAAACTTGACTTGCCTAATGATTTGGCATCGGTACATCCAGTTTTCCATGTCTTATTGTTGAAGAAATGTGTTGGTGATCCGACATCTATAGTGCCATTGGAGAATCTTGGCATAAAGGATAGTCTTTTTTATGAAGAAGTTCCGGTTGAGATTTTAGACTGGCAAGTTCGAAAGTTAAGAAATAAAGAAGTTTCCTCCGTGAAGGTTCTTTGGAAAAATCAATTAGTTGAGGGTGCTACTTGGGAGGCCGAGGCCGATATGATGTCCCGAAATCCTCATCTCTTTTCCTTTGATCCTACACTAGCTTGAGGTAACTAGTTCCTCATGGTTCATTCTTTTGGTTTCATGTGTCTTAGTTATTTCCATGTTTGTTTAATTATGCATGTTCATGAAGAGTCTAATTTTGAGAAAATGAGCTATCTTTATTGATTTATCTATGATTATGTGCATTAAGTATGAGTTGCATAAAGTCTTCATGAAATGATGTGTTGAACATGCTTTAGCTTGGAGTTGATGTTTTCCTCCTCGAATATGTGCATTTATGTGATTGCATTCTAGGTTGGGTTGCTAGCTTTTGTTTCTTACCCTCCTTATGATGCCTTGATTCTCATTCGAGGACGAATGTTCCCAAGGGGGAGATAATGTAACACCCCAAATTCGAAAAGAACGAAAATTCCAACTTTTGAAAATTTTGGTGACCTACTACTTGACCTACTAACCGTTGGTTGAGTTACCAACATTAGGTCAAGAGGGGTAGGAACCGTAGATGGGGCTGCCTAAGGAAAGAAATTAGAAAAAATGATTTGGGGTGATCCACGAATTGACCTACCATTCGTTGGTTAACCTACGAACCGTATGTCAAGTGTGGGAAGGAACTGTAGATGCTACTGGTTGGGGGAGAAGATTTGAATAATTTTTTGGGGCTTAGTCAGTGTGACCTACGTTTGGTCACCTACGGGCAGTAGGTTGACCTACAAACCGTAGGTCATGAAGTAAGTGGGGTCGTTGGTGGACTTTTAAAGAGAAATCGTTTGTTCTTTTCACCTAATGAATTATTTAATCATTTAAATCAGTTTCCTTCAACCCCTAACACTATATAAGCCCTTTTAATCCTAAAATCTACCCTTCCAATCAATTTGTAAATTTCCCCAAACTCTCCTCTCTCAAATATCTCTCTCTCTAGAAGTTAGAAGAAGAAGAAGAAGAGGGCAAGCTAGGGTTCAAGATATCAAGTCTTTCCTCATCAATTGCTTAAGGAAATTGAACACTAAGGTATGATAGTCTTCATCTATGGAGCCCTTTCATCCATGGAATCCCTAAATTCTCCAATTTTCAAGTAAGAAATTCCCAATTGAATTAAAGGTTTTCTTCCATTTTATGGGTTCTTTGCAATGTTAATTCAATTGATTTTTTTATGAACTTTGAAGTATAAATTGAGTTGAATTTCATGAATTTAGATGAATCCCCATGAACCCATTCCAAATCCCCTAATTTCGAAATCTATGCTTTGTTGGTGGGTTGAATTATAAAGCAATATATTATATGAAATCTCTATGAATCCATGCATGATTATAATATCTAAGCTAAGACTTTTCATGATGAGATTATGAATGACCTAAGGATGTTTATATGAAAGTAAGCATGTTCAATCAAAAACTATGATTTTCCTCTATTATGTGGGTTCCTTCAATTAAGATCAAATTGCCTTGTTTATGGTTTTCAAAGCATGAGTTTGCATTGAATTGCATGATTTAAGATGAATTCTTATGAAACCACGTGAACTCTATGATTTTTAAGCTATGAACATGATGAACTATGTAAAGATGAAGTTTATGAAATCATGCATGTCTGTTATGAAGCTAATGATGAATTAAGGGTGCTTTGAGATTGAAGCATAAAGGTTTATGATATGTTGATGTTGTTGTTGAGTTGTGAAAGGAATTCTCATATACTACTCAACTCATGAATGTGAAAGGTTTTCTCACATATAATGATTCGTAACTTATTGAAAGGCTTGCTCAACTAAACTTGAATTGATGATTAAGGAGCTATTCTAATTAAGGGACAAGAGGCGATCACCCATGTTCCCTAATGTTGACAAGATGCGATCACCCATGTCGACCAATATTGAACTTATGACTATTGATAGACAAGAGGCGACTACCCATGTCTACTTATGATAATTTAACTAAGTCTAATATGTGGGATTTATGCTTAGTACCGAGTGGACAAGTGGCGATTAGCCATGTTCCATAAACTATTTGCCACCATAGGATAATGGTCTATGATAGACACTAGCTAGTGGATCCACGTAAGCTATATGTAAAGTAAAGGGTCCTACCTTGGCAAGTAGGATGGCCCTATCGGTGTGGGGTTGGACACCGGATTCCATGTTGATAGCTCACATGGTCTTACATGACGGTTAAGGCTACTTCCCACAAACAGGGAATTAAAGTTTCTTCAAGATATTTTCTCAAGTGATGTAAAGATGTTTAGCTTGCTTTGACCATGGTTTATGATTGGTGTTGCTAACCTTTTCTTCATGTTTTAGCTTTGTCATTGCATGTTTATGAAAATGTCCCATTTTTGCATGTTTATATGATTTGGTGCGTTGCTATCATACTTAGTACATTCCACTTACTAACACATACTTTCTGCCTACATTGTCTTATAACGTATGGCTTGGCGATTCTCCATCTATTCGTGGCTAGAGCTTAGTTGAAGGTTTTTGGAAGACTTGGTGAGTCCTCATACATTTGAGGACATAGCCTTGTTGTTCTTACTTTTATGTTCTTTCATTTTGGAATTGTATTGGGTTACGTCCCAAATGTTATTTCTCATTCTTATGTTAGATCGGCTTTGAGACCTTTGATGTAGACTTCCGCTATTTTCTTAAAAGCTTTGATATGATATTGTCTTTTTAACTCTTAAATCTCTATGATCTTGTATGTAATGCTAAGTGGCTTGTATAAGGCCTTTCGGGGTCTTGTACACCAAGTCACGTCTAGGGGGTACCTTGGGTCGTGACAATTACCCCTACACTAAACTAAAATCATATCTAATTAAAATTTAGAAAATTCTAAGTCAAAAGTTGGATTACCATTTTACCTCTACACTAAATTAAAATTTTACAAAATATTTAAAGAATTAAATAAATTTGAAACATGACAATTAATGCGTATAATAATTGTTTTTCATCTTCCCCTTTCTCCCACTAGCAGACTTTAAATATTCTTTCAACTATATTTTATGTTTTCTTTTCTACTATATTAGAAGAATGATTTTAGAAAAGGTATCAACATGTTTGCTTCCTGTAATTCAATTTATGTTTGAGGGCAATTATGACAATTAACTATCTCTAATTTAAGTCAGTAAATTTTCATGTCATTAAAAAAGGAATGTAGCCCTTTCATTTTCTTACGTGTTGACATGTGCCTTCCACATCTCTTCTATTTTTCACTTTCTACAATGATCTTTTATTTTCCCCCCATTTTCTCTCACCTTTAACATTAATCACATGCCGGAAACATTTCCCTTCGGTAAGTATATCACTAGACGGAACCATTTTTCTTTGGCTTTTATCACAAAATATCACTTGCAGGAACCTTTTCCTTTCGGCATTTACATCACTAGCCGAAACAATTTTCCTTCGTCATTCAAATTAATCACTTGCCGGAACCATTTCCTTCGTCTTTTATATTAAGTGTCTCATCATGGTGTTCAACAATCAATGCACACAAGAAATATCACGACACACAGAGAGACAACAATTTATATCATTCAAGTCCACTTTCATGCATTCAAACAATTCACCAATCAATCAAATAGGGGTCACAACAAGGGAATTCACAATTTATCATTATCATCAAGAAGCCTTTTCATTTCCCCCCTTTTTGTTGGTTAACATTAATCAAGTGGAACAAATAACCTTCCACCTCATTCCCGATTACTCCGAAACACATAGACAATGAAAAGAAGTAAACAATTCCACCAAATCGCAGAGTTTAAGAGATCAGTGGCCTTATAGTAATCAATCAATCAATCTGAAGCTTGAGATTTCTCTTTCTTACTCATTTCCAAATCTACACAATCTATGATAATCAAGTATTCACAATCACTCATCGGAAAAAACAAAACACACATCAATTATTTAGAGAAATGGGTCAATCATTTCAAAAAAAAGTTTTGAATCTAGAAATCAATACTTGAAAATGACGTTTAAGGCTTTAGGAACTCATTCGGGATAACCAATTTGAAAAAGGATTTAAAACCACTTCAAAATCACAATTTTAGATCAAACTCAAGTTCTTATAGAACCTTGCCATTTTCCAAATCAAATCCCAAACTTGGATGTTAGAATCTATAAATAATCAAAGGAAAAGGGAATTTTAGAGTCATAAATGCTTACCAAATGATTTAGCACAAGAAAATTGTAACACCTCAGAATTTGAAAAAAAAGGGGAGAAAATAAATTTCTGGACTACAGGCTGAGTCTATAGCTCCCACCTATAGACCGTAGAAGCTTCTACACGCCTTAGATGTCAACCGTAGGAAGTGGAAAGATAATTTTCTAAAACCATGTCCCAGTTCCCTTTTTACAGTTCTCCAGGATGTCCGTCAACCTTTGTATGGGTCGTAGATGTGTCTCGTAGGTGAGTCTCAGACATGGTGAAATTTTGAGGGTTAAAGTGGGTTTCTATAGTTGGCATGTACAAATCGTAGGAAGACCTACGAGCCATACATGGATTCCGTCAATTTAAGGTCCAAATAATAATTTTTGAATCTTACCTATGGTTGACCAGGAGGGTCCGTAGTAGGACCTACGGACTGTATGTAAGGCCCGACAGTTAATTTTTAAGGTCTTTCTGGTCTTTTCCGTAATTGATTAATGCCTAAACTACGTCATTTTGATCCTAATCCTAGACCCTATAAAAGCCTTTTAAGCATAAAATCTAACCACTCTAAATCATTCTTCAATTCCCCCAAATCCCTCCAAGTTCTTCCCCCAAAATTTCTCTCTCTAAAAGCTTGAAGAAGAAGACTAGGGCTTCAAGATCAAGCCTCCTAATTCACCGTTGATTGTGGGCTTTTGGCATGAAGGTATGATTGTATTCACCTATGGAGACCTTTCCTCAATAGGATTCCTAAATTCTCCAATTTTATAAGTTAGTATCTCTAATTGAAATTAAGGTTTTATTCAATCTCGTGGGTTTTTATCAATTATGATCCAATTGATTGTTTTATGCCCTTTTTATGCATGAATTAAAGTAGTTACATGTTTTTAAGTTGAATTCACATGAACCCTTGCATGATTCATGATTTCTAGACTATGAACATATGATGAGGCTTTTGAACTATGAAGGATGAATTTATAAAGATATGCATGTTTCCTCATGAAATTGATATAATTAATTTATGGTTGCTTTAAGAGTGAAGCATCGATGTTGTTGTTAATGTGTGAAAAGATTTCTCACATAAAGGATACATAAGGTTGAAAGGTTTTCTCACCTAAATTGAATCAAGAATAAGGAGCTATTCTAATGAACTTTAGCTTGGATTGGTTACTAAATTGTGCCTTTAATGGATAATAAGATGAATATTACTATTCCGTGGGATTTATGCTTAACACTGAGTGTACAAGCGGCGATTACCCATGTCCCATAAACTATGTGCCACCATAGGATGATTATCTTAGATAGACATTAGATAGTGGATCCCTTTTAGCTCAAAACTCATGGTCCTTACCTTGGCAAGTAGGACAATCTCTTTTCAGTGTGTGATAGACACCAGATTCCATGCTATAGCTCACATGGCCTATGTCGGTTATGGCTAACGTCCCACAATAATAAATTAATGTTACTTTCAAAAGTATCTCACTAGTGTCTTGTAAGATGATTAGCTTGCATTGACCATGGTTGTGACTTATGTTTTCTAGCATGATTATTTTATGAATTAGCTTGGTCATTAGATGTTATTTAAAGCCCCTTTTTTCATAATTTCATAACTCTTATGCATTGCTATCATACTTGGTACATTTCATATACTAATACATACTTGTGCCTATAATGTTTTAGTAATGTAAGGTCCGACGCTTCTATTCCTCATACTCATGGCTAGTTTGCTCTTAGGACTTGTTGGAGATTGGTTAGTCCTCATGATCCGAGGACCGGTACTCCTTTTAGCTTTACGTCATTTCTGTTTTCAGACTTTGTATGGGTTACGACCCAAATTTCCTTCTATTGATATAGTAGATGGCTTTTTGAGACTTATGCTTAGACTTCCATTTTTATGAAACTCTTTTATATGAAATGCTACTTTTAAACTCGTTTGTTTCTATTATCTTTTATGATGTATGCTAAGTGGCTTGTGTAAGGCCTCTTGGTGTCCTATACGCCATGTCACGTCTAGGGTATACCTTAGGTCGTGACAAACTTGGTATCAGAGCAAGGTTTAGAAAGGTCCTAGAATGTCTCATAAGCTACGTCGAGCAGAGTCTTGTTCATGAATGTGAAGCGCACAACATTTATGAATGAGAGGGTATAAGATGTTTAGGTAATTCCACTTCTTTCATCATTCTAAATTCATGTGATAGAGTGTAACTCTATATGTCTCTCTCTTAATCTCTATCCGATGCTTTTTAGGATATGGCCACTCGAAGTGCATATGCTAGAAGGAATATGGGAGAGAATGTGGAACAAGAAGCTTTTCAAGAAGCTCCTTAAGTTCCTATCGACCCTTTCGCCGACCAAGTGACTAATGCAGAGTTTAGGGCTGCTTTTCAAGTGTTGGCTCAAGTCATGACGGCTCAAGCCAATAGTGAGGTTGTGGCCCACGTGAACCAAAATTTGGGTACGAAGGCAACTAGAGTGAGGGACTTCACTAGGATGAATCCTCTGGAGTTTCATGGTTCTAAGGTTGAGGAATATCCTCAAGATTTTATCAATGAGATATACAAGGTTTTGATGTTCATGGGTGTGACACCGGTGGAAAAGGTGAAATCAGCCACATATCAACTTAAGGATGTTGCTCAAGTTTGGTTCAGCCAATGGATGGAATAGAGGGCGGTTGATACAGGTCCTCTTGATTGGGAAAAGTTTAAGGTTACTTTCTTTGATAAGTTCTTTTTCCTTAAGATGAGGGAGGTAAAGGTTCTTGAATTCATTAACCTTCGTCAAGGAAACATGAGTATGAAGGAGTATGCTTTGAAATTCATGTAATTGTCAAGATATGCTCCTGCTATGGTTGTCAATTCTAGGGCAAGAATGAGTAATTTTGTTTCCGAAGTGTCCGAGATGGTGGTTAATGAATGTCATACTGCCATACTTTTTAATGATATGAACATTTCTCGCCTAATGGTTCATGCTCAAGAAATTGAAGAGGAGAAGCTTAAGGAAAATTTTAGGGAGGCAAAGAGGGACAAGACCAGTGGTGGTGAGTTTTCACACTCGAGGTCCGATGGACATGGTCGTTCTATATTCCAATAAAGGTTTTCCAGTAAAGGTTCTTCCAATGCTCCGGCTCCTAAGTTCAACAAGGAAAGGGTATCTAACCTTAAGCCTCAAGGAGGGGATGGTGGTGGATCTTAATTGTCTTCTTGTGCTAGATGTGGAAGAAAGCATGAGGGTAAATGTCTAGCCGGTGCCAATGCATGTTTTGGTTGTGGCAAGAAGGACCATAAGATAAGGGGTTGTCCCTCAGTTTCTATGAATGAAGGAGATATCCATCGGCGGGCATAACCTAGTCCTTCGCTAGGTTCTAGTGGGAAACAGAAACAAAATAGATTTTATGCACTTCAGACTCGTCAAGATTAAGAGGTTTCTCCCGATGTGGTTACTGGTATGTTGAAAGTATTTAGTCTTGATGTTTATGCTTTGCATGATCCCGATGCTACTTTATCATTTGTGACACCATATGTGGCTATGAGGTTTGATGTTCTTCCAGATGTGTTGTTAGATCCTTTTTCTTTCTCTACTCCTATTGGCGAATCTATTGTGGCTAAGAGAGTCTATAGAAGTTTTCCTATCTCCTTATCCTTAAGAGTAACTCATGTTTATCTAGTAGAGCTTGATATGTTAGATTTTGATGTTATTCTTGGGATGAATTAGTTGTATTCAAGTTACGCTTCTATTGATTGTAGGACTCGAGTGGTCAAGTTTTACTTTCCAAATAAATCGATCCTAGAGTGGAAAGGGGGAAATTCTATGCCTAAGAGTCAGTTTGTTTCTTGTCTTAAAGATAGAAATATTATTTCTAAGGGTTGCATATACCATCTTTTTCGGGTTAGGGATATGGATTCTGAAACACCTATCCTTGAGTTGGTTCACGTCGTTAATGAGTTTTTGAAAGTGATTCCCGATAATTTACCTAGTGTTCCTCCTGAAAAGGAAATAGACTTCAGCATTGACCTTCTCCCGGATTTGCAACCTATTTCTATTCCTCCTTACCGAATGGCTCTGGTAGAACTTAAGGAATTAAATGAGCAATTGAAAGATTTGTTGGATAAGGGTTTTATCCGACTGAGTATCTCTCCATGGGGTGCTCCTATTTTGTTTGTTCGGAAGAAGGATGGTTCACTTCATGTGTATTGACTATCATCATTTGAATAAGGTTACCATTAAGAATAAGTATCCTCTTCCAAGGATAGATGATTTATTTGACCATCTCCAAGGAGCGAGTTACTTCTCTAAGAATTACCATCGATCAGGTTATCACCAATTGAGGGTGAAGGAAGATGACATTCAAAAGACAGTATTTCAAACTCGGTATGGTCATTACAAATTCTTGGTAATGTCATTTTGTTTGACTAACGCTCTGCCACATTTATGGATTTGATGAATAGGGTGTTTAGACAATACCTAGATATATTTGTGATGTGTTCATCGATGATATTTTTATTTACTCAAGGAGTGAAGATGAGAACACCAATTACTTGAGGATTGTATTGCAAGTCCTCAAGGACCAACAACTCTATGCAAAGTTTAGTAAATTTGAGTTTTGGTTGAGATCCGTGTCTTTTCTTGGTCACATTATATCCGATAAAGGTATTGATGTTGATTCTAAGAAGACGGATGTCGTTAAGAGTTGTCCTAGACCTTTATCCCCCTCGGATATTGCAAGTTTCTTGGATTTAGCTGGTTATTATAGAAGTTTTGTGGAAGGGTTTTCTTCCATTGCCTCTCCATTGACGGTGTTGACCCAAAAGAAAGTTAGCGTGTGAAAAGAGTTTCCAAGAATTAAAAGATAAACTTACCTTCGCTCCGGTGTTGACTTTACTGGAAGGGTCTGATGGGTTTGTGGTTTATTATGATGCTTCAAGGTTTGGACTAGGATGTGTTCTTATGTAAAATGGAAAATTCATTGCATATGCTTCACGGCAACTTAAAATTCATGAGAGGAACTATCCTACCTATGATTTATAACTAGCGACAGTTGTATTTTCTTTAAAAATTTGGAGACATTACTTATACAGTGTTCATGTTGATGTCTTTACTGACCACAAGAGTTTGCAATATTTGTTCAAGCAAAAGGATATAAATCTTTGCCAAAGGAGGTGGCTTGAGTTGCTAAAGAATTACGATATGAGTGTTCTCTATCACCCCGGAAAGGAAAATGTGGTGGTGGGTGCTCTTAGTCGATTATCCAAGTGTGGTGTTGCTCATGTTGAGAACAATAAAAAGGAATTGGTTCAATATTTTCATAGATTGGCCCGATTGGGTGTTCGACTAGTTGATTCCAATGAAGGTGGTGTTATGGTTCATAACGATTTAGAATCGTCTTTTATGTTAGATGTGAAAGCAAATCAAAGTCTTGACCCGATCTTGATGGAATTGAATGAAGCGGTGCTTAGAAAGTCTGTTGAGGCTTTCTCCCAAGGAGGAGATGGCATGCTTTGATATCAGTGTCGTGTGTGTGTTCTTAATGTTGAAGATTTGAGGGAGAAGCTTTTGTCAGAAGACCATAGTTCTAGATATTACCTTCACCCATGAGCCACCAAGATGTACCGTGACTTGCGGGTGGTGTATTGGTGGAATGGGATGGAGAAGGATATTGCGAAATTCGTGGCTAAGTGTCCTAATTGTCAATAACTGAAAGTTGACCATCAAAAGCTAGGAGGTTTTTCCCAAGATATTATAATTCCTACATGGAAGAAAGAAGATTTAAATATGGCCTTTATTGTTGGTTTACCCCTCACCTGGTGACAACATGACTTAATTTGGGTTATTATGGATCGTATGACGAAATCGGCTCATTTCATTTTCGTCAAAGTTTCTTACTTGACGAAAGACTATGCTAAGTTGTACCTAAGGGAGAGGGTTAGGTTTCATGGAGTGACCTTATCCATTATCTCTGATCGTGGTACCCAATTCAGTTCTAAGTTTTGGAAATCATTCCAAAAGGGCATTGGTACTCGTGTTAAGCTTAGCACGGCCTTTCATCGTCAAATCGATGGGCAAGCGGAGCGTACTATCCAAACTTTGGAAGATATGTTGAGAGCTTGTGTGATTTATTTCAAGGGTAATTGGGATGTTCATTTGCCTTTGATTAAGTTTGCTTATAATAATAGCTATCATTAATGCATTGGAATGGCTCAATTTGAGGCTCTTTATGTTAGGAGGTGTAAATCTCCTATAGGTTCGTTTGAAGTTAGTGAAGTTACCTTGATAGGTCTTGAATTGGTACATGAGGCTATGGAGAATGTTCGGCTTATTAGAGAAAGGCTGAAGACAACTCAAAGTCGACACAAGTCCTATGCCGATGTTAGAAGAAGAGATCGATAATTTGATATTAATGATTGGATCTACTTGAAAATTTCACCCATGAAGGGTGTAATGAGGTTTGGAAAGAAAAAGAAGCTCAATCCCTGTAATGTGGGCCCATATCAGATTGTAAGGTGAATTGGCAAGCTCACTTATGAACTTGATTTGCCTAATTACTTAGCAACAGTGCATCAAATTTTCTATGTCTCTTTGTTGAAGAAATGTGTTGGTGATCTGACATCTATAGTTCCATTTGAGAGTCTTTGTCTAAAAGAGAGTCTTTCTTATGAAGAGGTTCTGGTAGTGATCTTGGACCGGCAAGTGAAGAAGTTGAGGAATAAGGAAGTCGTATCCATAAAGGTTTTATGGAGGAATCAAAGAGTTGAGGGTGCTACTTTGGAGGCCGAGGCTAATATGAAGTCCCGTTACCCCCATCTCTTTCCCTCGTATCCTTCTCTAGCTAGAGGTATTTAGTTCCTCGTGGTTCATCCTCATGTCTTAGTAATTTTAATGTTTCCTCATGCATTCATGCTCATGAAAACTTGCTTTTGAGATTTTGGTTTAGCAATGATTGATTTCTTCATGATTATGTGCATTTGAGTATGACTTACATGGATACCTTATGAAATGATGTTTTGAGGATGCTTGGAGTTGATGTTTCGCCTTAGTTATGTGTAGTTGATGAAGTTGTATTCTTTTTGGACTGTTAGATCTCCTCCCCTGCCATCCTTATGTTTCATTGAGTCTCAGTCGAGGACGAATGTTCCCAAGGGGGAGATATTGTAACACCTCAGAATTTGAAAAAAGGTAGAAAATAAATTTCTAGGTTGCAGGCTGTGTCTACAGTTCCCACCTACGGACACCAGAAGCTTCTACGGGCCGTAGATGGCAACCGTACGAAGTGGGAAGATAATTTTCTAAAGTCAAGTCTCAGTACCCTTTTTACAGTTCATAGGATCGTCCATCATCCTTTGTACGAGTCTTAGATGTGTCTCATAGGTGAGTCTTTGACTTGGTGAAATTTTGATGGTTAAAGTGGGTTACTACTGTTGGTATGTATGGACCGTAGGAAGACCTCCGAGCCGTACATGGGTTCCATTGATTGAAGGTCCAAATAATAGTTTCTGAATCTTACCTACGGTTGACAAGGACGGTCAGTAGTAGGACCAACAGACCATAGGTTGGAACCGTAGTTGAGGCTCGACAATTAATTTTTAAGGGCTTTTTGGTCATTTTCCTAATTGATTAACGCCTTAACTAGGTCATTTTGATGCTAATCCTAGACCCTATATAAGCCTTTTAAGACTAAAATCTAACCATTCTAGATTATTCTTAAATTCTCCAAAATCCCTCCATGTTCTTCCCCCAAAATTTCTCTCTCTAAAAGTTTAAGAAGAAGACTAGGGTTTCAAGATCAAGTCTCAAATATCACAATTGACTATGGGATTTTTGCAACAAGGTATGATTGTATTCATCTATGGAGTCCTTTCCTCCATAGGGTTTCTAAATTCTACAATTTTACAAGTTAGAATTTCCAATTGAAATTAGGGTTTTATTCAATATCATGGGTTCTTATCAATTATGATCCAATTGATTGTTTTACGCCATTTTTATGCATGAATTGGAGTAATAACAAGTTTTTAAGTTGAATTGACAAGAACCCATGCATGATTTGTGATATCTAGACTATGAACATATGATGAGGCTTTTGAACTATGAAAGATGAATTTATGAAGATATGCATGTTTCCTCATGAAATTGATATAATTGATTTAAGGTTGCTTTGAGAGTGAAGCATCGTTGTTGTTGTTGATTTGTGAAAGGTTTTCTTACATAAAGGATTCATAAGGTTGAAAGGTTTTCTCACTTAAGTTGAATCAAGACTAAGGAGCTATTCTAATGAACTTTAGCTTGGATTGGTTACAAAATTGTGCCTTTTCATGGATAATAATATGAAATATGACTATTTCGTGGGATTTATGCTTAGCACCGAGTGGACAAGCGGCGATTACCCATGTCGTATAAACTATGTGCCACCATAGGATGATTGTCTTAGATAGACATTAGCTAGTGGATCCACTTTAGCTCAAAAATCATGGTCCTTACCTAGAAAGTAGGAAAATCTCTTTTTGATGTGGGATAGACACTGGATTCCATGTTATAGCTCACATGGTCTATATCGGTTAAGGCTAACTTTCCACAATAATAAACTAAGGATACTTTCTAAAGCGTCTTACAAGTGTCTTGTAAGATGATTAGCTTGCATTGACCATGGTTGTGACTTATGTTTTCTAGCATGATTATTTTATGAATTAGCTTGGTCATTGCATGTCATTTAAATCCCTCTTTTGCATGTTTTGATAACTATTATGCATTGCTATCATACTTGGTACATTCCCTGTACTAACACATACTTGTGCCTACATTGTTTCACTAATGTAGGGTCCGACGCTTCTATTTCTCATCTTTACGTCATTTCAGTTTAAAGACTTTGTATGGGTTACGTCCCAGATTTTATTCTATTGATGTAGTAGATGGCTTATTGGGATTTATGCATAGACTTCTGTTTTTGTCAAACTCTTTTATATGAAATGCTACTTTTAAACTCTTATGTTTGTATTATCTTCTATGATGTATGTGAAGTGGCTTGTGTAGGGCCTCTCGAGGTCTTATATGCCATGTCACGTCTAGGTTGTACATTAGGTCGTGAAAAACATCCTTCACAAATCACCACCAAGGGTATCCCAGGCTCAAAAATGGAAAATGGGGCTAAAACCCTTAAATTTTAGGTTAAAACCCCCTCTATAATGTCTCAAAAGCGACCACTGATTCGCAAAAGCGAACCCCAGATAAACGACACCTCTCGTAAAAGAGAAGCCCTTTTCGCTTTTGCGATGATCGCTTAAGTGAAGAGGCTCTCACTTTTACAAAGGTCACAAAAACACCTAGCCTTCGCAAATGCGAGGCCTATAGACACTAGCAAACTCAACCAACTCTCAAAACATCAAAAGGACCCTCGGGATTCGTTCGGAACCCCATACAGACAAACTACATATGCAAATCTATTATACTCGATGTTTCAGACTCAATGGAACAATCAAAACATGAATCTGAGGTCTCCTTAACCCGACATCCTTGAAAACCACCAGAAACTAACAAAACCCCAAAAAGGCAAAAAAAGCTCGGGACCTCTCAAAAATCAATCAAGAGAACTCCTAGTCCTAAAATATTCCCCCTGAATCTAATGGAACTCTTGTAATTCTGATCCGAGCATCCGAAACCTGAATGACATCAAAAAATCACTTTTAGGTAACTTAAACCTTTCAAACTCAAAACTTGCCAAAAATCTTAACCTTTTGGACAATGCTTGGAACAAACTTCCAAAACTTAATCAAAACTAACTCGAGAAAAACTTAGGAGGGGTAAAATGATAAATTTCACAAAAATTCCAAAATGACCACTGAAGAGATGATGATATCTGGTATGCATATCCGACTCTGTCTCCCAAGTTGCCTCACCACTTTCACTGAAGAAATCTACTTTGTCCTAAGCTTTCAGAACTTCCTATCCAAGATTGCTATAGGTTCCTCCTCAAAAGATAGATCTGGACCCAATTCAACTAAATCAAGGGAAAGTGTGTGGAACTCATCTGACACATATTTCTGAAGCATGGAGACATGAAACACAGGATGAACAACTGACAAGCTAGGTGTCAAGGAAAACTTATAGGCCACCTCTCCCACTCGGCTCAAAATCTCAAAAGTTCTAATGAATCTAGGGCTAAGCTTTCCCTTGTTGCGAAACCTCATCATACCCTTCATGGGAGACACTCGAAGCAAAACATGATTAACCTCCATGAACATATGGGCTCAAAATCTCCAATCCACAAAGCTCTTCTATCGTCTTTGGGCTGTCAATAGTCTATCCTTAATCATATGGACCTTCTCCATAGCATCTCTAAACTAGATTGCATATAATGAATCTATATCAGCTGAATCAAACCAATTAATAAGAGATCTACATCGTCTTCCATACAACGCCTCAAAAGAGGCAATCTTAAAATTGGAATGGTAACTATTGTCTTAGGCAAACTCTGCTAAGGGAAAATATCGATCCCATCTAGCACAAAAATTTATCACACAAGCATGGAACATATCCACCAACTCCTGAATCGTCTACTTAGACTGATCATCTGTCTAAGGGTGAAAGGTTCTACTCATATCTAACTGATTACCCAAACCATGTTGCAATGCCTTCCAGAAATATGAAGTGAAAAAGGAACCTCGATCAGAGACAATGGAAACCAAAACTTCATGTAGTCGCTCAATATGCCTAATATACAGCTCGGCTAACTTTTCTACCATATACTTCACCTTAAATGGGAATAAGTGGGCAGACTTGGTCAGCCTATCAACAACAACCCAAAAAGAGGTCATAACCACCTACTATGGTAGGCAGACCAACAACAAAATCAATAGTGATTCGTTCCCACTTATAAGTAGGAATAGGCATCCTCTAAGATAAACCTCCAAGCAACTGGTGCTCGCAATTGACCTATTGGCATGTCAAGAACCTAGAAACAAAGTCTGCAATATCCCTCTTCATTCCACAGCACCAATAATACTAGCTCAGATCATGATACATCTTCACCGCTCCCAGATAAATAGATTATTGAGAACAATGGGCCTAATCAAGAATAAATCTAGTCAACTCACCCATCTTGTGCATACAAATTATACCTCCAATCCTCAAAATACCATCAGGATCAAGGACAGCCTCCTCGGCTTCCCCTCTCAACACTTTGTCTCGAATGAGACACAATTTCTCATCATCAAACTAGTGTTCACGAATCTTGTAACACCTCAGATTTAAAAGAATGAAATTTGTAGGTTTTGTAGACCGTAAGTCCACTTACAGGCCGTAGGTGGGAACCATAGATGGCAAGTAAATAATTTCAAAATGTCAAGTTTCAAAACTTCTTTGACAGTTTTCCAAGACTGTCTGTCATTCCTTTTACGGGTAGTAGATAGGTCTCATAGGAGATTCCCAGACTTGGTGATATTTTGAGGGTCAAAATTGGAATCTAAGGTTGGTATGTACGATTCATAAATGGACCAGCGGACCGTACATAGCAATCGTCGTTGGGGGTCAAAAAATGTAGTTTCAGAACCCCATCAATGATTGGACAGGATGGTCCATAGTTGGACCTACAGACCATAAGTCCAACCAGTAGTGGAGGTTCGGTAATTATATTTAAGGGTTTTTTAGTCTTTTCCCTAATCAGTTTAACCCTGTACTACGTCGTTTAGCCTTCTACCCTAAGCCCAATATAGTTATTTTCAAATCCAAAATTTTCCAATTGAATTCATTCTCATAAATTCCTAAAACTTGATCAAGTTCATCCTCTCAAATATTTTTCTCTCCAAGGTTGAAGAAGAAGACCAGGGTTTCAAGTCAAGCCTCCAAATTCACCATTGATTGTGGGCTTTTGAACTCCAAGGTATGATGGCATTCACCTATGGAGTCCTTTCTTCCATAGGGTTCCTAAATTCTCTAATTTTCACAAGTTAGAATCTTAAATTGAACTTAGGATTTTATTCAATCTCATGTGTTCTTCCCAATTATGATCTAATTGATTGATTTATGTCTTTTTATGCATTAATTGAGATAATTGAATGATTTTAAGATGAAATTGTATGAACCCATGCATGATTCATGATTTCTAATGACGAAATTAGCTCATTTGAATATGGACTTTATTGTTAGTTTACCCCGTACCCGGTGACAACATGACTCGATTTGGGTTATTTTGGACCGAATGATGAAATCAACTCATTTCATTCCCATCAAGGTTTATTTTTTGGTGGAGGACCATGCTAAGATATACCTAAGGGAGATGGTTAGGTTGCATGGAGTGCCCCTGTCCATTATCTATGATCATGGTACCCAATTTACTTCTTAGTTTTGAAAGTCTTTCTAGAAGGGCCTTGGTACTTGTGTTAAGCTTTGCACGATCTTTCATCCTCAAACCGATGGGCAAGCAGAGTTTATTATCCAAACTTTGGAAGATATGTTGAGAGCTTGTGTGATTGATTTCAAGGGTAATTGGATTATCATTTGCCTTTGATTGATTTTGCTTATAATAATAGCTACCACTCAAGTATTGGTGTGCCTCCATTTGAGGCTCTATATAGTAAGAGGTGTAGATCTCCTTTAGGTTGGTTTGAAGTTGGTAAAGTAGCTTTGATAGGTCCTGAGTTGGTTTACGAGGATATGGAGGAGGTTCGGCTTATTAGATAAAGATTGAGAACAACTCAAAGTTGACAAAAGTCCTATGCCGATGTTAGAAGGAGAGATCTAGACTTTGACGTTAATGAATGGGTTTACTTGAAAATTTCACCTAGGAAGGGTGTAAAGAGGTTTGAAAAGAAAGGAAAGCTTAGTCCCCGTTATGTAGGCACATATCAAATTTTGAGGTGTACTAGAAAAGTTGCTTATGAACTTGATTTGCCTAATGACTTGGCTTCGATTCATCCGATTTTTCATGTCTCCTTGTTGAAGAAATGTGTTGTAGATCTGACATCTATTGTACCATTGGAGAGCCTTGGTGTGAAATAGAGCATTTTTTATGAAAAAAATCCGATTGAGATTTTTGATCGGTAAGTTCAGAAGTTGAGAAATAAAGAAGTTGCTTTCGTAAAGGTTCTTTGGAGAAATTAATTAGTTGAGGGTGCCACTTGGGAGGCTGAGGCCGATATGATGTCCCTCTATCCTCATCTCTTTCCCTCCGTCCCTACTCTAGCTTAAGATATTTAGTTCCTCATTGTTCACTCTTTTGGTTTCATGTGTCTTAGATATTCTCATGTTTCCTCATGCATGCATGCTCATGAAAACTTACTTTTGAGAAAATGAGTTAACTAGATTGATTTCTTCATGATCATGTGCATTTGAGTACGAGTTGCATATAGACCTTATGAAATGATGCTTTGAACATGCATTAGCTTAGAGTTGATGTTTCCTCCTCGGATACATGCATTTATGTGATTGCATTCATGATTGGGCTGTTAGATCTAGATCCTACCCTCCTTATGATGTCTTGAGTTCAATTCGAGGATGAATGTTCCCAAGGGGGAGATATTGTAACACCTCAGATTTGAAAAGAAGGAAAATTGTAGGTTTTCTAGAACCGGTGCTAGTACTTATGGAAGCCATTGATGGACCATAAGTCCACTGACAAGTCATAGGTGGAAACCGTAGATGGCGAGTAAATAATTTTAAAATATCAATTTTCAAAACCCCTTTAACAGTTAGCTAGGATAGTCCGTCTTTCCTTTTACGGATCGTAGATAGGACTCGTAGGGGAGTCCGAGACTTAGTGAAAGTTTAAGGGTCAAAGTTGGGACCTACGGTTGGTATGTACAGTTTGTAAGTGGACCAATGGACTGTACATATCAATCGTTACTAGGGGTCCAAAAATGTAGTTATCACGACCCAGGGTAGCCCTTAGATGTAACACGACGTACAAGACCCCGAGAGGCCTCATACAAGCCCTTAGCATACATAACATACAAGATAATAGAGAAATGAGAGTTCAAAAGAGCATTTTATATCAAAGCTTTACTCAAAACAGTGAAAGTCTACAACTCATGTCTCAAAGCCTTCTAATATCATAGAATACGAATAAAAGTGATTGGGACGCAGCCCAATACAATATCCAACATAAGGAAAGACATGACAAAAGAAATAAGAGCTAGGCTATGTCCACGGATGGATGAGGACTCACCAAGTCTTCTATCAAATCTCTAATCAAGCTCTAGCCACGAGTGGAGGGTGAATCTCCACGTCCTACATCAAAAAAGTTAATGTAGGAAAGAGTATGCGTTAGCACAATTAAGTACTAAGTATGATAGCAATGCACATAAACACATAAATCATGCTAGAGAGAGACATAATCATGACATGCAATGGCCAAGCTAAAAACATGATAAACATTAAACATAAAGCATATATCAAGGCCAAAGCAAACTAAATCATCTTTCCTTCTTTTCTTTACTTCATCATGAGAAAACTTGTTCATTAACTTGTGGGGAAAAGCCTTAAACGACATGTAAGACCATGTGAGCTATCAACATAGAATTTGGTGTCTACCCCACACCGAAAAGTGGTGTCCTTACTTGCCAAGGTAAGAACCATAGCTTCTAGCTTAAGTGGATCCACTAGCTAATCAAAGGTCTATTCAAGACATCCTATGGGGGCACGTAGGTATGGGACATGAGGGATCTCCTCTTGTCCTCTCGGTGCTAAGCATAGTTCCCACGGATTAATCATAGTCATAATCTTATCATATCATTAGGAAGCATGGGGGATCTCCCCTACCTTGCTATGAGTAGACATGAGGGATCTCCTCTTGTCCTTTCCATTAGAATAGCTCCATAGAAGGCATGAGGGATCTCCTCTTGTATTGTCTTGGATAGGCATGAGGGATCTCCTCTTGACTATCATAGGGAGGGGGAAAACATGAGGGATCTCCTCTTGTTCCTTTCATTGAATCAACTCCCTATTCTCCTTAGTTAAGAAAATCCTTTCAAAATTCATCATCAATATCTACATATCATAAAATGTTAATGCTTCAATCTCAAAATACCTTTAAAGCATCATTAACTTCATAAGAGACATGTATGAGTTCATAAGCTGTATCTTTTCTTCGTTCATCATGCTCATAATTCATAAATCATGGGTTCATAAGACTTTATCTCAAACCATGCAATTCAATGCAAGCTAACACTTAGAATTTCATAATCAAGGCAATTTAGTCATACTTGAAGGAACCCACATAAAAGAGGAAAATCATGCTTTTGACTTGATCATGCTAAATTCATAAGATTATCCTCGATTCACTCATAATTCATGCTTGATTTCATAGAGAATTCCTAAACTTCATTAAATCATAACTCAACCCAACAATCAAAGCATAGATTATCAAATTAGGGAGAATTAGTTTGGGATCATGGGGGTTCATGCAATCTTTACATCAAATCATTAATTCACGCTAATTCGTGCACTAAGTTACTTTATCATGCTAAATCGTGCACTAGGAATCATAAAATCAATAATTGGAATCATAATTGAAGAACCCACAATGATTGATCACAAACCCTAATTCTATTGGGTTAGAGTAAACCTTTGAAAATCATGAAGAAGAGAAGAACCCATTGGAGGAAAAGACTCCTAATGGTGAACACTATCATACCTCAAAGTAATCCACAAGAATTGGAGAAGATTGAAGGTCTTCAATGGAGGATTCAAGCTTCTTCTTCTTCCTTGAGAGTTGAGAGAGAAATATTTGAGAGAGGAGAGTTTTGGAATGAATTAGAATAAAAGGAATTAGGCTTAGAAAGTATTTATAGGTCTTAGATTAAGGGTATAACCGACTTAGCTTAATAGGTAAACAATTATGTAAAAGACCAAAAAGCCCTTAATTAAAAACTGTCGGGGTAAATCTACGGTACATACATCAATTGACGGACAGTCCTGTTCTCTCATCAATTGATTCAGAAAGTCCATTTTGGGCTAAAAATTTGGCTAAGTCTAGAAGGCATCTACGGAACCCATCTACGGCCCGTCAACTGAACTACGAACCGTCCTGCTATTCCGCAGGTCAAAGTTCAGAAACTTGGAAAACCTGAAATTTCATAGCTCCATTGACGGTTCCCACCTACGGCCTGTCAATCCATCTACGGCCCGTAGGTGGCCTCTGTAGGTCACTGTCTTCAGGTGAGTTCTGCATTTTAAAATCCTTTGGGAGCTTGGGGTGTTATAGTAGTCTCAGAACCCCATCAACGATTGGACAGGATGGTCCATTGTTGGACCAACAGACTGGAAGTCCAACCATTGGAGGAGGTCCGGTAGTTATTTATAAGGGATTTTTAGTCTTTTCCCTAATCATTTTAACCATATACTACGTCGTTTTGCCTTCTTCCCTTAACCATATATAATCATTTTCAACCCCAAAATTTCCCAATTCAATTCATTCTCCTAAATTCCTAAAAATTGATCAAGTTCATCCTCTCAAATGTTTCTCTCTCTAAGCTTGAAGAAGACTAGGGCTTGAAGTCAAGCCTCCAAATTTACCATTGATTGTGGGATTTTGAACTCAAAGGTATGATGGCATTCACCTTTGGAGTCCTTTCCTCCATAGGGTTCATAAATTTTCCAGCTTTCACAAGTTAGAATCTTTAATTAAAATTAGGGTTTTATTCAATCTTATGGGTTCTTTCCAATTATAATCTAATTAATTGATTTATGTCTTTTTATGCATGAATTGAGATAATTGCATGATTTTAAGAGGAATTTATTTGAACCCATGTATGAGTCATGATTTCTAAGCTATGATTCCATGATCAAAATTATAAATGATCAAAAGATGAATTTTATGAAAATATGCATGTTTCTATATGAAATTGATGATAATTTAAGGTTTCATTGAGAGTGGAGCATCGTTGCTGTTGTACATGATTGTGAAAGGATTTTCTCACATGAAGGATTCATACGGTTGAAAGATTTTCTCAACTAAACTTTGAATCAAGAACTAGGAGCTATTCTAATGAACTTTAGCTTTGATTGGCTACTTGATGTGCCCTCAAAAGTTGATAAGACAAGCGGCGAATACACTTGTCTTCTAATGATAAGACAAGTTAAGATTAATGATTAATTCGTGGGAATTATGCTTAGCATCGAGTGGACAAGTGGCGATTACCCATGTCCCATAAACTATGTGCCACCAGAGGTTTGTCTTAGATAGACACTAGCTAGTGGATCCACTTAAGCTAGAAATTTATGGTTCTTAATTTGGCAAGTAAGGACATCTCTTTTCGGTCTAGAATAGACACCGGATTCTATGTTATAGCTCAAATGGTCCACGTCGGTTAAAGATCACTTTCCACAATAATGAACTAAGGTTACTCCTAGAAGTATCTCAAATGTGTTTTAAATGATGTTTAGCTTGCATTGACCTTGATTATGTTTATGTTTTCTAACAAGTTATTTTATGAATAAGCTTGGTCATTGCATGTCATTTAAAGTCCCTTTTTTGCATGATTTCATAATCCTTATCTATTACTATCATACTTGGTACATTCCATGTACTAACGCATACTCTTGCCTGCATTGTTTCACTAATATAGGATCCGACGCTTCTATTCTGCATACTCATGGCTAGTGATCCCATAGTGAGCTTTGAAGATTGGTGAGTCCTCATGTTCTGAGGACTATGTCTTCTTTTATTGCTTTCATGTCTTTTCATTTTGTATTCAGTATGTGATATATGGGTTATGTCCCAATCACTTTCATTCCTTGTATTAGATAGCTTTGAAGCTACGTTAGACTTCCGCTATGTTTTGACAGCTCTTTATGATATCGAAACTATCTTTTGAACTCTTTAACCCTATTATCTATTATGATGTATGCTAAGTGGCTTGTATAGGGCCTCTCGGGGTCTTATACTCCTTGTCATGTCTTGGGGGTACTTTAGGTCATGACAAATCTGCTCAACCAAGGAAGAACGAGCCTCAATGAAAGCTATCAAACTGCCCGTCTCCTCAAAAATCTACAATCGGAAAAGATGTTTGCTAACCTCTAAACATCCCTAGCCAATGGTCTCTCCTTAACATCTGTAGCTGCTAGACTTCTCATACTAGAAGTCTTCTAACTCAAAGCATCGGCCACCATATTGGCCTTTCCTGCGTGATATAAGATAGTGATATTGTAGTCCTTCAGTAGCTCAAGCCATCTAGCCTTCCTCAAGTTCAGATCTCTCTGACTAAAGATGTACTGAAGACTCCGATGATCGGTGAAGACCTCACAATGAACCGTATAAAGATAATATCGCCATAGCTTAAGCACAAACACCACAACTGCTAACTCAAGATCATGGGTAGGGTAGTTATTCTCATGGGTCTTCAACTGCCTAGAAGCATAGGCAATAACCTTAGCTTTCTGCATCATAACACCATTCAATCCAACTCTAGATGCATCACAATACACGGTGAAGTCTACACCCTCCCCGAGTAAGGTTAAAACAAGTGCAAAAGTCAGCAAGGTCTTAAGATTTTTGAAGCTCTCCTCACACTCATCAGACAACTGGAAGCTCACACTCTGTCGAGTCAATCTAGTCAGAAGAGATGCAATATTGGCGAATCTCTAAAAAAATCATCTGTAATTGCCTGCATGTCCCACAAAACTCCAAATCTCAGTCACTGAAGTAGGCCTTGTCCAACCTCTAACTGCCTCAATCTTTGCTGGATTAAGCCTAATACCCTCTTTGGACACCACGTGACAAAGAAATGCAACGGGATCAAGCCAAAACTCACACTTTGAGAACTTGCCATAAAGTTTCTCTTTCCTCAATCTCTAGAGCACAATCCTCAAATGCCGATCATGATCCTCCTCAGTCTTGGAGTACACCAAGATGTCATCAATGAAAACTATAACAAAAGAGTCCAAATAAGGTCAGAACACCCCATTCATCAACTCCATGAACGCTACAGGGGCGTTAGTCAAATCGAAAGACATCACAAGAAACTCATTGTGACCATAACGAGTCCTGAAAGCTGTCTTAGAGATATCTGAAACCCTAATCTTTAGTGGATGATACCCAGACCTCAAATTGATCTTACAAAATAGAGATGCACCTTGAGGCTAATCAAACAAGTCATCAATACGAGGAAGAGGATACTTGATCTTCACTATCACCTTGTTCAACTACCGATAATCAATACATATCCTCATGGATTAATCCTTCTTCCTCACAAAAAACATAGGAGTACCCCACACAGAATAACTAGGGAGAATAAACCCCTTACTCAAAAAATCCTACAACTGATCCTTCAATTCCTTCAACTCAGTTGGATTCATTTGATAATGAGGAATAGAGAAGGGCTTGGTGCACGGCTCTAAGTCAATGGAAAAATCAATATCCCTATTAGGAGGAACACCTGGAAGATAAGTAGGGAACACATCTGAAAACTCTCAAACCATAGGCACATAATCTATGAAAGTTGGCTCAACACTAGTATCCCGAATGAAGCCCAAATAGATAAACACCCCCTATCAACCAATCTTTGAGCCCGAATTAAGCAAATAACTTTGCTAGAATAAGAACCACTAGCACCCTTCCACTTAACTCTCGAGACACTAGGCATCGCTAAGGTCGCAGTCTTAGCAAAGAAATCCAGAATAGCATGATGTGGGGAGAGCCAATCCATACCCAAAATCACACCAAAGTCTACCATCCCTAAAATGATCAACTCTACCCAAGTATCATACAATGCCGAAGAAATAAGATAGGATCGATACACTCGATTCACCACTAAAGACTCACCCACTGGTGTAGAAACATGAATAGGCATGGGCATGTAGTAAGACATCATATCAAATCCAGCAGCAAAATAGGTAGACACATATGAGAAAGTAGACCCTGGATCAAACAAACAGATGCATGTCGATGGCACACTAAACAATACATGTGATCATAGCATTAGAAGTCTCAGCCTAAGTTCTCTCTAGAAAAGCATAACACTGGCCCTCTCGACCACCTGCGGTCTAAGTAGAATCCCTATCTCAACCCTAAAGAGTTATAGGACCCCTACCAGAAGCCCTGCCACCTCTATCGGACTGACCTTATCCTCGACCCCTGGTCGAAGGCACTGAATCTTTAGCTGGAGGAGATGAATAAGTACACTGGGTCCTGAGTGAGTCTGTAGAGGACACTGACAAATCATATGACCTAGATCCCTATAATTATAGCAAGACCTAGGCACGGATAACTGTTGTTGCGAACTAGATGAGCTACCATGGCCACCTCGGCCAAAACCATAAGACCCTCGGGTTAATTTCCCACTCTCAACTGCTGGCATAGATGCATGAATTGGACCATGATGCTAAAAGGAGCCACTACCTCGGTGTGAACCCTTTCCTCAGACAAGGCACTAGAAACTGACTAAAAGAATGTGCCCTCTTAGGCTCTCCAAACTCCTCTTCAAGCATCAACTCTGCCTCCTTGGTGGTGCTCCTAATTGATTGGAAGGAACCCCTCCCTCTAGCTGCTCGGAACACATACAACTTGGCAGAGAAAGACAACCCTCTCACAAACCTACGAACTCTCTCTACCTCATTGAGAACAATAGACATAGCATGCCTAGAAAGTTCACAAAAACATGCCTTATATTCAATCACAGACAAACTGCCCTATCTTAAGTCCTAGAACCTCAGTCGACTCTCCTCCCTCATTCACTAAGGAATAAAGCGGTCCAGGAAAGCACTAGAGAAGACATCCCACTCTATCGGAGGAGACCCAAGTGGTCTAGACCTCCCAAAAGTCCTCCACCACTCGCTGGTGCACCCACACAGCTGAAGGTCAACAAAACGAACACCTCGATATCCACCATAATCACTGCCTAAAGCATCGTATTGCACAAAGTCAATAATTCATGAACATTCTCGCTCCTACCACTCTGAAACAGGGGTGGTTTAATCTTTTGAAACATCACATAATACTGTTGCTCAGCTGTCATCAGAAAAACACCCGGAGCAATCTGAACACCCACAATCGGTGCTGAAATCACTGGTGGCTGACCCACCTGATCCTGAATACCAAGAGTCTGCTGCTGACGTGGAATCTGCGCTCCTAATCCAGTCTGAGAACCATGTGGTGTACTAGTCACACCACCCTGAGAGAAGTTCTCCATTACACCAAGCATCCTCAACAAAGTATCTTGAAACAGAGAATTTCCGAACCCGGAAGGAACCTGGTCCTCAACAACCTTAACCTGTGGCTTAAGAGAAGCATCACTACCTTTGCCTCTGGCTGGTGCTGCTCCATGGGCATGACCTCTAGCTGGTGCTACTCCACGAGCATGGCATCTAGCCCTTTCCCTACCTCTAGTCCTAATTGGGGTCTCAACAATTTCCTCGGGGACTGCCTCCCCTCTACCACTAAAAACAGAAGCTCTAGTCCTCGGCATCTACCAAAACAACACGCAACAACTCAGCACTAACGAAGGCAATCATGCACGATAAGGAAGAATGAACAAAAAGATGTTTCCTAACAATCTTTATAGTCTCTCGAAGATAAATACAGACATCTCCGCACTGATTTTCGAGACTACTTATACTTGGCTTGTACACACGTGGACCTATGAACCTGAGGCTCTGATACAATTTGTCATGACCTAAAAATGAACGTGATGGAACTTTCCTATTCCCACTAAGACAAGTCAGCCTCAACAAATGGAATGAATGGAAAAGCTGAAAGAAATAAAGCAAAAACAAGACAAAGGCGGAAAACTTATTCATTCTAATTAATACCCCAAAATCTGATTGTCATGTGTATAGGCCACTAAAGTAAATATAGAATTCAAAAAATAAATACAAGTCTCAAATATCTTTGCTTATCAAATAGAACAAAGCATAATATAAGGAAAATTGTGTTCGCCGAGATGACAAGCAGCTACCTCTCAAGTACTTCAATGAGCCTCGAAGTCAGAATAAGATCACACGGGTCTAGGCTCAGAACCTACACAAGTGGAGAAGCAAGGAGTGAGTACCGCCAATATGGTATCCAACAAGCAACCTAATAAAATAGGCAACCTAGCTAAATTGAATACTCCTTTCCACCCCAACTGAACCTCCACAAACTATAACCTGCACAGAAATCAGGTTAACCTAACAGTTCTACGATAAACAAGTCTCAAGGCTCAAAGATCATAAACCAAAAGTCACATTTCAACAATCGACAAGTATCATATCAGTTACTCTCAATTATAAATCATTTCAATTGAAAATATCAAGGTATTCAACTCACACATCAAATAATCAATCAAACACATCAACTAGATCAATTGCATGAACCAAATAAGTCAATTATATGCATCAAGTAGATTGATCACAAAGGTCAATATTTGCAAGAACCATTTTCCTTCGGCACAATGTCCCTAGCCGAAACCATTTCCCTTCGATTTTTACATTAATCACTTACCGGAACCATTTTCCTTCGAATTTCACATTAATCACTTGCTGAAACCATTTCCCTTTGACAATTATATTCCTAGTCGGAACCATTTCCCTTCGGCTTTTATCAAAAAATATCACTTGCCGGACCCATTTCACTTCAGAATTTAAATCACTGGCCGAAATCATTTCCCTTCAGCTTTCACATTAATCACTTGCCGAAATAATTTCTTTTCGGCTTTCATATCAAGTGTCTCATCATGATGTTCAACAATCAATGCACACGAGCAATATCATACCACACGGAGAGACAACAATTTTATCATTCAAGTCCACTTTCATGAATTCAAGCAATTCACCAATCAATCAAATAGGAGCCACAACAAGGTAATACAAAATTTATTATTATCATCAAGAAGCCTTCTCATTTTTCTCCTTTTTTTCTTAACATTAATCAAGTGGAACAAATAACCCTTCACCTCATTCCCGATTACTCTCCAACACATAGACAATGAAGAGAAGTAAACAATTCAACTAAATTGCAAAGTTTAAGAGATCACTTGCCTTAATGTAATCAATCAATCAACCCGAAGCTTGAGTTTTTCCTTTCTGACTCACTTTCAAAGCCACACAATCTGTAACAATCATGTATCTACAATCACTCATCGAAAACAACAATACCTACATCAATTATATAGAGAAATAGGTCAATCATCTGAAAATCTAATTTCAAAAAGAAGGTTAAATCCAAAAATCAATACTTGAAAATGATCATTAGTACTTTAGAAACTCATTAGAGAAAACCAATTCGAAAAAGGATTTAAAACCAATTCAAAATCACCATTTTATATCAAACTCAAGTTCTTGTAAAACCTTGCTATTTTCCAAATCAAATTCCAAATTTTGATGTTAAAATCCATAGACAATCAAAGGGAAAAGGAGTTTTAGGGCCATGAAATCTTATCCAAATGATTTAGCACAAGAAAATTCTTCACAAATTGCCACCAAGGGTATTCCAAGCTCAAAAATGAGAAATGGGGCTAAACCCTGAAATTTTAGGTCAAAAACCCTTCTGTGATGTCGCAAAAGCGAGCACCAGTTCGCAAAAGCGAACCATGGAGAAAAGGCACCTCTCATAAAAGTAAAGCCCTCTTCGCTTTTACGACGCTGGCTTAAGCAAAGTGGCTCTCGCTTTTGCGAAGGTTGCAAAAGTTACTAGTCTTTGCAAAGGCGAGGTCTACAGACACCAGCAAACACAGCCAATTCTCAAAACATCTAAAGGACCCTCGTGATTGATTCGGAACCACGTACACACATATCAGAAATGCAAATCAATTATACTCGATGTTCTGGACTCAATGGAACCATATAAATATGAATCTGAGGTCTCATTGACCCGATATCTCGGAAAATTACAAAAAACTAACAAACACCCAAAAAGGCCAAAACAATCTCGGGACCTCTCAAAAATCAACCAAGACCACTCCTAGGCCTAAAATCATCCTCCAAATCTAACGGGACTCTTGAAATTCTGATCCGAGCATCCGAAACCCAAATGACACAAAAAATCACTTTTAGGCAACTTAAACCTTTTAAACTCAAAACTTGTCCAAAATCTCAACTTTTTACATAAGGCTTGGAACCAACTTTTAAAACTCAATCAAAACTAACTCTAGCCAAAAGTTTAGAGGGGCAAAATGGTAAATTCCATGAAAATACCATTAATTACCAATCGGGTCATTTCATTGGTAGTTGATGTGGAGGGTTCAGAAGTAGAAACATCAAGATTATCAGGAAAATCAAGTGTTGTGAGCTCCTTTGGTGTTGAATGCATATTAGTGCATGTATTCAGAACCACAATTATTAATCAACATAAAAAAACAAAATTATTTATGACCAAGTGAAAAAAACTGGTACATTAATATGAAAAGAATAATTTGCAAAATGTATATTGTATAATGAAGGAACACAAATAAGTACTTTATTCCAATATCAAAAAAGCGAATATGAACATTACCTCGATAAAAATGCTAGACATAAACATGTTAAATTTCGGCTTTACGCCAACGACTCGTCAGTTGCATATCCTAGGGATATAATTTCCCTCTTTAACAACAATGTCTTCATTTATTTCAAAAGAACACTCATAAATCCAAAAATTGAATGCATATGACATGACGATTAACTGATACATCTGTTTTTTCAACGTGAACTCTTGCCTCAATGTTTTTATCAATTTGGAGAATGCAAGTTGTCCCCACGAAAACTATTGATATCTCCAATCTTCAACCATTAGGAAATCGTTGATAGATATAGGTATATCACAAAGTTGAGAAAAAATAAATGTGTTGATAAAAGAAAGGATTGCCATTTGAACGGTATCCTGATTATTCTCCCAACCGCTCATTTGAAAACGTTGAATCAGACGTCCCTTGCTTACACTAGTCTTTGCCCCAGAAAAGTACCTTTGAAATATCCTGCTCGGTGTGAATTTTGAACATCTAAAATCGTTAGCATTTTCTGTGCATTTCAGTCCGATTATGATTGCAAGTTCTTTGATACTGAAATGTAAAATTTTTACATTGGCATGCCGAATATGAAGCTCGTTGATATTGTCCTGCTCCAACTAAAAAATCAACAAACAGTTTTTGATTTAGCCTTGATAGATATAATTCGGGATGTCGAGGTATGGTCCAACTTGATATCTTCTAAAAAAGACATGTTGTACATAGATCCAAATCTTCGTGAGTGGGATGGGATCTATTTAATAATATATTTCATAGACTACAATTCAAAAACAATGAACATCAATTCAAAATAATAAAAAATTATGTACATGATACATATTGAAAAAATACACCATTGCAACTTAAATATATCCTATATGTGTATTTGACACACAAGGATATAAATTTGTGTCTTATACTCATTAAAACACGATATAATGTAAATGTATCATATGTTATTTATGTATCAAATACATCATATGTTTGTATCTGATACTCATTACCACATGATATAATGTAAATGTATAATATATTAATAGTTTATCAAATGCATCACATGGTTGTATCTGATACTAAATTTAGATATTACAGACTAGCATTTATGCTGCATTTCATAAGATGATATGTCACAAATGATACAATAATATATGGTTGTATTTGATTCAAAATTTAGATATTATAGATTAGCATTTATGCTGCATTTCATAACATGATACATTGCAAATAATACATTAAAGTATAATATATGTATCAAGTACTTCTATATTGAAAATTATAATAACTACGCAAATTTAAAACATAATATATTGCAACATTAACATAAGTAATGTATCAGAACATTGAAACAACTAAAAAAATCTATATCAAAACTAAAAATAAAGTTAATACATAGAAAAATTATACCTTGGGTAGCGTAGGTCGCGAAACTACATATCTAGCTTTTGTACTCTTTTTTTTTAGGGGGGGGGGGGGGTTTCCACAGTATCTTTAGACGATGAAGGTACATCCTTCTTCGACTTCACCTCGTCAATATTTTGATTAGTTATTGATAATGGATCGTTTAATCATTTCGATCTATTTTTAGTCCAATCTTCATCGTTAGAATCTTAAACTCGATCAATATTTGGTAAGTTTAACTGGGTAATCTCAATGCTAAATCAAGGAGAATCATCCATATGTATCAGGTATTTGAAGATCTAAAATAAAAAAAATAGATTATTAAAGTATGAACTGTAAGTTGTAGAAGACGAAAAACTACCTATTGGGGAAGTTGAAATCGATTGACTGGAGAGAGAATAAATTTGAAATTCAAAACTGTAATGAAGCTTGTAACTGCTGTGATTGAGGGGGTGAAAATAGGAAGAGATTGGAGAAGTGAAAATAGAAAGAAAAAAATGTGTATGTGGGAGTTGATAAGTTATGTATTCGGATGGGTGGGCTTTTGAAGGAAAAAGAGGGATTTCTGTAATATTATTAAATGGTAGAGAATAATAGAAAATATGGTAAATAAGGATGTGTAGATAAGTAATTTTTCCGAATATATTTACTGTGCACCTTCAATCACAAAAGCTGAGGTGGTGCAATGGTCCTATGCTTGACTACGATTTTGAGTTAGTATGATTTTTGCTGTCATTTTATTAGGGTGTGATTTTTGGTATGTTTTTGTTGTCATTTTTTTAATGCATGTAAATAAAAACTCAAGCTAGATTCGAACTAGCAATCTTAAAGTTTAAAAGGTCAAAACCGTCAAACCACACATTGAACTATGATACATATTCGTTTAACTTATATTTATTGATACATTTTATTTTATACTTATTTGACAACCTTTTACCACACATTAAACTTTATTACACTTTCATTTAATTTATGTTTACGGATACATCAATTTATACTTGTTTCACAATATTTTCTAGCAAAGTGTTGGTACTTCAACCAACACGCATTCACATCTAGTAGTTCCCCCGTTGTCTTCAAATCCTGGGTTCTCATCTGCACAACGATCAGCTTAATTATATGAGTCAACCAATTTATTTTATAATCTAAGCCACATGTTTTTTTTTCTAAAACAATTGGAAAAAATTAAGTGTAGGGTGTGTTAGTTTGAGGAGTATTTTTTAATTTTTTAAAAATAGATTGTGAGTATTCATAGACCTATAAGATTAAGATGAATGAAGGGTAATTATGGGCTATTTTTCATGCGTTAGAGGTACTTTTAGCATTTTCCCTTTACGATATAGTATTATTCTTGTCCGAAAATTAGAATCACTTATTTTTAGGAGAAATTATTTTGTAGCCTGTTTGGCCTAACTTTTAAATAAATATATTTTCTAAATAATACTTTTGATGAGAAGCATTTTGTGTTTATAAAATAAATTCAAAAACACCTTCCAAATTGTGTTTGACCAAGCTTTTAGAAAATTCTCCTCTACTCATTTTTACTTGTCTCTTATTTCTAAAATAGATTTTCATTTTTACTTGACATTTTTGATATATCAAGAAAAGACAATTATTTTTTGCATGTGTTACCCGTAGCATTAAATATGATGCTCCATATCATTTTTCAAGACCCAATGCATAGTGTGGTAAAATACATGTATCAATAATTGTTTCCTTAATAGATATGTCAAGTCAAACAGTGACAAGTAAAACTAAACGGATGAAATATTTTTGAGTATTTTTTTTTCTCCAAAATGCTTTTAAAAAAGTGTTATTTAGAGAAAATTATTTTTTAGGTTATGAAAAATAGGTTCTATTATGTACTCCTCCAAAACACTTGATCAAACAGAGAGTAGTTTGTTGCGACTCAAAATACTTATTTTTTGCATCGAAATTTTGCCAAAACACCTTCATTTCATAAAATAAATATTTTTCCTCTGAAAGTTTAGCACTTAAATTAACACCTTCATTTCAAAAAATAAATATTTTTCCTCTGAAAGTTTAGCGCTTCAATTAAACTTCAAAAAAATTGGTCAAAGTAGTTCTCCTACCTCTATAAAATGTAAGACAAAGCAAGATTTTCGAATAATGTTAATTGCCAAAAAAAAAAATATTTTCAAATGATATAAGAGAAAATTACCATAAATTAAAAACAATTGTAATTCATGCCAAAAGACTCGTTCACAACAAATCCTACAATCACTCTTTCCCTTACAAGTAAAAAAAGAAAGTAAATTGTTCGGACAAAATAGCGCTAGTTTTTCATATAAAACCCCTAATTACAACCTTAAATGACAAGCAACATAATCCAACATATATAAAAAAAAAGAAGGAAGGCAGGCATATTAATCCGGCGTTGACATCTCAAACTTTCACCTGTCTCTATTTCTGCTCGTCTGATCATCATCTTTTAATATGGAGATGAAGAAGATCGCTTATGCTACCCTAATTGCAGCAGTCTCCATGAGCGCTGCCATGGCTCAAAGGAGTCCAAGCGAAGCCCCGACTCCATTGCCAACAAGCGATGCCGCTGCTGCATTGCCAACTATCGGAACTATCATTGGGGCCACTCTCTTGTCCTTTTCTGCTTATTACATGCACTAAATGATATAGGAGATGAATACCAATATGATGTACACTTTCCTCATCTTCCTAATGCTTTGTTCTCTTGCATTTCTTTCCTTCTAAATTAAATCTATATCAATCAATGAATTTAATGCAATAAAACAAATATATTTTCTTTCTACGTTTATTTTATTTTATTGTATGTGCTAGTGAATGATTAGACATCAAATTTAGCATCCATTGATCTCAACGTGAAGTATATAGATATACACAAAAATCTTTAAGTATCCGCTAAAATCTTTACGCACCTTAAAGGATCCTGTAGCATACGATTGACCAGCGGATAAAATATATTGGCTAATTTTTTGAAAAAATCTTTAAGTTACTTTGGTGAATTACTTTATTTGAAAATGAATAGAATTCCTTTGATACTGGTTCATTCACTTTATTCCAAATAATGAAATAATTCAAATGTTAAGTCTCAAAATATTTCTAACTTAATTAATAATTTTATCCGAGTAAAGTTTTTGATTCGAATAATCAACACAATTACTTAAAAATGAATTTGAAAACTAAATACTAACTATGAAAGAATATGGATAATTCTCAATTTAGTTTCAAAGCTTAAATTGCCTAATTTAAACTAGTTTTGAGAATCAAATATTTAAAGAGTTAAAGTACACAAATAAAGCAATAGTGAAAAGAAATGTCATTAAAAATCTCACCAAAGATTCATCTAAGTTAATTAAGAGTTAATAATCACAATAACACAACAACTAGAGAAACAAATAAACTAAATTAAATTAAACAATATGAAAATAAGACAATATGAGAAAATTAGGATTTTAAGCCTAAAATTGCTCCTTCATGCTGCTATTATCAAGTATAATTCATAAGTCCAAAATCTCAAATTTTCAAATCTTTGGGAGTGTTGCTGAAACCTGCTACAATATAATTAGGTTTGGACTCAAAACAATCTCATTTCATCTCTCTTGAGCTATTGTTGCTATTGATTTCTTGGGTTTCTAACCCAATAATATTAACTTTCCTTTCAATGACTTGGTGAAGATTACCTCAAAGACGAACGAGTGCAAGAGATGAAGAGTCCACAATTGGACTCAGACATACGTCACATGTACACACAAGAAAAATAAAAGAGCTGGAGATGATTAATTAAATTTGAGATAGATAAAACAATCATATATTCACTCTTTAAGTACACACATGACAACATTTAGTCATATAGCTCACAAGTTTTATTGGAAATTGATAACTCTCAAATATATATTTATTAATTCAACATATACGTGGTCGTTAGCAATAAATAACCTAACGAAGAGTTGAAGTTGAATCCCACAAGGAATGTTAAAGCTAGACATCAATCACGAAGTACACTCATGTACTAATTTTTTGTGAATTATTTAATCGACGTGAACATAAATATAAATTCAAGAGATTTTAAATTATCAATAATGAGATTGATTAACGACTTGTTAACAAGAGTCAAAAACAAAGAAATTTCACAAGTAAGAACGGAATCCTAGGAGTGTGCATAGTTGATTATCAATTTTGAATGTGGGTAATTGCATTGCTCAACATAGTTGATTCATAATAGGTAGGCCATATTAGCGAATACAATAAGCACTTATCAATCACCAATCTTCTTCCATGAGAAGTTTTGTCAAACCTCAACATGTGTAACATACGAAGCTAATCCAATACCTTAGTATAGTTTCCTTTTTCAAGCAAAACTAATAATTGCACTTAATCAACGATTAACAATTAACTCATCCACTCTAAGCACCTTTCATAAGCCAGCATAGAGATCTAAAACTAGATTTGAGTTTGCAACCTCAAATCATACATGAAAATATGATAAGATAGTTGAACTCATTATAAATCAACATTTAATTGAGAAAACACAAAGATCCACAAATAATTTAGAACCCAATTACATTGCACACCCCTAAAATTATAAGGTTTAGCTACTCATGCTTGAAGGGAAAAAAATTATACCAAAATAATTGTTCTCCATTCAATCTAGATAAGCTTTAATCTTCCTTTCCAAAATACCCCAAAATTCCCATTCTTACAAACCAAAATCTCTAAAATCTTTAGAATGTTCTAAGTTCACATGTTCAGAGCAGTGAAGGATGTATTTACTCTCTCTTCAAAACCATTTATACCTCCACAAAGTTTGGCAAAAATTACACTTCAGATTCATTTCGATGACATTAGTTGGGCTCGCCGACTCAGTCGACAAGTCACCGAATGTTCCGCCTTCTCGCCTTTCAGCTTCACTTTAGGGCTTCAGGTGTTAGACACCTTTGGCGAGCTTGATGGAGTCCGCCTTTCATGATTGACGAGTTGTTGAATCTTCTTTCACTTGCCAAGTTGACTTTTATTTTTAGCAGAGGTCTCCAGTAGTTTGGCGATGACACCTAGTCTCGCCGACAAGGTTGGTGAGTCACCATTTACATCTTTTCCTCGCTGAAATGCGTTGAAGTTTTTAGCAGAAGTTTCAATTAGTTTGGCAAGTTCCATCCTGTTTGGTGAGTCGCCAATTGCACTAGGCGAGCTTTTGCTTCGTGATTTTCTTTATTTTTCTAAGTTTTTCACTTCCTTTTGCTTTCATTTGTCCTTGCCTTATCCATAAGCCTTCATAGCTGCAATTTGACAATTGAACATCAAAAATGGACATAAAAAGGCATCGAGGACACTATTTAATGAACTATAAGCCTCAAATGAATCCTAAATCTCTGACTCATCAACACCCTAACTTAAACTTTTACTTGTCCTCAAGTAAATCAAGAAATCAACTAGTTCAACAAAGATGTATAGAAATAGTGCTTCCTGAGAGCTAACAAGCAAGTGCTATCTGTCACGACCCAAGGTACCCCCTAGATGTGACACGGCGTACAAGACCCCGAGAGGCCTCATACAAGCCTTTAGCATACATTACATACAAGATAATAGAGAAACAAGAGTTCAAAGAGCATTTTATATCAAAGCTTTTCTCAAAACAGCGGAAGTCTACAACTCATGTCTCAAAGCCTATCTATCTTAGAAAGTAAAGTTGGGAAGTAACCCAATATAATCCAAAACTGAAAAGAAATGACATGAAAATAAGAACAACTCGGCTATGTCCTCGAATGGATGAGTACTCACCAAGTCTTCTATCAACTCTCTGATCAAGCTCTAGCCACGAGTGGAAGGTGAATCACCACGTCCTACACCAAGGAAGTTAATGTAGGCAAGAGTATTCGTTAGCACAATTAAGTACTAAGTATGATAGCAATGCACATAAACACATAAATCATGCTAGAGAGAGACATAATCATGACATGCAATGGCCAAGCTAAAAACATGATAAACATGAGAAACATGAAACATAAAGCATATATCAAGGCCAAAGCAAGCTAAATCATCTTTCCTTGTTTTCTTTACTTCATCATGAAAACACTTGTTCATTAACTTGTGGGGAAAAGCCTTAACCGACATGTAAGACCATGTGAGCTATCAACACGGAATCCGGTGTCTACCCCACACCGAAAAGGGGTGTCCTACTTGCCAAGGTAAGACTATGAACTTCTTAGCTTAGGTGGATCCACTAGCTAATGTCTACTTAAAGACAACATCCTATGGTGGCAACATAGTTTATAGGATAGAGATTGCTTTAGGAGACTCGACCTCAACTAACGGGAGAGCTCCATCTACAAAACCCGGCCTCTACTAACGGGAGAGCTTTCACTAGAAGACCCGGCCTCTACTAACGGGAGGGCTTCCATCTCAATATCCACTCGGTGCTAAGCATAATTCTCACGGATTAGTCATTAACATATTTATATCGTTAAACATGACAAGGTACAACTAGGGTTACGAATTCAAGCTAAAATCATGCTTATAGATATCCATCTTTCATGGACCTTGTCCAAGCTTACATCATTAGAATAGCTCCTTAAGAACATGGGTAATCGCCTCTTTGTTCTTCTTTTATTATAGTGGGAGAATTACATGAGAAAATCATTCACTACTCAACCATAGCATCATCATATCATAACGTTGGTACTTTACTCTCAAAGCACCCTTAATTCATCATGCTCATATTTCATAGTTCATAGAGTTCATGCAAGTTCAACTCTTATCATGCAATTCAATGCAAGCTCATGTTTAGAAAGCCATAATTAGGACAATTTACCCATACTTGAAGGAACTCACATAATAGAGGAAAATCATGCTTTTGACTTGATAATGCTAAATTCATAAGATTATCCTCAATTCATTCATAATTCATGCTTGATTTTCATAGTGAATTCATAAACTTCATCAAATCATAACTCAACACAACAATCAAAGCATAAATTATCAAATTGGGGAGAATTAGCTTGGGATCATGGTGGTTCATGTAATCTTTACATCAAATCATGTAATTCATGCTAATTCGTGCACTAAGTTACTTTATCACGCTAAATCGTGCACTAGGAATCATATAATCAATAATTGGAATCATAATTGAAGAACCCACAATGATTGATCACAAACCTTAATTCAATTAGGTTAGAGTAAACCCTTGAAAATCATGAAGAGGAGGAAGGGCCCATTGGAGGAAAAGACTCCTAATGGTGAACACTATCATACCTCAAAGCAATCCACAAGAATTGGAGAAGATTGACGGTCTTCAATGGAGGATTCAAGCTTCTTCTTCTTCCTTGAGAGTTGAGAGAGGAGAGTTTTGGAATGAATTATAATGAAAGGAATTAGGCTTAGAAAGTATTTATAGGTCTTAGATTAAGGGTATAACCGACTTAGCTTAATAGGTAAACAATTAGGGAAAATACCAAAAAGCCCTTAATTAAAAACTGTCGGGACCAATCGACGGACGGGATCTACGGTCCGTACATCAATTGACGGACCGTCCTGTTCTTCCGTCAATTGATTCAGAAAGTTCATTTTAGGCTAAAAATTTGGCTATGTCTGGAAGGCATCTACGGCCCATCAATTGGACTACGAACCGTCCTGCTATTCCGTAGGTCAAAGTTCAGAAACTTGGAAATCTTGAAATTTCACAATGCCATTGATGGTCCCCACCTACGGCCCGTCAATCCATCTACGGCCCGTAGGTGGCCTCCGTAGGTCAGTGTCTTCAGGTGAGTTCTGCATTTTAAAATCTTTTGGAAGCTTGGGGTGTTACACTATCACAAGGCAATATCCAAGACATGAAACTTTTCAATTGTGTACCAAAAGCTTCAAACGATTACTAACCCTTAGGCAAGATTTGACTATGTTTTCACATTCTTTATTTTTTTTTTTAAAAAGAAAAAAAGGAGAGCAAACATCCACCCTTGATATTTTTCAAAAATTTGCATTTTCATTTAACATTTGTTTGTTCATTGTAAAATGTGACATAATTCAGTTATTGTGAGACGGCAATTTTTTACTTCTTTGGGTCGTTCATCCCAAAAATGTGTCATATCTTTTGTCTTTAGGTTTTGAATATTGTAAAGAATATTATTTTCCTATTTTTTCATGTTAATATTACACATTTTTTACTGATGATCTTGTTTAAGATTTTTTGCAGTATTCATCATCTACAGGATTTGAACTACATTTGACTTGATTTGTAGCTCAACAGGATATGTAGGCCCCAAAATGGCTCGATCATGTATTCTGTGTGATTTTCTTTCTCCTTATAATGGAAACTGGGACAAAATTTTTGAGAAGATCTCAAAATCCACAATAAAGATTCTATCTCCCGCAAGTCAAGATTTGAGATCATTGTGAGATTTGCCAAGAGATTTAACTGCGATAGAATTTTTGAGGAAGACCTCAAAAATTCCATCAAGTACTGGCCGAAGTTCAATATTCAACTTCAAATGATCTCCAGCATCGCTTGAGGTTCAAAGTCAGCTTTTGATTCTCCAGCATTATCACTACAGAGAAAAAATAAACTAGGTATGCGAGCCACCGGTGCATCATAAAAATTCGCCAATAAGACATGAATCACAACCAGCACGAAGTGTTCAAGAGCAAAATAATTGTTGCTCACATGTGTCAAAGTGATCAGGCATTTTGCACATATTCTCTTTTAAATAATCTTTTCTCAAGGTTTCTTGACTAAGTCACTCGCTAAGGCGACATTGAGTCTACTAATCGTTCTTTTTCAAGTACATGAACATGTGAAAGAATCGAGAGGATGACACTATTCAGGCACGCGAGCATCCACCTAGTTACAGTGGACAATCATCGAGCCATCCACATCGTTACAATGGACAATCATCGAGCCATCCGTCGCGTTACAGTGGACATCGAGCCATCCACCTCTTTACAGTGGACAATCATCGAGCCATCCACCTCGTTACAGTGGACATCATATTTTCATTGGCCGAGAGGGCCATTGCAAATTTTATTTGCCGAGAGGGCCATTGCATAATTAGTTGGAGGAAGCTAATATTAATGTTTTTTTAAGTCACATCAATTCAGAGATAAAGGATGTGTACCCTATCTATTCCACATTGAAGTCGAAGGAGGCCGACGTTGAAGGATATTTTTAAGTCGCATCTATTCAGAGGTGAAGGATGTGAACCCTATCTATTCAATGTTGAAGTCGGAAAAGGCTGATGTTGAAAGATATTTTTTAGTCGCATCTATTCGGAGGTGAAGGATGTGCACCCTATCTGTTCCACGTTGAAGCCAGAGGAGGCCAACATTTAAAGATACTTTTTAGTCACATATATTATGAGGTGAAGGATGTGCACCCTATCTATTCCGCATTATAGTCGAATGAGGTTGACGTTAAAAGAAATTTTTTTAGTTGCATCTATTCAAAGGTGAAGGACGTGCACACTATCTAGTCCACGTTAAAGTCGGAGGAGGCTGACATTGAAATATATTTTTAAGTCACATCTATTCGGAGGTGAATGATGTGCACCATATCTGTTCCATGTTGAAGTCGGAGGAGGGTGACGTTGAAAGATATTTTTAAGTCACATCTATTCGGAGGTGAAGGATGTGCACCTTATCTATTCCATGTTGGAGTTTGAGGAGGCTAACATTGAAAGATATTTTTAAGTCACATCAGTTCAGAGGTAAAGGAGGTGCTCCCTATCTATTCCACGTTGAAGTGGGAGGAGGCTGACGTTGAAAGATATTATTTTTAAGCCGCATCTACTCGGAGGTTAAGGATGTGTACCCTATCTATTTCACGTTGAAGTTGGAGGAGGCTGACATTGAAAGATATTTATAAGTCACTTCTATTCGAAGGTGAAGGATGTACACCCTATCTATTCCATGTTGAAGTCGGAAAAGGCTTTCGTTGAAAGATATTCTTAAGCCACATCTATTCGGAGATGAGAGATGTGAACCCTATCTATTCCACGTTGAAGTTTGAGGAGGCTGACGTTGAAAGATATTATTTTTAAGCCGCTCTATTCGGAGGTGAAAGATGTGTATCCTATCTATTTCACATTCAAGTCGGAGGAGGCTGACATTGAAAGATATGTATAAGTCACATCTTTTCGGAGGTGAAGGATGTGCACCCTATCTATTCCCCGTTGAAGTCGAAGGAGGCTGACGTTGAAGGATATTCATATTACATTACTGGAAGTGTTAGTGTTCACATACATCCTATCGATGGATTTTCATATGTCTTAACGATGGACATGCATTTATTTTACCCAAAGATCCTACCAATGGATTTTCATATGTCCTACAGATGGACATCATTTATATCCTACCAATGAATTATCCTTATTCGTCCTATCGATAGACATGCTTTCATATCCTATCGATTATTTGTCCTACCGATGGACATACATTCATATCGTACCGATGGACATACATTCATGTCTTACCGATGAATCATTTTTATTCATCCTACTGATGGACATACTTCATATCCTACCGATGGATCATCTTCATTCGTCCTATCGATGCACATACATTCATATTCTACCGATGGACATATATTCATATCCTACCGATGGATCATCTTTACTTGTCCTATCGATGGACATACATTCATATCCTACAGATGGATCATTCTTATATGTCCTATAGATGGACGTACATTTATTTTGCCCAAGGATTGTACCGATGGATCATTTTCATTCATCCTACCGATGGACACACATTCATATCCTACCGATGGATATGAATTTATTTTGCCAAATATCCAATCAATGGATTCACATTTTCCCTATCAAATGGAGTGACAGTTATTTTGTTCATTCTCAATTATACCAGAGGTGTGGACTACGCCATTAAGGATGCAACATAACGTAGAACCTTTTGGAAGCAAGCCAAGGAGTGACTTCCATCACATTCAAACCACACTTTAGTATGTATTAGGCCAAAATTAGATTTGTCAATTTTCTTTGTCTATGATTTCATTAATCAATCATATCCAACGAAAGAAACAACTGTTGACACCCAATTTGGCCTAACATTTTCAAAATTCTTAACTTTTATATTTTATTTATTAAATAGTTCAAAATGCATTTTTTGTAATTTTATATAAATTTATCAATAGTTATTCTTATTTTTTAAAATATTAAGATTTTTATTAGTTTACTTTGAATTTTAGTTAATTTTGAGTATATTATTTTTGTCACAATTAGGTGAAAATGTTGTGAATACTATGTCAGTTTGATTAAATTATTATTTTTGTTAAATTATATTTTTTACATGCCATTAGTTACCTTTATTACATTTTTTAATATTCATGTTATTCGTTTTATCTATTAATAATCATTTTGATATTTTTTGTGCAACCTAGAAATTTATTCAAATATGGATAAGATTTCATACATAGATATTTTTTTAATCGGTGGTTTTTGCCATCGGTTTTAAGATAATGGTATTGTACAATAGGTGGTTTTCGATTTTCTATTTAAGTAATAGCTTGTCATTAAGTTAGTGGTGATGGATAAAATTTTAGGAATAATTTTCAAATTTTTTAGTTTTTAGGAATATCTTTTATTGCTCATAATTTTCAGATGACAAATTCACCGGAGCTTTACTAGAATCCGGCTAGTCTACAAACAAAACCCATCTCTATTTCCAATTTTGCGGAACCAAACTCCAGCAACTGAGCCCTCACTTGTCCTCCTCCCATCACCATCGCAAAAAAGGCTCGAACCAGCCTCCAACAGACCATTGATCTAGTAAAAAAATGGAGTTTTCTCCAGCAAACACTCCACCATCACCCTATATATCCTTCTTCCTCGTCGCCTCCCAAACACCATCTTTCCGGCGAATCCCAACCCAAAGCCAACAACACACAAAATCACCTCCAAACCCCGACCAGAATCCCGACCAAAAGCCGCAAGAATCACACACCAAACATCCACAATCCTCTCTCTCACAGCAAAACCCACAAACCCCTCACGCTGTAGCTCCAATAGGCCACCAAATAACACCACAAACCAACCGCCAAGCCGCGAAATCAGACCCAAATACACCACCATTTCACCAGATACCCCATTACAAAGCAAACCACCATAAAAACCCTCTTTCCCCTCTTTTTTTCGCTGCTCTAGCGAGACCGGAAACAACCAGAATAACATCGAACCACACCGAACCAACAACAACAGCAGCGAACCAGTGAGCCATAAACTCTGGTTACAGCCACAACACTACAACAACGCCATTTTCAGCGAAACTCTGATAGTAAGTAAGGTTTGACCAGGAAACCCATCTAAAGGGTGAGATTCTTTTGTTTCTTTTGAATATTTGGCTACTATAGTATTGTTTTGTCTATGTTTCTTTTACTGATTTTACGGTTGTATTAATTTTTAGTTACTGTATTTCACTTCTTTAAGTGATTCTTTTTTAATTCATTTGGGTATTCTCCAGTTGATTGTTGAAGTTCTCGAGTTATTTATCTTTAATTTGTTAAAAATGATTTTATCTTTAATATATTTCTTGCTTCTTTTATTTCTTAGTATATGACCTATTTCTGTTTTGTTGATTGCATAACTTATTCTTATTTTATCTTTTTTATTATCTTGTCCTAAAAGTTTCCAGTAAACTACATTATATTTAGTTAATCTTGTCGTTTTGTTATATTGTTATTTGCATGTTGCTTCATATTATCCCTTATTAGCTTCCTATGATTGTGTGTGTGTTTAAATAATAAAGTTGGCCAATGAAAAAATCTCTCCGTCGATTTTAGACGTCTCCCTATTGTAGAAGACATAAAAAATTTTTAAGTTTATATACCTTGTATATTAAAATGGCCGATAAAGAAATTACTGTCGATTTTCAAAGCCTGCCTTGTTCATGAGATGGAATTTTATTTTAAGGTATTATTTATTTTGATTCATATTAATTCATTACTAACACTTTTAGTAAGTGTATTTACAGGTACCCTAGAGTCGCTTCCCATTGAGGCTATTCCAATGGACTTTGAATATCATATGCATTAATATGTATATTATTCACGTTAGCCAAATATTACGTTGTTTCTTATAGTATGATTTACTTTATTCTTTGTTTATATTACATGTTCATTAGATTTGTACATTGTTTATTATCTCCTTCTCAATTTGAAAAAAATGAATTCAGTCGGGGCATATAGTTGTGGATTTTGAAGGATGCCTAATACCTTCCCTTCCAAATTACATGAATCCTTGCCTATAATCTATAAGTTTTGTAGACTTATTTTTTTAAATAATTTAATTGGTTTCCTAATTTTTCCTAAAATTAGGTGGAGACTTCTAAAATTTCTTTTACTCTTTAAATTCTTTTAAAATTGAATTGATTAATTATTATTTGAGTTACTAGAATATTTTTTTCTATTTGAAAAAGTAGGGACATAAACAGGAGTTCAGTTTGGTTATTTTTTTATTATACTATTTTCTCTTCTATTATTGATGTGGTAGCTGATAGGTTGTGAGTTAGTTTTGTGGAGGTTAGTACTCCTGACCTTTGGTAGTTGACTCTTGAATCTTAGATGCATTTGATTAGGTCGTTAGCTTGCATTTCCAGGTACGTTCTTGAGTCAGTTCCTTATTCCTTTTACCATATTTCTTCTCTTATTGCGTCTCTCTCTTATTATCTCTAGTTTAGTTATCTTTCTTATGCTCTCCTTATTACCTATTTTTATATGTGTGTTATCTTTGTAGCCCATTTGGCTGATGCCTACTGAGTACCATTTTTTGTACTCATACTACACTTTTGCTCCATGCAGATCATTATTTGAGTTCCCCCCCCGTTAATTTGGAGTCGTGCAGAGCAGCATGGAGTTCAGAGACTAGGGTGATATCCTGGCATTCGGAGTTACCAGTTTCGTCTTTTTGGGTAGGCTTATTCTTAATATTGTATTCAGAGATAGTCTGAACTTATTTTTTATTTGTATAAAGCCTTTTAATCGTATTTTGATGAGATGCTCGATTGGTGACTAGTGCCAGGTCATGGGATGGTTTCTTCTATTACATTTATGCTGATTACCCCGTTTCTTCGCTTGGTTTAAGCTTTACGCTTCTTGTTATTGGCTTCTGCTTGGTAGCCAGTTGCCTATGGCTCTGGGATAAGGGTTAGGCTTACCTACTGGTAGGGTGTAGCAAGTACCACTATGACCTAATAAATCAAGTCGTGACAATTTCAAATAGAAGGTCATATATTTTCTGGTTGTATTGAGTTATTGATCTCAACCAATTACATTCTTGACTTAAGATCATGCACAAAATGCGTCATAAAAAGGATAAGGGATTGTTATAGATATAATCTTATTTTTATGTCTAAAGTTGAATTTATTGTTAGCTATAACTCTTTAATATCTCTAAGAAGCGAACTTCGAATATTTTCTGAGTTATAAAGTTAATATTTCTATTTAGAACTACCTAATTAATAAATACTAAAACATTCAAATTATCAACTAAATAGGATGAAGCTGGAAACAAGATTAAGAGGCCTAGAGTTATATTGGAATCGTTCTTGCTACATAATTGATAATCTTGTTGATTCATTCTCTATTACCCCTATTTTCTATTGATAAATCACAAAATATTACTAGATATATTTTCTTGAATCATGCTAGCTGCACTCTCTAAACCCACATTTAAGTCTATAATATTGAATATTTATCTCACATATACCTATCGAGTGATGTGATTCAAAAACTACCTAAATATGTATTCTCTCTCGATCTATAAATCATAAATAGGCACAACTAATTGATGATCATTCAATAATACAAAATAAGAATGTAGTTGAATAAATATAAAAATTCAAAATGTCAATTATATTAAAACGTACTTCCTTTGTTTCAATTTGTTTAGCTATTTTCCTTTTTAGCCTTCTGAAAGAATTAGTTTTTTCCTTTTTAGAAACTCTTTAATTTTCACTTTCCACATAACATGTTTAAGGCCACATGTTTAATGGACATTTTTTTACATTTGACATTTCTTTAATTTAAGACCAATATATACAAAAGTTTTCTTTATTTTCTTAACCTTTGTGTCAAGTCAAAATAGGTCAAAAAAAATAGAAATGGAGGGAGTAATAAGAATTCATCTTACAAAAGGCTCCATCAAAACCTAAGTAAGAAATCTAACAACTCATAATAGTATTTTAATAACTTAGCATAGAATTCCATAATGTATAGGTAAAAGGAAGAACAACAGTGAAACTCAAAGTCAAATTCTCATCACCTACACTCTGGTGTGTTCTCACCTCCAAAATAGTGTATCCTAAAAGTAACACCTTCTAATAATATGCTTTCTAGGGAATTTGTATGACCTAGTATGTGTAGGAACTCAAATATTCGCATTGAAAGTTTCTTAAAAATTTTGCTTGGCTCGTCTTAACTCTCGCCTAGTGAGGACCGCAAAAGAGCCTGGCTAGCTCCAAAATTCCTCTTCCTTCTTAGCTCATCTGTATGTATCACATGGAAGTGATCTGAAACAAGCTCCTTTAAAAAAAACTAGGATCGCTATTGTGGAGGTTGCTTTAGGGGGACCTAGGACACCGTAGCGGCAACCTGCAGTAGCCCCACTAAATTTTAAATTCTTTTCTTTCCAGCCCAAGTTTAAAAGAGCTTCTTATCCTAAAACTCCATATGGTTGTTCCTAAGAGAAAACCTTGATAACAGTGAAGCAAGAATCTCAATAAACACGACTCCGAACTTCATCTTCGCAAAGTTCTTCCTATATTTCGTCGAGGCATAACCAAAGGATGAAACTCATGCACTCTATGGCAGCTGGTTGGTATCAAGGTAGGCCATGATTAATAAGTAGTACACTATGGTTACAAAGCATGTACATATTATATATTTGATTAGAGAATCATGGTTAGGCTTGTGAGCATCGTAATTGGATAGATAAGATATGGAGATTATGTAAAATAGACCTAATTGTGTGTTGATGTGTTATTGTACAGATATTTTGATGGGTGTTTCGTGTTTGTATGACCTATGTGCTGAACTATAGGATAAGGAAGTGGAGATAGGTAAAGTTTGAGGAACTACACGAACTCGTAACCTAGGAAATAGGCTAAATTAAAATTAATAAGGGTGAACATGTTGTAGTTAGAGCATGAGGGCATAATGTTATTACTTAGAAAATGCTAGGCCATTGAAAATGATAAGGGGAGCGGATTATATGTGATTAATTTTAGTTAGACTTGATTTATATTTATCTATACTCGTAAGTTGAATGCTTGTTTTTTGGTCTTCAGATGTGATTGCACTTGATGATATGAATTGTGATTCATAAGAATGCATAAGTTATCACTTAATGAAATCATTGGATTTCTTATGTTTCAAGTATACTTATAATTATTGTATATTGAGTATTATGTCTGAATGTTGTAAGAGTATCATGTGCGTTATAGTGTGATGAGTGGCTTGGTGTTTTGGCGAGCTTTTGGACAAGAGATTATATATATTTAGAGGGTTGGGTACCTCGCCAATACAATACATTAAATAAAAAGTAGAAGATTAAAAATGTTTCAACAAAAGATAGGAACATGGATGAAAATTCAAGGCTAGAACTCACCTAAGTATGTGTGTAAAACACACATTTGGTCCGGTCAGCATTGAGGTGTGTTTTTCAAACTAATGAGTGATAGTTTAGGTGTGTTTCCCACATTTCCAATAGTTTAGGTATGATTTAGATACTTCACTCTTCGAATTTGGATAATTTTAGTAATAAATTCATATATGTATGGTATATTTAATTTCTCGAGCGCTTCACTTTAAACATCACTTTAAAGAAGCATGTGCCTTTCTTGAAATAAGTACACCTTAAACGCTAAGGAGCACATTGATTTTTTAGGGTTTTAACTTCTGAAAAATATTAGTTGCATATGTACGAACACTATTTAACCTTAATTTATTTTGGTAAGAGATTACAGGTCCTTCATGATAATTTCCTTCTAGATGATTTTAAATCTCTCTTAACCCCATTTACATCTTCCACGGGTAACAATTGGAGTAAAAACCACATGAATCAAGTTTGACCTCGTTTTAAATTTCCAACTCTGATGCGAAATAGAGTTTTGAGTTTGTAGTTTAAATTTGTGGTTACTTTCCTTAAACTGAATTTCTAATTTCCTTTTTCTAGTTACTAACATATATACCCATGATGTTGTCCATAAAAATGAATACTTAGCTTTGAAAATAATATTTATTGTTAGCAGATGCATGTTTAGTACATCGTTGGATTACACAAAAGTGTCGCATATGCTAAGGGAAACACCGAACCAACATAGCCACTAGCTTTCCCGGAAATTGTTTTGTTTAGCTACACGCCTTAGTACATAGATGCAATGCACTAAAGTGCCGCATATCTAGAAGCAAGCACCCAACATACATAGAACCTTGTAACAAAATGTTGTCCAAGGCCATTAAATTCTCAATGGGTTTTAGCAATTCAACCCAACATCTTGAATGCCCAAAGAGGTTTAGTATATCTACTTCAATGAAAACTTTGTTCAAGAGGCATGGCGCAACTTTTGCCGCTGAACTAAGGGAACACTCAAAGTTCCTGCAAAGAAATCACGATTTTAAGGTCATGGATGCTTCCTTAGCTATCAATCATAAAATATAAATGCAAAAAATTAACACTTCTCATAGATAAATAAAAAGGCAATCATATTTTGAATATGATCGTGGAAAAAGGAAAAGCAACGATAAATATAATCTGAATTAAAGAATATTATTTTTAGGAAAAGTTAGAAAAATAGCAGCTATGAAAGATAAAAATGAACAATCAGCATAGGGAGAAAAAAAAGAAAAGTTTAATTGAATAATAAATAAGTAGATGAGATTTGATTTTAAAATAAAAGCAATATGTTAAGTAGGAATCGAACTCTGGCACAAAATGAAAACAAACCAAGGACTATAAGCATTTGTATACAACCACTACACCAATAAAGCAATTTATTATGTTGGAGCTTCATGTATAATTTTATACCATTCTTGTTAATTTATAGATAAATACATATAGTTCAATATGAGGTTAATGGGTTCTCTAGATCCCAAAATGCTCTATGTGGGTCCACCCCTTCAGCAAAATTTATCCCAAGCTTGTCCTTGTTCTCTACATTGTGGGACATGCCAAGTGGAAGTACATAGAGTTTTGATAGTAGAGTTGGGAAGTTTGATGAATCTCAGATGAAAATCAAGAAGTGGTTAGCACCTTCTTGATTAAGTTATGTGATTTGAATCTTGATGAGAATTCAGAGTAGGTCCATGGCCAAATGCACAAGATAATTTTTAATTTGCCCCAATAGATAAAGGATTTTGAAAGTCATGTGAAGGAGTGATTATACATAGCCTACCCTAAGGCAATGCAGTCAACAAATAAGCTTTGTAATGACTGAATTGAGCTTAAGATATTGCAGACGAAAATGGAAGAGACCCAAAGAATAGATATAGGTAAGCAAGCCATGAAAGAAACTAACAACAAAAGGTTCACAAATATGGAGACTTCTTTACAAAAAGCAAGTGGCCAACTTGACTCTGAAAATCTTGCACTATAAATCATGATAATGAAAATGCTTAAATAAGAGCATTAATGGAAGATTGCAAGTTATGCGCATCAGAATTTTCAACAACCTGATTAGAGGTTCCGAAGAGGGATAAGAAGTGCCAAAAGAAGTTTGGAGCTTGGGAAAAATAGAAGAACAAGTACTTTAGTTGTTTTTGTTTTTCCAAACTCCAAGATTCTTTAGGAACTTCTTCCCCCTCTTTACACCCTCCAAGAAGGTTTTTATAAAGATTAGGTTACGACCCGATTTCTCGAGTCATGATGGCACCTACCAACCCACTAGTAGGCTAGCAAGAACCCTATCGAGGATCTTAACAAAATGGGACGAAGGGTGGAAACTACCCTCAACTAAGCGGAAACATAAAATAAGAACACAAAGAGAAGGCTGGAACGAAACCAAAACTATATATACAAAAGACACCTCCCAGAACTTGGAAGTCACAAGTACAGAACTACGAACAAGAGTACAGGTCCAAAAAGTGGACCACAGAAAGAAACTGTCTCGAAAACAAAAGACAAGTCAAAATACAAATACAAAAGGAGACAGGTAATCCCAGAATGCCATGTGCTCACTCTCATCTCCTGGATAGACAGCTGCAGGCTCAAACTCAACGTTGATGACTAGTGCTCAGACCTGCATTACGAAAACAGATGCAGAGTGTAGCATGAGTACCAAAACAACAGGTACAAGTTAGGCATCATAGGCCGACTAAGCAAAAAAGGTAAAAACAGGCAAACAAGATAGAATCCAACACAAACAGAGGTCATCAAAATAGGAAGAGAATAGCCAAAAGTACTATGAAGAACAACGGAACAAAACCCAACTGGGCCCCCCATAAGACCCAGAGGGTACACACAAGCACAGACAAACAAAGACCCGAATGGACCTCCATTAGCCCGACAGGTACACCAAAACACTAGAACTATGAAATCAAAGGAAAAAAGAACTCTGAACCACTCAAACACAAGTCCAACTTTCCAAATTAATTCGCCAATCTTGCTAACCACTCTGGGGCATGAACTCGGCCGACCCAATGCTGGAAGAGGGTGCACCGACCCCTCCAAAGAACCTAATATCCAACAGCTTAATAGGCTATCACCCCGGGGGCCCTGCCCAGGGCTCGGCCCATGTAAGACGAGTGAGCCATTTCGCACACCGGGGGCCCTGTCCCAGCCAGACGAGTGCGCGGGCTATGTCTACTCCGGACATGACCTCAAATAACTTATAACAAACTTCCTTGCAAGCTAATAACCCCGGGGGCCCTGCCCATTCCAGTCAAGTGAGTTAGCTATCACTCCAGGGGCCCTGCCCAGCCAGACAGAGCGTGCGGGCTATATCAACTCCGAAGAGGATCTCAACTTCCAAGATATCGTGGTTCACCATCCACTCCCAATCACATCACAAAGCACGAATCAAGTCAAAGCCACTGTGGATCGACGTCCACTCCCAACCATCCTCAACAAAGAACCAATCTCGAACATCCTAGCTAGGAAAAAGATATGCCTCCAGTAGCGCATCGACACCACAGAAACGGGCAAGAAGAGAGAAATATCACAAATAATACGACACTACAAGTAGGCTCAACTATCAGACCCAAGTCTGCTACTCTAGTCTACAAGGACCTAGTCCATCCGAATCGACGTCGGATACATACCAAAGTCAACAGGTGCATGGGAATAAGGCAACACTATCCTAACATATTCTAAGGTTAACAATCGCAGCAATCAATATAATGAAAGAAAATAACCTGAACCCACGCATGCAACAACAGATAACCACCCAAAAGATAACCCACAACAAATCATCAACACCTAAGATCAACAACCCACCCTAGAGCATGATACTAGCCCCGAACAATGCAAAGAATCAACTCTAAACGAAGAAATCAGGGAAAAAGAACAGAAAGACTAGCTACCCACCAAGATTCACACAAGTCAACAAGCATTTACGCATTGAAGTTCAATCTAGGAAGAAGGGAAGCCGTAACCTACTAGAAGGCCGATCATGCATACTCCAAGTCACTTTACCGGAGATTTCCCCTTTCGAACAGCCTCAAACTACTGCCACGCTATCAAAAAATAGAGTCACAACATCAATACTGTCGTTTACACACCGAAATCATCAAAATTGAAGATAGACCAATTTTTGAGTCAAAATAAATAAACGTGGGACTCGCTTTGGATTTTTCAGAATTGACTCGGTGAAGAGGTCTGAAATCCTCCCCACAACCTGTATTCCAAAGCGGAATACCCATTGGGGCTCGGATCAGCTCCAAACAGCCAAAAACAAGAACTGCAAAACTTTACAAATAAAAGCCTAGGACAGCAACTTACGCCTCAAATTCACAAAAATTGAGAATCACACAATGCTAACCGACAACAAACCCACGAAGCCAACAAAAATTTGAGGGCCTGGGACTTCGAATCACCAAAAACTGATAAATGATGAGGGAGATATGAATTTCCAAACATTTCTCTAAATGAGTCTCGACCTCAACTTATAAAGCCACTGTAACCCGCTGACCTCCGCGAACGTGGCAAAGGCCCCACGAACGCGGAGGGAAAACAAAGACTACTTCACGAATGCGGTCAGGGGGCCGTGAATGCAGAGAGATGGGACTCAGAGCTCTGTGAAAATGAAACCCTATCCGCGAACGCGGAGAGAAGACTCCCTAGGCTATCTAGACCTCCGCGAACGCAGAGCCTTATCTGCAAACGCGGAGAAGGATACCTCAAACCTCCGTGAACGTGGAGCCTAGACCGCGAGCGTGGAGAAGACATGCCTACACCTCCACGAACACGGAGAAGGAATCGGTCTGCAACAGCAGTTGTGCACCAGCTAAGTTTAGGGCATTCCCAAATCTCAGACGGGGTGCTCAGAATTCGTTTGGAACCCCATGCACGCAAATGAGATATGCTAACCCATCAAATTCCACGTTATAGACTCAATGGCGTAGTCAAAATTTCAAAACGAGGTCGTTTCGATGAAAAGTGGGTCCCACACCCAATGGGCCATTTTAGCCAAATTCTACCGGAGGCCTCGGAATTTGATTGGAAGCTCTCGAAAGTTTTCGAAGGGTCATTCTAGAAAAAACTCAGCATTCCAGAAGTAACCGCTTTTATGAAATCCTCATCCGAGCGTGTTTACCAAAATTATTGACCAAAGTCAACTTTAAGCCAAAATTTGAAGGTTAAAGAGCTAACTGGCTAAAAAATCACACCGGAACCCTCGGGACTCAGCCAACCATGCTTCTAGCCTAATTTTGCCGCTCTAGAGCTTATGGAACCATTAGAATTCCCATCTGAGGTCATTTACCTGAATTTATTAACGAAATCAACTTTTCAAGGTTCAAAAGCTCTAAAATAGAAAAACAACCATAAAAACTAAAGAAACGACTAGGCGACCGAACCTAGAGTGCCAGCAAGTCAGAAATGACTTGGAGTCGCTACAGGAATGCTCTAAACGGCAGAAAAGAGGAATAAATAGACAAATGACCTGAAGGGTCATTACAACATCCACTACTAAAAAGACTTTCATCCGTGAAAGTAATTGTCAAGAAATACCTGAGGGCTCAAATAAGCTGGGGAACAGCTCCTGTATCTCCCACTCGGTCTCCCAAGTAGCCTCCTCAACTGGACGGTGCCTCCAACGGACCTTAACTATAGGAATGGCTCTCGACCTCAACTACCTCACATCTCTGGCAAAAATAGCAACTGGCTTCTCAATATAGGTCAGGTGATTATCCAACTCAACGGCATCATACTGGAGCACATGAGACTCATCTGGAACATATTGGCGCAGCATGGAAACATGGATAACTTGATGAATAGCTGAGAATGCTGGAGGTAAAGCTAACTCATAGGCCACCTAACCAACTTCCCTCAAAATCTCAAAAGTCCCAATATACCTGAGGCTAAGCTTGCCCCATCTCCGGAATCTCATCACGCCCTTCATGGGCGATACTCAGAGGAATACTCTATCACCCACGATAAATGTCATGGTCGACGCATACGGTGTGCATAACTCTGCAGTCTACTCTAAGCCGTCTTGAGCCGATCCTGGATAAACCTCACATGCGCTATGGTCTTCTGAAAAAGATCTATCTCCGCGGCCTAGGCTCCATTGACTCGAACCAACCAACTGGAGTGCGACAACGCCTAGCATATAAGGCCTCAAAAGGGGCCATCAGAATGCTAGAATGGTCGTTGTTGTTGTATGCAAACTCCGCCAAATGCAAGAACTTGTCCCATTGGTCTCCAAAATCCATAACACAGGCCTGCATCATATCCTCAAGAACCTCAATAGTACACTCCGACTGGCCATCGATCTGCGGGTAAAATGCTGTACTAAGATCGACATGGGTGCCCAACTCCCCCTAAAGTTCTCTTCAAAAGTTGGAAGTGATTTGTGAACCCCGGTCTAAAATAACAGAAACAGGCACACCATGCAGACGGACTACCTCCAAAATGTAGATACGGGCTAACCTCTAAGCACTAAACGAAGAATGAACAGGATGAAGTGTGCTGACTTGGTCAATCGAACCACGATGACCCAAATGCTGTCAACACCTGTAGAAGTCTATGGCAACCCCACAACGAAGTCCATGGTGATGCACTCCCACTTCCACTCAAGAATGGATAATCTCTGCAACTCTCCACCAGGCCTCAAATGCTCGGCCTTCACCTGCTGGCAACACAAACAACAGGATACATAGTCTGAGATGTCCCTCCTCATACCGCTCCACCAATATAGCTTTCTCAAATCACGATACATCTAAGTTGTTCCAGGATGGATAAGATATCTAGAATCATGGGCCTCGCTAGGGATCAGCTGGATAAAATCACCATTTCTCAGAACACACAGACGGCCATTAAACCTCAATACCAAATCTGAATCTAGGGTAACCTACCCGGCATCACCTGCCGAAACCCTACCTCTGGGTGCCACCAATGCCTCATCTTTAAAGTGACGACTACAGATCAGATTAAGTAGAGATGACTGAATCCCCACATAGGCTAACACCTAGCTGGAATCTAAAGATCAAGACTGCTCATCGGATTTGCTAAAGACTGAATGTCCATAGCCAAGGGTCGCTCCGAAACAAGAAGGAAGGTTTGACTACCCATACTCCCTACCCTCCGACTAAAGGCGTCCGCTACTATATTCGCCTTTCCTGGGTGGTAGAGAATAGAGAGATCATAGTCCTCCAGGAGCTCGATCCAACGGCGCTGCCTCGAATTAAGATCCCTCAGGCTCGTAATGTACTGAAAGCTCCAATGATCCGTATAGATCTCACAATGAAATCCATAAAGGTAATGCCTCAAGATCTGAAGCGCGAAAACTACCGCTACCAACTCTAGATCAGGAATGGTATAGTTGCGCTCATGCAGCTTAAGCTGCCTCGATGCATAAGCAATAACCTAGCCCTACTGCATCAGAACACAACCCAAACCAACGCCAGATGCGTCACAATAAAATGTGAAGCCCTCGCCCTCAATAGGGAGTGTCAATATAAAAGTGGTGGTAAGCAACTCCTTCGGCCTCAGAAAGCTCCTCTCACGCTCCTCCGAGTCAATCGAGTCAGAGGTACTGCTATAATGGATCTTTAGAAAGCGCCTGTTGTACCCCAGCAATCTGACAAAGCTCTGAATCTCTGACACAAAAGTGGGCCTAGCCCAATCACGGATAACCTCAATCTTCACCGGGTCCACCATAATGCCATCCTTGGACACCACGAGCCCCAAGAATGCTATGGACTCATGCCAAAACTCGCACTTTGAGAACTTGGCATAAAGCCGATGATCTCTCAAATTCTGGGGCACTATCCTCAAATGCTGCTTATGCTCACCATAGCTCCGTGAGTTTAACAAGTTATCATCAATATAAACTATGATGAAGGAGGCCAGATACGACATGAATACACGAGTCATCAAGTCCATGAAAGCGGCAGGGGCATTACGCAACCTAAAGGACATCACTAGGAACTCATCATGGTCGTAACAAGTCTTAAATGTTGTCTTAGGGATGTCCACTACCCTAACCCTAGCAGATGGTAGCCAAATCTCAAGTCAATCTTAAAAAACACTGCGGCACCCTGAAGTTGGCCGAACAAATCATCAATACGAGGTATGGGGTAACAGTTCCCATCACCTTATTCAGTTGCCTGTAGTTAATACACATCCACATGGTTCCATCCTTCTTCTTCACAAAAGGAACTGGGGCACCCCAAGGCGACACACTAGGCCGAATGAACCCCTTACCCAAGAGATCCTGAAGCTGAACACTGAGCTCCTTGAGCCTTGCAGGTGCCATACGATACGATGGAATAGAAATAGGACGGGTACCCGGCTCCAAATAATTGGCAAAGTCAATATCTAGCTCTGGGTCGGCTAGGAAGGTCGACAGGAAACACATCAACAAACTCTCAGACTATAGGCAATGACTACACCGTAGGGCTCTCCCTACTAACATTTCTAAAATATGCCCAAAATGACAACCATCCGCCAACCACCAGCCTCCGAGCTTGAACATAAGAAATCACTCCAACCGACATGTGACTACAAGAGCCTTGCCACACCACTGGCCGAATACCAGGCATGGCTAAAGTAACTGTCTTGGCATAGCAATCCAAGATGGCCCGTTGAGGGGATAGAAAATCCATGCCCAAAATCACATCAAAATCTACCATACAGAGCATAATAAGATCAACCAGAGTGTCCTGCTTCTGAATAGTCACTGCACATGATCTACAAACCCGATCCACTACTAAAGAATCCCCTACTAGGGTTGAAACACACAAAGGTACAGATAAGGGCTCAGGACTTACTCCCAATCGAGGCACACAATAAGTAGACAATAAGCATAAGTAGAACCAGGATAAAAAAAGGCCGAAGAGGACTTGTGGCATAAAAGGACCGTACTGTGATCACATCATCAGACGCCTCGGCCTCTACTCTGGCGGGATCTGCATAGAAATGGCCCGGGGTGCTTCTACCCCGTGCATCCACTCTACAGCCTATCCTGCCTCCCCGAGGACCTCCCCGAGGACCTCCCCGGGAACCGTGCTGTGGACCTCCTCCCCTAGCTGGAGGTGCTACTGCTGAAACCAGTCTCGCTGCCTGGGGAGCTGGTATTTATGACCTAGAAGAAGGGCACTCCCTGGCCTAATGGTCAGGTGCCCCGCAGGTAAAACAACCCTGCGAATAACTGCTCACAACTAGAGGTCGGCCACCCCGACCTGAAGACCCCAGCTGCAAACTACTCCATCCCTGACTAGGCCGTGGACTATACCCACTCTGATGGTAGTGCTCATCCTCTGATATTTGTAATTAATCCTAGAATGGGTGACTGGGCTGACCTTTCTTGAACATCTGATAAACCTGGTACCGAGAAACACTAGGCCTGGAATGGGGCCCACTAGCTCTACCATACTGTCTGTCCCTCTTGCCACTGCCTTTGTGGGCCTCGCGACGTAGCTACTCAATAGTGTGGGCATGATCCACCATATCAAGAAATGAACGGCCCGCTGATAACATAGAATGTGACTCAATCCTCAACTACAGCCTCAAACCTCTACCAAAACATCGGACCCGCTCTTCCTCTGTAGGCAGAATCATGGTGGCATGACGGGACAATTCAAGGAATCTGGCCTCATACTCAGATACTTTCATGGAGCCCTGCTCCAACCTTGAGAACTCATCACGAAGCTGATTCCTGATGCTCCGTGGAATAAATCTGGCCAGAAAGGCCTTTAAAAACTGTCCACAATATCGGTGGAGATCTAATTGGCCTGGTAAGAATGAATGAATGCCACCATTGTCTAGCCAATTCGTCTAGCTTATATACCGTGAAGTTGGCTCACCTCGACTCCACTAGGCCCAAAGTCTGCAGTCGCTCCCGGCAAGTAGTAATAAACTCATGAGGGTCCTCCCCTATAGCCCAAGAAAACCTTGATGCTGATAGGCTGAGAAACACCCCGAGCATCTTCTGCTCTCAGAGTGGCATAACCCCATCCAAAGTGTCCGGCTGGACCGCGGCCGGTGCTGGCGGCAGATGAACCTCTAGAGCCGCTACCGTAGGCTGGCCCTGCTGACCTGGAACTGGTTGTGCGACTGGTACTGGGGCTGGCTGCTACATACCCCCGATAGTAGCTATGATCTGGGACAGCATGACCTGAATATCAGGGGCGGCAGTTGGTTCGGGTGGTAGCTAGGGTGGTGTCACGACCTAGGGTAGCCCCAAGATGTAACACGGCGTACAAGACCCCGAGAGGCCTCATACAAGCCATTAGCATACATAACATACAAGATAATAGATAAATAAGAGTTCAAGAAAACCATTTTATATCAAAGCATTACTCAAAAGAGCGGAAGTCTACAACTCATGTCTCAAAGAATTCTAATATCATAGAATACAAATAAAAGTGATAAGGACGCAGCCGAATAAAATATCCAACATAGGGAAAGACATAAAATGTAAAATCCAAGAAGGCTATGTCCTCGGATGGATGAGAACTCACCAAGTCTTCTTTTCAACTCTAAGTCAATGCTCTAGCCAAGAGTGGAAGGTGAATCGCCATGTACTACACCAAAGAAGTTAATGTAGGCAAGAGTATGCGTTGGCACAATTAAGTACTAAGTATGATAGCAATGCACATAAGCACATAAATCATGCTAGAGAGAGAGACATAATCATGACATGCAATGGCCAAGCTAAAAACATGAAACATAAAGCATATATCAAGGCCAAAGCAAGCTAATTCATCTTTCCTTCTTTTCTTTACTTTATCACGAGAACACTTGTTAGTTAACTTGTGGGGAGAAGCCTTAACCGACATGTAAGACCATGTGAGCTATCAACATGGAATTCGATGTCTACCCCACACTGAAAAGGGGTGTCCTACTTGCCAAGGTAAGACCATGAACTTCTTAGCTAAGGTGGATCCACTAGCTAAGTCTACTTAAGGAAAACATCCTGTGGTGGCAACATAGTTTATGGGATAGAGATTGCTTTAGGAGAATCGGCCTTAACAAACTGGAGAGTTCCATATAGAAAACCCGGCCTCTACTAATGGGAGATCTTTCACTAGAAGACCCGGCCTCTAATAATGGGAGGGCTTCCATCTCAATAATCACTCGGTGCTTAGCATAATTTCCACGGATTAGTCATTAACATATTTGTATCATTAAACATGAAAAGGTACAACTAGGGTTACCAATTCAAGCTAAAATCATTCCTATAGATATTCATCTTTCATTGACTTTTTCCAATCTTACATCATTAGAATAGCTCCTTAAGAATATTAGTAATCGCCTCTTTGTTCTTCTTTTATCATAATGGGAGAATTACGTGAGAAAACCTTTCACTACTCAACCATAACATCATCATATCATAACTTTGGTACTTTACGCTCAAAGCACCCCTAATTCATCATGCTCATATTTCATAGTTCAAAGAGTTCATATGGGTTCATGCAAGTTCAACTCATATCATGCAATTCAGTGCAAGCTCATACTTAGAAAGCCATAATTAAGACAATTTACCCATACTTGAAGGAACTCACATACTAGAGGAAAAATCATGCTTTTGACTTGATCATGCTAAATTCATAAGATTATCCTCAATTCATTCATAATTCATGCTTGAATTCATAGAGAATTCATAAACTTCATCAAATCATAACTCAACCCAACAATCAAAGCTTAGATTATCAAATTGGGGAGAACTAGCTTGGCATCATGAGGGTTCATGAAATCTTTACATCAAATCATGTATTTCATGGTAATTCGTGCACTAAGTTACTTTATCACGCAAAATAGTGCACTAGGAATCATAAAATCAATAATTTGAATCATAATTAAAAACCCACAATGATTGATCAAAACCCTAATTCAATTGGATTAGAGTAAACCTTTGAATATCATGAAGAAGAGGAAGGGCTCATTGGAGGAAAAGACTCCTAATGGTGAACCCTATCATAACTCAATGCAATCCATAAGAATTGGAGAAGATTGAAGGTCTTCAATGGAGGATTCAAGTTTCTTCTTCTTCCTTGAGAGTTGAGAGAGAGAAATATTTGGGAGAGGAGAGTTTTGGAATGAATTAGAATGAAAGGAATTAGGGTTAGAATGTATTTAGAGGTCTTTAGATTAAGGGTATAACCGACTGAGCTTTATAGGTAAACAATTAGGAAAAAGACCAAAAAGCCTTGATTAAAAACTATCGGGGCCAATCGACGGATAGGATCTACGGTCCGTACATCAATTGACGGACCGTCTTGTTCTTCCGTCAATTGATTCAGAAAGTTCATTTTACGCTGAAAAATTTGCTAAGTCTGGAAGGCATCTACGGAACCCATTTACGGCCCGTCAACTAGACTACGAACCGTCTTGCTATTCCGTAGGTCAAAGTTCAGAAACTTGGAAATCCTAAAATTTCACAGTGCCATTGACGGTTCCCACCTACGGCCCGTATGTGGCCTTCGTAGGTGACTGTCTTCAGGTAAGTTCTGCATTTTAAAAATCCCTTTGAAGCTTGGGGTGTTACAGGTGGTCTCGGCCCCACCGGCTAAGGAGGAATCTTCTCTCTACGAGGCTCCACCTCCGGCTCTGGAGTCCTCGCTCTATCGTGGCCTGATGCCGCATCACCACCTCGACCTCGGGGTCGACCTCTACTGTGAGTGTGAGCCATCCTACACAGAGTGAAACAAGTGAGATTTCATGAAACAAATCAGACAACGGTACACGAATAAGAATCAAAACAAGAAAACCTCCGACGGACATCCTGTAGCCTCCTAAAGAAAAGTCACGGATGCCTCCACACCGATCCATAAGACTCTACTAGATGCTAGCCCTGTACAAGTGAGACCAATGAACCTGTGGCTCGGATACCAACTTGTCACGACCCGATTTCTCGGGTCATGATGGCACCTACAAACTCACAAGTAGGCCAGCCAAAACCCTAACCCAGAACTTAACAGTAATGAGAATAAGGGGGAAACTAATCTCAACCAAGCGAAAACATAAAATAAGAACAGTAAGAGAAGGCTGGAACGAAACAAAAACTATATATACACAAGACACCACCAAGAACCTCGAAGTCACAAGTATAGAACTACTTACAAGAGTACAAGTCCCAAAAGTGGGCCACAGAAATAAACTGTCTCGAAAACAAAAGACAAGTAAAAATATAAATATATAAGGAGACAAGTAATCCCAGAACGCCATGTGCTTACCCTCGTCTCCTGGACAGACAGCTGCAGTCTCGAACTCAATGTTGATGACTGGATCTCGCACCGGCATAACGAAAATAGATGTAGAGTGTAGCATGAGTACCAAAACAATAGATACCCAGTAGGCATCATAGGTTGACTGAGCAAGAAAGGTAAAAAAAGGCAAACAAGATAGAATCCAACACAAACAGAGGTCAACAAAACAGGAATAGAATAACCGGAAGTACAACTAAGAACAACGAGACAAAACCTAATCGGGCCTCATAAGACCCAGAAGGAACACACAAGCACAGACAAACAAAGACCCGAATGGACCCCCATAGGCCCAACAGGTACATCGAAAAGCTAGAACTATAGAATCAAAGGAAAACAGAACTCCGAACCGCTCAAACACCCAACACTGAACCAATCACAAGTCCAACTTCCCAAATAAATTCGCCTATCCTTCTAGCCACTCCGGGGCATGAACCCAGCCGCCAAGTGCTGCAAGGGGGTGCACCGACCTCTCCAAATAATCTGATATCCAACTCCCCAATAGGCTATCACCCCGAGGGCCCTGCCCATGCTAGACGAGTGAGCCATTTAGCACTCCGGGAGCTCTGTCCCAGCCGGACAACTGCGTGGGCTATGTCTACTCCGGATAGGACTTCAAAAATATTATAACCAACTTCTCCACCAGCTTAACACTCCGGGGGCCATTAATAGGGCCCAGCCCATGCCAATCAAGTGAGTTAGCTATCACTCTCAGGGGCCCTGCCCAGCCAGATAGAGCGTGTGGACTATATAAAATCCGAAAATTATCTCAACTTCAAAGATATCATGGATCGCCGTCCACTCCCAATCACATCACAACGCACAAATCAAGTCAAAGCCTCTATGGATCGACGTCCACTCCCAACCATTCTCAACACAGAATCGGTCTCGAACATCCTTGCCAAGAAGGAGCTACGCCTCCGATAGTGCATCGGCACCACAGAAAGGGGCAAGAAGATAGAAAGATCACAAATAATACGACACTACAAGAAAGCTCAACTATCAAACTCAAGTCTGCTATTCCAGTCTACAAGGACCTAGTCCATCTGAATCGACGTCAGATATATCCCAAAGTCAATAGGTGAATGGGACTAAGGCAACAATCCTAACCTATTCTAAGGTCAACAATCACAAAAAACAATTAACAAAAGAAAATAACCTAAACCCACGCATCGAACGACAGATAACCCCCAACAGATAACCCACAACAAATCATGCACACCTAAGGTCAACAACCCACTCTAGAGCATGATACTAGCCCAAAACAGTCCAAAGAATCAACTCTAAACAATGAAATGAGGGAAAAAGATAAGAAATACTGGCTACCCACCCTAGATTCACACAAGTCGACAAGCATTTACGCCTTCAAACTCTATCTAGGAAGAAGGGAAGCTGTAACCTACTAGAAGGCCAATCATGCGCCCTCCAAGTCACTCTGTCGAAGCTTTCCCCTTTTGAACGGTGTCAGACTGCTACCCCCCGCTGTCATAAAATACGGTCATAGCGTCAATACGGTCGTTTAAACACTAAAACCATCAATATCGAAGACAGACCAACTTCGAAGTCAAAATCGGGAAACGTGTGAACTGCTCCAAATTTTCCAGAATTGACTCAGTGAAGAGGTCCCAAATTCTCCCCCAAACTTGTATTCAAAAACGAAACACCCATCGGAGCTCGGAACAGCTCCAAACACCCAATAAAAAGAAATGCAAAACTTTATAAATAAAAGCCTAGGATAGCAACTTACACTTCAAATTCATGAAAATCGAGGAACACCCATGAAGCCAATGAGAATCTGAGCGCCTGGAACTTCAAATCAACGAAAACCGATAAAAGATGAGGGAGATATGAATTTCCAAACATTTCTCCAAATGAGCCTCGACCTCAACTTATAAAGCCACTACAACCCGCTAACCTCCACGAATGTGGCCAGGGTCCTACGAATGCGGAGAGAAGGGACTCAGACCTCCACGAACGCAGAGCCTAGCCCGCGAACGCGGAGAAGACAAGCCCACACCTCTGTGAATGCAAAGAAAATTCTGCAAACGCAGAGAAGGAATGGGTCTACAACATCAGCTGTGCACCAGCTGAGTTTGGGGCATTCCTACAACCCCGATGGCATGCTCGAAATTCGTTCGGAACCCCGTGCACGCAAATGAGATATGCTACCCCATCAAATACAACATTCTTGACTCCATGGCATAGTAGAAATTCCCATACGAGGTCGTTTTGATGAAAAGTGGGTCCGACACACAATGGGCTATTTCAGTAAAATTCTACTAGAGGCCTCGAAATTTAATAGGAAGCTCCCGGAAGTTCTCGAAATGTCATTCTAGACAAAACTCGATATTTTGGAACTAACCGCGTTGATGGAATCCTCATCCAAGCGTGTTTACCAAGAATATTGACCTGATTCAACTTTAAGCAAAATTTCGAAGGCTAAATAGCTAACTGGCCCTAAAATCAAACAAGAAACCCCGGGACTCGGGCCATCCATGCTTATATCCTAATTTTGCCGCTCTGGAGCTGATGGAACCGTTAAAATTCCCATCTGAGGTTGTTTACCTGATGTTATGACCGAAATCAAATTTTCAAGGTACAAAAGTTCCAAAATAGGAAAACAAACATAAAAACCAAACAAACGACCAGATGACCAAACCTACAGTGCCAGCAAGTCAGAAAAGACTCGGGGTCGCTACAGGAACACTCTAAACGACAGAAAAGAGGTACAAACACACAAATGACATGAAGGGTCATTAAATATTATGATGCATTTAACTTGCAAGTTTCCATCTATTCCCTAATCTCAACATTTTTATTCCAATGGTTTTTTACTGTCAGGTTTGCAAGTTCAACTTGGCCATTTGCTTTATGTAAAACACTTTCAATATTTTTTAGACTTTTTATGCTAGAGTTTTTGATGGACATCTTACCCTTATTTAGACTTTGAGTCTTCTCCCTTTCCATCCACAATATTTTAAGCTCTATAAAGTCATTATTGAGCTTCATTGTAGCTCACATTGTATTTTCGTGGACCAAGTCTTTTTTGACCTTCACTTGCCTTTCTAAATCCTTTATTTGTTGGAGCAAATTAAAAGTCATCTCATCCATTTGTGCATGGTCCTGCTCCGAATTATCATCAAGATTAAAATCATAAAGTTTACCCAAGATGGAGCTAACCACTTCTTTGTTTTCCAGATTTTGAGAATCATCAAACTTCCAAACTTCACCATCTAACCTAGATGTACTTCCACTTACCAGATCTCCACTACAGAGAGAACAAGGTCAATATTTGAATTGATTTTGCAGTTGGGGCAGAACCACATAGAGCCTTTTGGATGCTTGAGTACCCACTAACCTTGTATCAAACTATATATGTTAATATAGAAATAAACAAAAAAGATATAAAATTATATAGCAAGCACCCATATAACAATTAGCTTGATTTGTGCAGTGGTTGTATGTAGGTAATTTTTTTGTTGTTTTCTTGTTTCCATTTTGTGTCAAAGTTGCCTCCTACTTAGCATATTGTGTTTTATTTTAAAACCAACTCTTCTCTACTTATTAATTATTCACTTAGACTTTTCATTTATTACTTTTCTCCCTTCGATGTTGCTCTTTAACTAACTTTTCCTTAAAATAAACTTTACGTAAGATTATATTTATCTTAACTTTTCTATTTATTATAAGATATTTAATTATTATTGACTTTTTAAATTATTTATGACACATGTTAAATTTGTAATTTATATTACTCGCTTTGTTTAAAAAAGAATGCTTACTTTTCTATTTAGTCTTTTTTAAAAGAATGATCTTTTTTATTTTTATGCATCACTTTAATTTCAACTTTATATCTGGCTTGTTTTAGGCTGCATAATTAAAGGCAGTTTTGTACATTTGACATAACTTTAATTTAGGATCACAAGATTGAAAGTTCTTCTTTATTACTTATAACTTTGTGGCATGTTAAACTAGGTCATTCTTTTTGATATGGGAAAACAATATGATTGGTAGCTAAGGGAGCACCCACGGCCTTAAAATACTGAATTTGTCATTGTTTTGCAGGTACTTTGAGGGTTTCCTTAATTCAACAGCATGATCTGTGATGTTTCTCTTCAACAAAGTTTCCACTGAAGGAGTAATATAAAACCTCTTTGTGCATTCAAGATGTTGGTATGAATCGCTAAAACCCATCACAAGATTGAATACCCTAAGACCAGATTTTGTTAAATACTGAGATATAACATTTCTATCTATGAAAGTGAAATTGGTGGTGTGCGTGTGATGATAATAAATTTCAATTTTTGCCTTCGATGGGATCTGTTCTTCTCTCTTTTATAGCAACACTGGGATTTAAAAGCAATGTTTAGTTGTGATTATCTATGTTTCTAAATGTTGAGTAGCTTTACAGGTGCTCTAAAGAGTATAATTTGAGATTTCTCAAAACGTTTGTTATATACTAGGCTAAAGTGATGGGTTTAATTCTTAAAATATGAAAATAATTTTAAATTACTTACACTAAACAATCTTACTACTATGATTTATTTACACATAGACCGTATATGACATAATAAATTAAATTATAAATAGTTTGCGACTTATGTTTTTAAGGATCATTTGATAAGCATACTAAATTATCTTGGAATTGTTGTTCTTTAAATTAAAATGTCTAGGCTAACATGAGAAAGGAGATTAAATAATCTTATGTTGGATGAAATGAGAAGAGATATTCAAAAATTAAGTGTGTGATAGAATTATACTATATTTGATAGATGATACAGATTTATTTCCAAGACATATCTATAGCATTTATTGCATGTAGTATAAATCTTATCCTGAACTTAATTCATATATATTGTATAACAAATGACCCCTTAAATTATAAGAAAATATAATATGGGAGACGGAGAATTTGGGAAGGAAAAATCCAAAGAAAATTGGAAATACATGTAGAGTTGTATGACATTTCTGTGGAGTTAATTTTACTTTGTTATTGGGATAGAGATATTGATAAGTTTGATTCCAAAAATTTATATAATTTCGGGTTACTTATACTAAATAGCCTCCTATACTGAAATATGTAAGGGATGGACCATATATTTTTAAAATCATATATTTAACTCTTGTATTATACACCTATATTTATAACCCTATAATGTTATCATTAATTTTTCAAAATTTTATAGTCAACAATGAATATTCAAAGAAAATGTTTTCTTGAAAAATAAGTTGGTTTCTAACTTATTTTCTCATGTTTAGTTGGAGAGTGGAAAATATTTTTCGAAAAACATTTTCTAGTGTATGATAGGTGAATGAAAAACATTATTTTAGAAAAATCATTTATTTTTTGCTAGAGAACAGAAAATACATTTTAGAAAAATAATTCTGACATGAAAATCAACCCCATTAGTCGATCTGACATGTGAACCCGACACCCGATCTGAAACCTGACACCTACTCCTTACATGGAACCAGACATTTCAATCGGAACCCAGCCCTAACCATGACCTGAAACAGGAAACGATCCAAAGACCCAACCAAGGACCTAACCCTACCAGAGACCCAACATTTTAAAATTAATATGATCCCGACACCCACAACCTAAACCCGACCCCGATTAGACACCCGACCCCGACCCGAAATAAAACCCAGACTCATGACACAAAAATATTACTCAACATCTATCTTTTGAAATAGTATGTGACCTCGACTCGCGACTCGATCCTTGACTCCAACCTGGGACCTGACCTTGACCCAAGAACTGAACATGACTTCGACCCAAGACCCGACCGTGACTCCGATATGACCTTGGCCCAAAATCTAACACGACTAAAACCCCAATCCGAGACCCGACCTCGATGCTGATCTAAGACAAACTACATTCACCTAATTCTAAATCTATCTCTTACTCGAAATCCATAAATCAGACATGAACTCAACCCGAGACCTGAACCAACCTTAAGACCCGACCATGACTCTGACCTATGTATTAACCCCTACCTTGTAACCTGAACTAAACATAGACCGTGAGACCCATTCCTATCCCCGACTCGAGACCCGACCTCTGAACCTGACCCAAAATCCAACCTTTAGACACAGCCCCAACCCTGCCCTGAGTCTCGGCCCTAACCCTGAGACTTAACTTTGATGTGAGTTAAAACCCCAACATGGGACTACAGACCGAAACATGAACCGAGACCTAACCTTGACCTCCACACCCGACTTGAGACCCTTTCTGAGACCCAAACCCAACCTTGACCTTGACATTCAGGTCAAGACCTAACCAAAACCCAATACCCAAGACCCGACCTTGGCCCAAGATCTAACCCCGACCCAACACCCAACCCCGACACTCAACCCAAATATCAACCTCTAATTCTAACTTGAGATCCACTACTACATAACTACCTAGGTGGGTAGGTACACGCATAGGCACATGCAAAGGATTACAAGATAACTCAAAACACATAGCATAATAACCAAACACATATGAATAAGTAGAACACGAATCAAATAAAGAAAATATAGGTTGATAAGAGACGATATCTATTATACCCCATTTTAACTAGCATCAAATAGTATACAACATATTGGTAATTCGTAAATAATTAACTTAAGGAGTGGCCACCTAATTATTTTTTAAAGGTAAATTAGGACACAAAAATATTTAACTAAGTAATGCTAAAAATAATTCTAAATAATGGTCTACTTAACTGATGTGATTCAACTTAAGGGTTTTAATTATCCTAAAGGAAAAAGGTTAAGGATCTTATAAGATTCGTTAAACTCAATCACTTCCCAAACATAGGTTTATTAATAAAAACTACATATGAGGGTTAAAAGATGAACTAACTGAGTAACCTAGTTGGAATGTATTTCAAACTTTGAAAACTCTTTTGAATTTGTAGTAAAATAGCAATTTGTCTAAACCAATTCACCGATATGCAATCCTTTGTTAAACAATGTAATAAAATATGACCTCAGCTCATGGATTGAAAAAATGTTCCTTTTTAAAAATAATATGAGTTTAAACCAAAACACGGGTTCGCTTTTAAAATGAAAAGGTTTACGTGTTCTAAGTAATTGTAACACCTCGCGTTTGAAAAAAGGGAAAATTCAAGTTTTCAAGTCTAGTGCAAGTACTGACGAAGGCCACCTACAAACTGTAGGTTGACTTACGAGCTGTAGGTGGGAACTGTAGATGGCAGGGTAAATATTTTGAAAATGTCAAGCATTAGGATCCTTTCTACGACTCACCATGATGGTCCATCATTACTTCTATGGACCGTAGCTAGGTCTCTCCAAACTTATTGAAATCATGAGTGTTCAAGGTTGGACTTACGGTTGGTATGTACAGCCTGTCAATAAACCTATGAACCGTACATGGGGTCCCATCATTTAAAGGTCAAAAACTATAGTTTCTGAACTCTTCTACGGTTGACCAGGACAGTCCGTAGTTGGACCTACGGACCGTTGGTCGAGATCCGGAAGTTATTTTGAGGGCTTTTTGGTCTTTCCTTAATTGAGCTATTCCTAATATGAGCCGGTTAAGCCCTAATCCTAGACCCTATATAAGACTTCTAAGCCTAATTCTACTCATTTTAATCACTTCAAAACTCCCTCCAAAGTTTTCCCCAAATATTTCTCTCTCTAGAAGCTTGAAGAAGAATAGGGAGAATATAGGTTTTCAAGGTCAAGCCTCCTAATCCTCCATTACTTGTGGGCTATTGGCATCAAGGTATGATAGATTTCACCTATGGAGTCCTTCCCTCCATAGGGTTCCTAAATTCTCCAATTTGGTGAAGTTAGATTCTTTAATTGGAATTAGGGTTTTCTTCTAACTTATGGGTTCTTTCAAATTATGATCTAATGGATTGAATTAAGTCTTTTTATGCATGAATTGAGTTAATTGCATGATGTGAAGTGGAATTTCCATGAACCCTTACATGGTTTTTGACTTCTAAGCTATGGTTCCAAGATGAAGTTATGAATGGTCAAAAGAAGGATTTTATGATGTTACGCATGTTCAATTATGAAATTTATGATGATTTAAGATTTTCTTTGAGAGTGAAGCATAAATGTTGTTGTTATTGGGTTGTGAAAGGATTTCTCGCATACTACTCAAAAACATGATTTGTGAAAGGACTTTCTCACATAAAGGATTCATAAGGGTTGAAAGGGTTTTTCAACTAAACATTGATGCAAGATTAAGGAGCTATTCAAATGATAAGACAAGAGGCGATTCCCATGTCTATTAATGATAAGATGACTTATGAATTATTACTACTCTGTGGGATTTATGCTTCACCGAGTGGTCTAGTGGCGATTACCCATGTCCCATAAACTATGTGCCACCATAGGATGCTTGTCTTAGTTAGACATTAGCTAGTGGATCCATTAAAGCTAGAAGTTATGGTTCTTACTTTGGCAAGTAAGGACACCTCTTTGCGGTGTGGGGTATACACCAGATTCCATGTTATAGCTCCCATTGTTTGTTTCTTTTAAGGCTAATCTCTCACATAATGAACTAAGGTTACTTTCGAAAGGTATTTTAAGCATATGTCGTTTTAAGATGATTTTCCTTGCATTGACCATGAGTTTTACCTCATGTTTTTTATCATGTCATAATATGATTTAACCTGGTCATTTTATCTTATGTATAGCCCTTTTTGCATTTTTGCATGATTTTGTAACCTCTATGCACAATTATCATACTTGGTACATTCTTGTACTAACACATACTCTTGCATATATTTTCTCATAAGTGTAGGATCCGGCTCATCTCCATCCTCTCGTGGCTAGTTCATTGTGATAGAGACTTTGAAGACTTGGCGAGTCCTCATACATTCGAGGACAACACCATGTTTATGCTTTTATGTAATTTTTTCTTTTAAGGCTTTTATGGGTTACGTCCCACTTTCATTTCATTGACTTATTAGATGCCTTTGGCACTATGTTTAGACTTCTGCTACCTTTCTCAACTCTTTGATATAAACTATCTTTTGAACTCTTATATACTATTATCTTGTATAATGTATGCTAAGTGACTTGTATGGGGCCTTTCAGGGTCTTATACGCCATGTAACGTCTAGGTGGTACTTTAGGTTGTAACCAACTTGGTATTCGGAGCACAAGGTTTTAGAAAGGTCCTAGAATGTCTCATAAGCCAGGTCAAGTATAGTCTTGTTCATGGGTGTGAAGCGCGCCACACTTATGAATGAGAGGCTATAAGATGTTTAGGAAACTCCACTTCTTTCATTACTGTAAAGTCGTGCGATAGAGTTTAGCTCTAAATGTCTCTCTCCTAATCCCTATCCAATGCTTTTCAGGATATGGGCACTCAAAGGGCATATGCTAAGAGAAATGCAAGAGAGAATGTGGAACAAGAAGCTCCTCAAATGTTGGTATGATGTCATCTAAAGTGAGAGACTAATGCGGAGTTTAGGGATGCTTTTCAAGTATTGGCCCAAGCCACGACGGCTCTAGCCAATAGGGAGCTTGTTGTCCCCATGAACCCAAATGTTGGTATGATGTCATCTAAAGTGAGAGACTTCACTAGGATGAATCCTCCAGAGTTTCATGGTTCTAAGATTGAGGAAGATCCTAGAGATCTTATTGATGAGGTTTATAAGGTGCTAATGATCATTGGTGTAACCCCGGTGGAAAAGGCAGAGTTGGTCACTTATCAACTCAAGGGTGTGGCTCAAATGTGGTTTGAAGAATGGAAGAGTGAGAGGGTGGTTGATGCGGGTCCTCTTGATTGGGAGAAGTTTAAGGGTGCTTTCCTTGGTAGGTTCTTTCTCCTTGAGATGAGGTAGGCAAGGGTACTTGAGTTCATTAACCATCGTCAAGGAAACATGAGTGTGAAGGAGTATGCTTTGAAGTTCACGCATTGTCTAGGTATTCTCCTACTATGGTTGTTGATCCCAGGGCAAGGATGCGTAAGTTTGTTTCAGGAGTGTCCGAAGTTGTGGTCAAGGAATGTTGTACCGCCATGCTTATCCATGATATGGACATTTCTTGTCTAAGTGTTCATGCTCAACAAATAGAAGAGGAGAAACTTAACGAAAAGTCTAGGGAAGCAAAGAGGGATAAAATCGTTGATGGTGACTTTTCATGCTCAAGGTCTGATGGATATGGTCATCCTAAGTTTCGACAAAGGTTTTTCGGTCAAGGTTCCTCCAATTCTTTGGCTCCTAAGTTAAACAAGGAAATAGTGTCTAACCCTAAGCCTCAAGGAGGGAATGGTGGTTGATCTGTATTGTCTACTTGTGCTAAGTTTGGAAAGAGCATGAGGGTAAATACCTAGCCAGTTCCAATGCATGTTTTGGTTGTGGCAAGACGGATCACAAGATAGGGGATTCTTGTGTCTAAGAATAAAGGAGACAACCATCGAAGGGCTCCCGATAAGGTTACCGGTATGTTGAAAGTGTCTAATCTTGATGTTATGTTTTGCTTGATCCCGGTTCTACCTTGTATTTTGTGTTGTCATATGTGGCTATGAGGTTTGATATTCTTCCAGATGTGTTGTTAGATTCTTTTTTGTCTCTACTCCTATTTGTGAATCTATTGTTGCTAAGAGAGTCTATAGAGCCCCATCTCCTTACCTAATAGAGGCACTTATGTGGATCTTGTAGAGCTTGATATGTTAGATTTCGATGTAACTCTTGGGATGGATTGGCTGCATTCATGTTATGCCTCTATTGATTGTAGGACCTGAGTGGTCAACTTTCAATTTCCAAATGAGCTTATCCTAGAGTGGAAAGGGGGAAATTCTATGCTTAAGAGTCGATTTGTTTTTTGTCTTAAAGCTAGAAAGATGATTTCTAAGGGTTGCATATACCATCTTGTTTAGGTTAGGGATATGGATTCCGAAGCCCATAACTTCGAGTTGGTCCCCGTTGTTAATGAGTTTCTGGAAGTTTTTCCTGATGATTTACCCGGTGTTCCTCCTGTAAGGAAAATAGTCTTTAGTATTGACCTTCTCCCAGATATGCAACCTATCTCTATTCCTCCTTATCGAATGGCTCCGGCAGAACTTAAGGAATTGAAGGAGCAATTGAAAGATTTGTTGGATAAGGGCTTCATCTGATGGAGTATCTCTCCATCGGGTGCTCCAGTTTTATTTGTTCAGAAGAAAAATGGTTCACTTAATATGTTTATTTACTACTGCCAATAGAATAAGGTTACTATTAAGAATAAGTATTCTCTTCCAAGGATAGATAATTTGTTTGATCAACTTCAACGAGCAAGTTACTTCTCCAAGATTGACCTTCAGTCGGGCTATCACCAAATGAGGGTGAAGGAAGATGACATTCTGAACACGGCCTTTCGAACAAGATATGGTCATTTCGAATTCTTGGAAATGTCAGTTGGTTTAACAAATGTTGTAGCCGCATTTATGGACTTGATGAATAGGGTGTTTAGACAATACCTTGATATGTTTGTGATTGTGTTCCTAGATGATATTTTGATTTAATCAAGGAGTGAGGATGAGCATACCAATCATTTGAGGATTAGGCTGCAGGTCCTCAAGGACCAACAACTCTTTGCAAAGTTAGTAAATGTGAGTTTTTGGTGAGGTCCGTGGCTTTTCTTGGTCACATTGTTTCTGGTAAAGGTATTGAGGTTGATCCGAAGAAGATGGATGTAGTTAAGAGTTGGCCTAGACCTCTATCCCCTTAAGATATTCGAAGTTTCTTAGGTTTGGGTGTTTACTATAGAAGGTTCATTGAAGGGTTTTCTTTGATTACCTCTCCATTGACGAGTTTGACCCAAAAGAAGGTGAGGTTTGTATGGTCTGAAGCATGTGAGAAGAGTCTCTAAGAATTTGAAGATAAGCTTACCTCTGCTCCGATATTGACCTTACTAGAAGGGTCCGCTGGATTTGTTGTTTATTGTGATGCCTCAAGAATTGTGTTGGGATGTGTCTTTATGCAAAATGGGAAGGTCATTACCTATGCTTCAAGGCAACTTAAGATTCATGAAAAGAACTATCCTACCTATGACTTAGAACTAGCGGCGGTTGTGTTTGTCCTAAACATTTGGAGCATTACTTGTATGGAGTTCATGTTGACGTCTTCACTGACCACAAGAGTTTACAATATGTTTTCAAGAAAAAGGATATGAATCTTCACCAAAAGGGGTGACTTGAGTTGCTAAAGGACTATCACATGGGTGTCACCCCGGTAAGGTGAATGCGGTGGCGCATGCCCTTAGTCGGTTATCCATGGATAATGTTGTTCATATGGAGATTAATAAAAAGGATTTGGTTCGAGATGCACATAGATTTTCCGGATTGGGTATTCAGTTGATTGATTCCAGTGAAGATGGTGTTGTTGTTCATAATGGTTCTGAATCATCTTTTGTGTCGGATGTGAAAGAAAAGCAATGTGTTGATCCAATTTAGAAAGAATTGAAGGAAGCGGTGCTTAAAAATTCTGTTGAGGATTTCTCCCAAGGGGGAGATGATGTACTCCGATATCAAGGTCATTTGTGTGTTCCGAATTTTATTAACTTGAGGGAGAAGATTTTATTGGAAGCCCATAGTTCCTGATATTCCATTTACCCGAGAGCCACCAAGATGAACCGTGACTTGCGGGAGGTCTATTGGTGGAATGGGATGAAGAAGGACATTGCGGAATTTGTGGCTAAGTGTCTTAATTTAAATCAAGTGAAAGTCGAGCATCAAAAGATGGGAGGTTAGTCCCAAGATATTAGTATCCCCACTTGGAAGTGGGAAGATTTTAATGTGGACTTCATTGTTGGTTTACCACGCATTCGGCGACAACATGACTCGCTTTGGATTATTGTGGATCGTATGACGAAATTGACCCATTTCATTCCCAACAAAGTTTTTCATTCGGCAGAAGACTATGCCAAGTTGTACCTAAGGGAGATGGTTAGGTTACATGGATTACCCCTATCGAATATATCTAACAGTTGTACTCAATTCACTTCTCAATTTTGGAAATCTTTCCAAAATGGCCTTGGTACTCGTGTTAAGCTTAGTACAATTTTTTATCCTAAAACCGATGGGCAAGTCGAGCGTACTATCAAAACTTTGGAAGATATGTTGAGAGCTTGTGCGATTGATTTCAAGGGTAATTGGGATGATCATTTGCCTTTGATTGAGTTTTCTTATAATAATAGCTACCATTCGAGTATTGGTATGGCTACATTTGAGGCTCTTTATACTAGGAGGTGTAGATCTCTTATAGGTTTGTTTGAAGTTGGTGAAATCGCTTTGATAGATCCCGAATTAGTACTTGAGGCTATGGAGAAAGTTCGGCTTATTAGAGAAAGGTTGAAAATGGCTCAAAGTCAACAAAAGTCTTATGCCGATGTTAGAAGGAGATATCTAGAATTTGATGTTAATGGTTGGGTTTACTTGAAAATCTCACCCATGAAGGGGTTGATGAGATTTGGGAAGAAAGGTAAGCTTAGTCCCTGCTATGTGGGTCCATATAAGATTTTGAGGCGTATTGGTAAGGTTGCTTATGAACTTGACTTGCCTAATGATTTAGCTTCGATTCCTCCAGTTTTCCATATCTCCTTGTTGAAGAAATGTGTTGGTGATCCGGCATTTAAAGTGCCGTTGGAGAGTCTTCTTATAAAGGAGCACCTTTCATACGAAGAGGTTCCGATTGAGATTTTAAATCGGCAAGTTCGGAAGTTGAGAAATAAAGAAGTTTCTTTCGTAAAGGTTCTTTGGAAGAATCAGTTAGTTGATAATGCCACTTGGGAGGCCAAGGCGGATATGATGTCCCATTATCCTCATCTTTTTCCCTCCGCTCGTATTCTAGCTTGAGGTATTTATATCCTCATGGATCACTCTTTTGGTTTCATGTGTCCTAGATATTCCCATGATTCCTTAAATAATCATGTTCATGAAAAAGCTTAAATATTGACAAAATAAGCTAACTTGGTCGATTTCTTTATGTTTATGTGCATTTGACTATATGTTTCATATAGACCTTATGAGATGTTCTTTTGAACATTCTTTAGCTTGGAGTTGATAGTTCCTCCTCGAATATGTGCATTTATGTGATTGAATACATGTTGGGCTGTTAGATTTAGTCCTATCCTCCTTACGATGTCTTGCTTCTCATTTAAGGATGAATGTTCCCAAGAGGGAGATATTGTAACACCTCGGGTTTGAAAAGAGGGAAAATTTTAGGTTTTCAAGTCTGGTGCTAGTACTGACGGAGGGCACCTGCGAACCGTAGGTTGACTTATGAGCCGTAGGTGCGAACTGCAGATGGCAGGGTAAATATTTTGAAAATTTCATGTTTCAGGATCCTTTCTACGACTCACAAGGATGGTTTGTCATTTCTTCTATGGACCGTAGCTAGGTCTCGTAGTTCTTTCCAGCCTTATCACTACCTTAGCTTGCCTTTTTGGACTTCAATTTATCAAAAATGTTCTGTCAATTTCGGTGAGCAATAGTAATCTCGCCGACAGTGTTTGACGAGTCTCCATTTGATCACTCTTCTCATCGACCAACCTTGAGCTTTTTAGTCAAAGACTTTATAATTTCTTGCAAGGTCTTGCACAGTCGGTGAGTGGCGGAGTGCCTTTCGTCGAGCATCAACTTCACATTTTGGTTCTTTCTCTATGTTTTATCCTCTTTTTGCATGATTTCATCTCTGCATTGTAGTTAAGCGTTCATAGCTACAAAAGAACAATAAATCATCATATATGGACATAAAAGGCATTAAAGATTCTATTTGTTGAATTAAAAGGCCTTAAATGAGTCTAAATCTCTGACTTATAAACACCCTGAACTTAAACTTTTGTTTGTCCTCAAGTAAATAAAAAATTTAATCAGTTCAACACGAGTGTTTACAAAAATGCTTCTTGCCAGGCAAGATGCAAGTGCAATCACACAGCTAATGTCAAATTTAAGCAATTCTCAATTATGCTCAGAAAGCCTCAAATGATGACTATCAATTATCAGTCTAATCTCAAGCTCACATATGCTTCCTCATGATGCAAAATTATGCTTCACCAAAAATGTTCAAGTATCCTCATAACGAACGACAATTCCATGCTCTCATAAAGTGTATCAATAATGAATTTATGGAATCAATACAAACTCTCACTCTTTCAAAGAGAAACACATCCATTCTTCAACCCATAGGCTTGCCCATATTTTCCAACCATCACATCACCCGGCATTAGCAAGATCTCAAAGGTCTTTTACAAGATTGTAATGGGGATGAGGGTAAAGGTATCACCAATTTTACTTAGTGACTTCACCTTTTCGAAGCATTGTTGTTTTAAACTTCACCTCTTCTCAAACTCTTTCTTTCTTTTGACAAAAAGACTCCACTCAAGATATTCACAACATTCATTTCTTATTCAATTCATCAGGAATCCTTTTTTATTCCATCAAACCACAAATATGATCAAGGCATTACCTTGCAAAACACACTTTTTCATTTCTTCTTCTTTTCTTCACTTTTCTTTTTCTCTCCCTTTTTTATATGGACAGGTTCCATCTTTTTGCCACACAAACCAAGGGTGAGTCGCATGACTATTTTTCGCATGGGATCTTTTCTCCTTTCTTTCCACACCCTCAACTTAAGCTTTTGCCTCAGTTGGCTATTCAAACAAACTAATACTTCAAAAAAAAGATTTATATGTTAGAAACAAGTAACATTATTGGGTGAAGAGGTCTCAACAAGGTTGTCAACAAATGGATTAAGCTCAATACGTGCAAAAATGGTTGCACACCCTCACAAGGTAGTCATAGTGAAGGAATGATTATTTGGGCTCACTCACAAAACATGCCTATAATTATTTTTTGCATTCGCCAAGCTTAATCAATTAGACTAACAAGGCAAATTCTTGGAATCCACACACATGCCTTTGAAGTAATCCTCACCACAAAAGAAACTTCAAACACATTTATTTTTAACATAACCCAAAAAGATGAAGCCTGCATGCAATGGTCATTGCAAAACTCAGAATCAATACACAACTAGTGAAATTGGGATGCTAGAAGATCATTCAAAAGTCCTGCAGTTTGAATTTACTCAAAACATCAACACAAATACATGTCTAATCAAATGCACTATCCAAGACGTTGGTATTGATCATGTCTCCAAATCAATACACAAGAAGTCAAAATGAGATACTAGAAGATCCTGACAAAGTCATCCACTTTAAATTTCCTCAAAAAATCAACACAAACACATGTCTCATGAAGCACTATCCAAGACACTGAAGTTGATCATGATCGGTACTCGCATATTCAAAATAAGTGTGCTAGCTCTCAATTCAAAATTGACACTATCAATAAAATTTTGAGGTAAGAGAGAAAGAGAAAAACGTCACCACTATTAAAGGCCAACAACTAACAAAACTATTTAATACTAATCAAAATATAATATCTAATTGACACAATAAAATAAAAGTAAAGTGGGATAGGGAATAGAAAATGCCCTCACCCCACTAAAAATATAAAAGTAGTGTCCTCAATGTTGAAAAACATAAGTATGAGAAAGAAACGAGGAATGGAGAACATTGGATCTGCGGGTCAATTGTGGCTGCATCAACCTGGGCATCAGTGCCCAAAATATCTGCAAAAGGAATGGAGTCTTAAGGGTTGGCCCCACTAGGACCAATAGTAGATGTCTACTAAAAAGAACGCTCCATAGTAACATGTAAAATGGAATCCTCTAACTCCTGCAACTCTACAATAGCCTTGGTACTCAGGTGCTCATCTCCTTTGAACTCGTCTTCTTCTTTCTCCTGAGTGAAGTAGTCATTATCATCAGCCATTGTCTGCTCAGCTACGGCTTCCAACTAAATAACCTTCGAAACTATAAAAGGCTTCGAATGTTGATAGCTTTAGGGAGCAGAGTTTATCGGAAGCCCATAGTTCTCGATATTCCATTCACCTGGTAGCCACCAAGATGTACCGTAACTTTCGGGAAGTCTATTGGTGAAATCGGATGAAGAAGGACATTGCGGAATTCGTGGCTAAGTATCCTAATTGTCAACAAGTGAAGGTAGAGCATGAAAAGGCAGGAGGCTTGTCCCAAGACATTATTATTCCTACTTGAAAGTGTGAAGATTTTAATATGGACGTCATAGCTTGTTTACCACGCACCCGGCAACAACATGACTCAATTTGGGTCATAGTGGATCATATGAGGAAGTCAACCCATTTCATTCCCGTCAAGGTTTCTTACTCGGCGGAGGACTATGCTAAGTTTTACTTGAGAGAAATGGTTAGGTTGCATGGAGTGCCTTTATCCATTATGTACGATCGTGGTACCCAATTCCCTTCTCAGTTTTGGAGATCATTCCAAAAGGGGCTTGGTACTCGTATTAAGCTTAGTACGACTTTTCATCCTCAAACCGATGGGCAAGCGGAACGTACTATCAAAACTTTTGAAGATATGTTGAGAGCTTGTGTGATTGATTTCAAGGGTAATTTTGATGATCATTTGCCTTTGACTGAGTTTGCTTATAATAATAGCTATAATTCTTGTATTGGTATGGCTCCATTTGAGGCTCTTTATGGTAGGAGGAGTAGGTCTCCTATAGGATGGTTTGAAGCTTGTGAGGTTGACTTTATAGGTCTCGAGATGGTACAAGAGGCTATGGAGAAAGTTTGGCTTATTAGAGAAAGGTTGACAACGGCTCAAATACGACAAAAGTCTTATGCGGATATTAGAAGGAGAAATCTGGATTTGATTGGGTTTACTTGAAAATTTTACCCATGAATGGTGTAATGAGGTTTGGAAAGAAAGAAAAGCTTATTCCCCGTTATGTGGACCATATCAGATTTTGAGGTGAATTGACAAGGTTGCTTATGAACTTGACTTGCCTAATGATTTAGCGTCGATTCATCCAATTTTCCATGTCTCATTATTGAAGAAGTGAGTTGGCAATCTGGCATCGATAGTGCCATTGGAGAGCCTTGGTGTAAAGGAGAGTCTTTCTTATGAAGAGGTTCCGATTGAAATTTTCGGCTGGCAACTCCAAAATTTGAGGAATAAAGAATTTTCTTCCGTTAAGGTTCTTTCGAGGAATCAGTTAGATGAGGGTGATACTTTGGAGGTCGAGGTCGATATGATGTCCCGTTATCCTCATCTTTTTCCCTCCACTCCTACTCTAGCTTGAGGTATTAGGTTCCTCATGGTTAACTCTTTTGGTCTCACGTGTCTTAGATATTCCCATGATTCCTCAAATTTGCATGTTCATGAAAAAGCTTGATTTTTGAGAAAATGAGTTAATTTGATTGATTTCTTCATGTTTATGTGCATTTGAGTATATGTTTTATAAATACCTTATGAAATGATGTGTTGAACGTGCTTTAGCTTGGAGTTGATGTTTCCTCCTCGGATATGTGCATTTAATTGATTGCATTCATGTTGGGATGTTAGGTTTAGTTCCTATCCTCCTAATGATGTCTTGATTCTCATTCGAGGACGAATGTTCACAAGGGGAAAATATTGTAACACCTCTGATTCAAAAAGAAGAATTTTCTAGTTTTCAGTTTTGGTGCCAGTACCAACGGAAACTATCTACGGGTTGTAGGTCGACTTACGGGCCGTAGATAGGAATTGTAGGTGGCGAGGTGAATTTTAGAAAAATGTAAAGTTTCAGGATCCCATTGATGGTTCGCTAGGAAGGTTGGTATGTACGGTCCATCAATGGACCTACGGACCATACATGGGGTTCAATCGTTTAAAGGTCCAAAACATTAGTTTCTTAACTTTTCTATAGTTAACCAGGATGGTTCGTGGTTGGACCTACGAACCGTAGGTCATGACCCTAGGTTGAAGCCGGCAGTCAAATTTTAAGGGCTTTTTGGTCTTTTTCCTTATTGATCTATTCCTAATCTAGGTCGGTTAAGCTCTAATCCTAAGCCCTATATAAGTCATCTAAGACTAACTCCCTCACTTTCTAATAACTCCAAAACTCTCACCAAAATCTTTCCCAAAATATTTCTCTCTTTAGAAGATTGAAGAAGAAGAAGAAGGTTCTAGGGTTTCCATTCAAGTCTCCTATGTTCGCCATTGATTTCAAGCTTTTGGCATCAAGGTATGATAGCTTTCACCTTTGGAGTCCTTTCCTCCATAGAGTTCCTAAATTCTTCAATTTGCAAAGTTAGAATTCTCCAATTGAAATTCCGGTTTTCTTTTATCTCATGGGTTCTTTCCAATTATGATTTAATTGATTAATTTGAGGTTGTTTATGAATGAATTGAGTTAATTCAATGATTTGAAGATGCAATTATATGGGCCCATCCATGATTTATGGTTTTCATGCTATGATTCTATGATGAAGTTTTTGAATGATCAAAAGATGGATTTTATGAAAATATGCATGTTCAATTATGAAATTATTATTATTTAAGACTTGCTTTGAGAGTGAAGAATAAATGTTGATTGTTATTTGGTTGTGAAAGGATTTCTCACATATTATTGAAAAACATGATTTGTGAGAGGACTATTCTCACGTAAATGATTCATAAGGGTTTAATGGTTTTTTCAACTAAACTTTGAATCAAGACTACTGAGCTATTCTAATGATAAGACACGACGCGATTACCCATGTCTATTAATGATATGATGAATCAGGAATTTTGACTATTCCAAGGGATTTAGGCTTAGCACTGAGTGGACAAGAGGCGATCACCCATGTCCCATAAACTATGCACCACCATAGGATGATTTTCTTAGATAGAAATTAGCTAGTGGATCGTCCTAAACTAGAATTTATGGTTCTTACCTTGGAAAGCAAGGACACCTCTTCTCAGTATGGGATATACACCGGATTCCATACTATAGCTCACATTGTGTATGTCGGTTAAGGCTCATTTCCCACTATAGTGAAATAAGGTTACTTTCTAAAGGCTTTTTAAGCATATGTTGTTTTAAGATGATTTCCTTGCATTGCCATGGATTTTATCTCATATTTCCTACCATGTCATCCTATGATTTAACATTGTCATTGTGTCTTACCTATAGCCCTTTTGCATGATTTTTATAAGCTATGTGCATAGTTGTAATACTTGGTACATTTTGTACTAACACATACTCTTGCCTACATTTTCTTTTCTTATAAGTGTAGGGTTCGACTTATGTCCATCCACACGTGGCTAGTCGTTGCTTTCGAGAGTTGAAGATTTTTTGAGTTCCCATACATTCTAGGACGTAGACCCACTTACCCTTTATGTCATTATACTTTTAGGACATGTATGGGTTACGTCCCACTTTCCTTCTATTAATGTAATAGATGGCTATGCGACTATGTTTAGACTTCCGCTACTCTGTGATATAAATTGTCTATGAACTTCTTATCTACTATTATCTTGTGTGATGTATGCTAAGTTGCTTGTATGGGGCCTTTCAGGGTCTTATACGCCATGTCACGTCTACGGGGTACTTTAGGTCGTGGCATTTTCACGTAACTGTAATAATGCTCCAATTGCTCCAATTCAAAGGATTGTTTGGGGGTTTAGCTCATGAGGATCCCCATGAACACCTTAGGAACTTTATGGTGGCATGTGGACCATTTGTGTTCATGAATATCTCTCAAAAGTCCATAATGTTGAGGTTATTCCCGTTCTCTTTAACAGGTGAAACCACAAGATGGTTGGCAGAATTGCAAAATGATTCTATCACTTCGTGGGATTAGTTGAATGAGGCTTTCTTGGAATGATTCTTTCCACCCTCAAAGATTGTTAAACTTCGAACCCATATAAAAAATTTCAACCGTATTGGAGGTGATCCTCTACATGAGACGTGGCCGAGGTTCAAGAAACTACTCTTTCAATGTCCAACGGATGGCATTCCGGATGATTTGTTGCTGCAATACTTCTATTGAAGCCTTGATTTATTCAATAAATGTGTGGCTAATCATTTGGACCAAGGTGGATTAATGAGACAATTGTATGATGTGGTTGCATTGTTGCTAGATGATATGACAAAAGTTAATCGAGCATGACATACTAGAGAAGACCAAGTGCCTACTTTAAAACTAGGCCTGAGCAAAGAACAAAATCAGAAGGACCATGAACATGATGAAAACATGGCAAAAATGATGACCCACCTAGATTAGTTCTCTATACATGTCATCAGAGGTGGCCTTAAGTTAGTAAATGCGGTTGGAATCAATAGTAGGCACTTCCCAGATGATACCATGTTTGAGGAATTATTCAACGAGGAAGTTCAATACTTGGGAAATCAAATGGGTGGTTCTCACACCAATTATCAACGACAAGGTGGGAACCAAGGTTGGAACAAGGTTAAAGACAGTGGTTGGAAAGATTGGCGAGGTGGAAAATTGAGAGATAGGAAGATCAAAAAGGATAGATAGATGCCTCCCCATGATCATTCACGTCCAAAGGACCCAATTGGGATTGAAGGAAGCCAAACTGATGTAATGGTTACAAGGATAATCAACAATGTTAAAGGGTCCGACAAAGTGTTGAAGGAATTGCAGAATGAATTCTCCACTTTATCCAAAAAGGTGAATTCTCATTTGGTATCTATCAAGTAGCTGGAGACTCAATTGTGCCAAATCACCAATCATCTATACAAGGCAAAAAGGGATCGTTTCCTAGTGACATCGTCTCAAATCTCAAGAATGAATGTTGAAGAAATTGAGAACTATGTTGGCCATGACGTTAAATTAGGCACTTCTTGGGAGGAAACCCAAGTCTTTACTTTAGTTTTATTGCTTTCAATAACGTGCGTTGTGAGTGCAGGTGGAGAAGATGTTGAAATACTAAAAAGGGAACATTAGGCGATGAAAGGACCACAACCGTGATACACCGAAGGTATTGAGTGGAATCATTCTTATCTGCCTTTTTTAGCTTGTACAGGTGGAAAAATTTATTGTCAAAAGCGATGATCAGAGCTCCAATTGGTGTTTCGCCAAAGTGCACTACTCAGACTCCATCGAGTTCACCGAATAGGCCTTCATTTTTTGTGTTCGTCAAGACATGTTTAGCGAGCTTGATCTCCAATTGGTGATTCACCACACACGTTGAGCGGCGTTAGTCGTGACCGCCAAATGGGTCTGATATAAAAAGGCCAAGGGTCATTTCAAATTCGAAAATCAAACCCTTTGATATTTTAAAGTCTTTTTCTCTCCTTTCTCTTGCATTGTTTCTTTGGAGTGATTTGATCCTTCATTGTATGTTTTCAAAGTTCGAGGAGTGTGTTTGCTTGGATTTTGTGTCAACCCAACCACGTTTCTTTGATTTTCTCTACTTGTGCTCCTACTAAGGTTGGTTTTAAAAATTTGTTGAAATTTTTGAGTTTTAAGTTGCATAATGAGTATGGGCTCGAAGCCATTAAGTGTTATTGCTTTTTAGATTTTGTTGGGTATCTTTATATTGTGCGATTTGAACTGTGCCCATGAGAAATTTGAATTTGTGTGCCAGTAGAATGTCAATCTTGATGTGGGTGAAGTCTAATTAACTCAGTGTTGACTCAATTGGATGATTTTCCCCAATAATAGACAGGCTGAGTACTTTCTTAAGGGCAAATTGTCAATTTGAGCAATACCTAGCAAGATCATGGGGAAGTCTGAGTACCATAGGGTAGAAAAGCATATAGGTAGGTTGTGATGATAGTGGGAGACTGATATTTTTTATGTGTGTTGGTTTTAGCTATAAATATTAGGCATTGGGCTGAATGCTTCCTATTCAGCGAGATTGTATTAGCTCTCCCAGGAGGTTAGGTGAATCATCGAATAAGCCCCAGCCCGCTTTCTTCAGCATATGTATGACCTTGGGTACTATCGCATTCGGCGGGTTTGTCTTAGACCGTCGAACCCACTTGGCAAATAATTGAGTGGGAGTGGAAATCTACCTTAATGCCTATTTCTTTTCAATTTTCACTGTCATTTTCAGTGGACTTTTCTTAGCTCACTGAAACCAGCTTAGCGAATCACATAGTTGGAATTGACTCCATATTTTATGCCTGAATCCTGAGATTTATGCCACTGTCTGATTAGGCGACCTCACTGGAGCTCGCCGATCTTGATTGGTGATTCACTTTCCCGCTAGGCAAGCCTCAAGATAATTTTTGAACTATGTTTCAAGGTGCATTTAATTTCAACTAACCTTCACATATGCTATGTTTGAATATTTGTGTTGTAGGAAATGGCATGAACAAAGGGAAATCAAGTTGTTACATCTGACATCGAGTCCTACAGAGACTCCCATTCTCCTCCTCCTCCAAACAAACAAAAGTTCCAATCCATTAATGAACCTTCGAAGGCTCCTCGTGCCTAAGAAGAAAATCCCCAGACCCCTTCAAATGGTGGTAAGAAAGTGAGAAATCATATTACCACCAATCAGGTGAACATCCGCAAGATCAAACTCCTGCTTTACGTGTTCTTCAGATTATAGCTCCAAGGGCTTTAAATAGGCTCAAGGAAGAAGGAGAACGAACTATATTAGAAGAGCATAGGCTCTTGATTGATAGTGTCATGAGTGACTACCTGTCCATATGGGAAGTGATCAAATTTCATAAGTTTGACAATTTCATTTAAGCCAGACAATCGTATCTGCCAAAGTGGGATAGAGAGTTCTACGAAGCATATGCTAATGCATTGCCCAAAAAGAGAAAGGGTGCTGTTTTGAAACCATTGGATGAAGTGGAAGTGGGAGGTAACATGGTCCAGTGTCATGCGACTGAAGTTAACACAGTACTACACACCTCTTCTATTGTTGCTCACACTTATAAGATCCGGATGCACAGGGATCTTGGTACCTTGAAGGGGTGACTAGCCCCGTTGATATCTGACGATTCATCTCCCTCTTTGTTGGCTAAGGGTACAAAAATAGAGAAGAAAGACTTGAATATTGTGGCCTGGTACTGGGTTAGGTTTATTAGTATCAACATAATACCGTCGCAAAATGAATTCATAATCCTGCACCAAAAGGCAATGCTAGTAGGTATTTTTTATCGAAAAGGACAAGATCAATGTGAGCTCCATCATAATGGAGGTGTTACTACGGGCTCGATAGGAGCAGACCTCCCTTCCTTTCTCAAATTTCATCACTCAGTTATGTGAGAGAGCAGGAGTTCCCTCTGGGGGAATACAGATGTGAGGATCACACCAGCCTCTTCCAATGACAACCGGAGGATTGAGACTGTGCATTTGCGGGATGATGCTTCTAGGAGGAAGCCGCAACCACCAGAGATGACTCCCATGGTTGATCCCACCACACTAGCGGTTGAGGCTAGCTCACATGCTCCTTCTATGGAGCAGGCAAGAATTTCTTCTACTGTTTCTCCTACTGATGTAGGTGCTAGTACAACTATACCTTCTTCTGATGCTACTGTGAGACCTTTCCCCACTCCTATCGCCCGTCCCCCATTAAGAACATAGGTGATGATTTATCAGATGGGCAGCCTTGCCCAGCCGACAAATGTTAGAGACACCCAGGTTGAGATGGACAAGCCTAAGATCATTGAAAAGGCTATTGAGAAGGCATTAGCTCCACTAATAGAGAGATTTGTTAAGTGTGAGGGATTGGTTGAGAGTCATAGTATGAGGTTGGATAACCACACAACGATATTAAAAGCCCAGGAGAAGAACGATTGTAGCTCTGGTGCCCTAGACACCATGAGGGATGAGCTTTCTACCTTGCGAGCAGAGGTGACCTAATTTCAATCCACAGACATCTCCATTCTATGGGAAGAGGTTCCCCTACAGGATGCACATGCCTCAATGCCACACAGATGCCCAACAAAGAGCCTATTCCTAGTGTGCGGACTAAGCTAGCTGTAGGTGTTGCTGTCGATGATGATGTTATTGAGAGGGTCGAGGATTAATTGGCAAAGGAGATGGATGAGGAAAAGTTATGGGATGAAAATCATGGGATTGCGAAGATTTGACTGAGCCACAGGAGACCGAGGAGGTCATTCTTCATGCAGCACTGGACAGATCACTTCGGGAGACTTCAGAGGTTCGACCTAGTAGAGACTCTTCAGACACCGCCATACTTCCGTGCGTTGAGATGGGCACTGATTCCCTGGTGAGTCTTCCCTGCTGTCTCCACTGATCCTATTGTTGGGAATCGATGACCCTCATGATGCTTCCCCACTTAAGACTCCGTATGAGAGTGCTCAGAAGGCATAGCCTGTCAGGGAGACCGTTTAATCTCTACCTCTTATACTTTCTTTATTATCACATTGAGGACACTGCATTTATTTTTTGTGGGGTGAGGGCCTTCGTGCCAGTATTCTCCTTTTTTATTGTATTTTGTTATTTTGAGATTTAGACGATTGTATTACTTTACTTTATTTATGTCATATTGCTCTTTTTGTTGAAGTGTCTCTCTTGTATCTATTTTGTTCTCTCTTTTTTTATTTTTGCAACCCCCATGAGTTTTGAAAATTATGAAATGCTTGAAGTTTTCATTGATAATTATTTGAGAATTTATTTTGTTCAATATTGATATGATTTATAGTACTCATGATGAGTATGATTTAAAGTGGGTGTTGCGAGAATGAAATCGATGTGGTGGCACTTTTGAACGATATCTTTGAACCTTTTGTTGACTAGCTTCGTTGTGATTTGAGCCTTGCAATGAACATCACATGTATTCCTTTTATCTTTTTGATATATGCTAAATGAGTGTATTTAGAAGTGCCATGTGTGGTGAGGTCTTACTTGAAAGCATGTGTGTAGAGTCCTAGAATTTTCCTTGTTAATCCAATTGCTTGAATCTTTGTGAATGTGAGGCGTGATCTTGTACAACAATTCAAAGAGGGAACCCCAAATGTCCATAATATTTTGTCACTACCTTGTGAGGGTGTGCATCCATCTTGGTACAATTTCAGCCTAACCCATTTGTTGGAAAAACCAAAAGAAAGCCTCTTGAACCAAATTGTCCCTACCTTCGCACCTAAAACCCTTTTGAATCATTGTATGTTTGAATAGGCAACTAAGGCCAAATTCTTAAGTTGGGGGTCTTGAAATGAAGGAAGAATGAAAGCCAAGTAAAGGGCAACGAAAGATGAAATGAGACTCAACTTTGGAGTTTTTTACAAAATGAAGGAACCCCTCCTTATAAAAGAGAAAGGGTCATTATTATGAAAATGAAAAAGAGAAGTGAATGAAATAAATGGGATTCCATATAAATTGAGTGAAAAGTCAATGTTTGATTTATCAAATGAAAAAGAATGAAAAGAACTTGAGAAGAGGTGAAGATGATTGCAATAATGCTTTAAAAGGTAAAGTCACCAAGCCAAATAGACCATTCCTTAACCCTCAGTCCCATTACAAGCCTAAAAAACCCTGGAGATTTTTCACGAACTAGGTTATGTGATGATTGGAAATTGTGGATAAACCTATGGGACAAAGCTCGCATCTGTTTCTCTTTTTAGAGAGTGAGAGTTGCATTAATTCCTTATATTCTTGTTGATATACTTTGTGAGAGGATGGCATCATTCTTGATTTGAGGGCACTTAAATGCATTTATTGAAACATGTTCTTGCATTCGACAGGAAGCTAAAGTGAGCTTGATCTTGTGTTGAAACCAGCTAGTCATCATTTGAATCTTTCTTTTACATGATTGAGTATATCATGTTATTGACAGTAGTCTTGCTATGACACTTGCATATTAGCTTTGATTGAGTACTGTTGTAGACACCCCTATTGAGCTAATTGTGTTCTTGATTTACTTGAGGAAAAGCAAAAGTTTAAGTTGGGGGCGTTGATCAGTGGTGGATTTACGTCGTATGAGGTCTATTTAGCTCAATAATTAGTGTCCTTAATGCCTAATTTTGTCCTATTCTTATAAAATGTTTATGATATGCAGCAATGAAGGGAAATGGACATGCCAAGAATTGATGTTTGAAAGAATGGCCCAAAATACAAAAAGAAGTGCACACTATACATTATTGATCGCCTAACAAGAAAGGTGGATCGCCAACTGAGCGCGACCTCGCCCAAAATGACAGTGCACAACACTTGTGTCTATCGAATAAGGTCGGTGAACATTATTGGAAAAGGCAATGCGAAGATCGAGAATTGCAAACTTGCTGAATATCCCCTAACGACATTAAAGAAAGAGAAGATTGAATGCTCGAAGGGAAAACCAAGGTTGTACTCAGCAATTCACCGACTGTGAAGCCAAGTGAGGTTTAAACACCTGAAGCATAGAGAATGAAAAGGCAAGCTGAGGAGCAAGGGGCAATTCACCGAATGAGCTCGACGAGCCTGAATAATGTGGCCAAATGAGAAGCGCATTGGGTATTGGGAAAAATGGTGGGAAACTATGAATAGCCCAAAATAGAGAGAAATAGATATCAAGTTGTGTATGAGAGAAAAGTTCTTAAAAGAGAGTTTAGAGAGAGAGCACTTGACCTTTGTAAAGAACACTTTCTAGTTTTTGGGGTTTTCCAACTTTGTTCTAGAATTTAAAAAATTGAAGTTGAATCCAAAGTGGATTTACTTGTAATTGCTTAATTTCATGGTACACATGGGTGCTCTCATGAAAGATATACTTTCTTCACTTTTTGTGATGGGTGCTTAAAACCCCATGATCTAGGGGTGCATTTATGGGGTTGAGTATTGATTAAATGTAGTGGGTATTGTATTATGCTGTATTTTGATATTGTTCATCCATTAATTTGGTCTAATTAGCACGGGGTTAATTTATAAGTTAAAGTTGCACAATTAATTCCTACATCCGATCTCTTGTTGATGCTCGAAAGAGATTGATTAGACTGGGTAATATGTCCGATACTAGAAATTTCGGATTGATGTCTACAGCCTGCTTTAAAATTGAGGTTATGGGTTGGATCTATTTGCCCTATTTTCTATAGAGAGAATAGAGTAAGGTTTTTGGTTGTTTAGTTTGGCATTTAGATGAGAAGGAAAGTTGAATTCAATGCATAGATGGTTTGAGATCGAAAGATGATTAGAGTCATAGAAGATGACCTAGCCTATTGATGAATGTTCACCATTATAGAGCAGCACAATTACCCCTCTGTGACATTGATTTTAAATCCCTGCACCCTTATATTACTTGTTAACTCATGAATTCTTCGTTATTTTAGTTTAATTAGGACAATTTATACCCAAAGGTTTTTCTAAAATTGGTGGAATTATCAACCCACTTGATCATACTATTGCAAATAAGCAATTTGACAAACCGTAACACCACCTTTAGTAGAATCAACCAATCTAACACCCAATCGAGCCAATCTATGGACATTGTGAAACAACTCTTTCTTTCCATCTTCAACATGAGCAACACTACCCATAGATAATCGACTAAAAGCATCCACCACCACGTTAGCCTTACCGGGGTGATAGAGAACACTCATATCAAAGTCTTTTAACAACTTGAGCCACCTTCTTTGGTGAAGATTCAAATCTTTCTGTTTAAACACATATTGAAAACTTTTATGGTCGGTGAAGACATCTACATGTACCCCGTACAAATAATGTCGCCATATTTTCAAAGCAAACACAACTGCCTCTAATTCCTAGTCATGAGTAGGATAGTTATTTTTGTGCACCTTAAGTTGTCTTGAAGCATAAGCAATTACTTTCCCATTTTTCATAAGAAGACATCCTACCCCAATTCTTGAGGCATCACAATAAACCACAAAACCATCAAATCCTTCCGATAGAGTCAATATCAGAGCCGAAGTAAATTGATCCTTCAATTCTTGAAAACTCTTCTCACATGCCTCGGACCATGCGAATTTAACCATTATTTTGAGTCAAAGCCGTCAATGGAGAAGCAATGGATAAAAACCCTTCAACAAACCTCCTATACTAACCGGCTAAGCCCAAGGAACTACGGATATTCGAAGGTGATAAAGGTCTGGGCCAATTCTTAACCGCTTCCGTCTTCTGAGGAACTACCTCAATGCCCTTACCGGAAACAATGTGACCAAGAAAAGCCACAGACCTTAACCAAAACTCACATTTACTAAACTTCACAAAGAGTTGTTGGTCCTTGAGGACTTGCAACACAATCCTCAAATGATTAACATGTTCACCCTCATTCTTTGAGTAGATCAAAATGTCGTCAATAAACACAATCATAAACGTGTCAAGGTATTGCTTAAACACTCTATTCATCAAGTCCATAAATGTGGCCGGAGCATTTCTCAACCCAAACGACATTACCAAGAACTCGTAGTGACCATACCTAGTCCGGAAAGCCATTTTAGGAATATCATCTTCTTTCACCCTAAATTGGTGATAGCCCGAACGAAGGTCGATCTTAGAGAAATTAATAGCCCCTTGAAGTTTATCGAACAAGTCATCTATCCTTGGTAGATGATACTTATTCTTAATGGTAACCCTGTTCAATTGGAGATAGTCGATACATATACGGAGTGAACCATCTTTCTTCCTTACAAACAAGACCGGAGCACCCCATGGAGAAATACTTGGCTGGATAAAACCCTTATCCACCAAGTCTTTCAACTGCTCTTTTAGTTCCTTATGTTCTGCCAGAGCCATTCTATAAGGAGAAATAGAAATAGGTTGCATATCTGGGAGAAGGTCAATACCGAAGTTTATTCCCCTTCCGGGAGGAATACCGGGCAAGTCATCGGGAAACACTTCCGGAAACTCATGAACAATGGGGACTGACTCAAGAGTAAGGGTCTCCGAATCTACATTCCTCATCTTAACAAGATGGTAAATGCAACCCTTTGAAATCATCTTTCTAGCATTTAGATAAGAAACAAATTGACCTCTAAACATATAATTTCCTCCCTTCCACTCTAGGATAGGCTCATTTGGAAACTTAAACTTGACCATTCGGGTCCTTCAATCAATAGAGGCATAACAAGCATGCAACCAATCCATCCCAAGAATAACGTCAAAATCTAGAATATCAAGCTCTACAAGATCAACAAGAGTGACTCTATGGGATAAGGAGACGGAACAATCTCTATAAACTTTCTTAGCCATGATAGATTCTCCAATGAGAGTTGAGACTCGAAAAGGATCTAGCAACACATCCGGAACAACATCAAACCTCATAACCACATATGGCGTCAAAAATGACAAAGTAGCACTGGGATGAAGCAAAGCATAAACATCAAAATGGAAAACTCTTAACGTACCGATAACCACATCGGGAGAGCTCTCTTGCTCATGACGAGCCTGAAGTGCATAAAATCGGTTTTGCTTCTGAGCATTCGAACCCGATCCTCTAGGTGGAGCTTACTTATTCTCTCTTCCCTTGGCCGTGAGAGATGGACAATCCCTCATCTTGTGACCACTCTTTCCACAATTATAACAACTATCCGTACCGGCTAGACATCTACCTTCATGCTTTTCCCCACACTAGGCACAAGGAGCCATTAAAGAACCACCATTATTCCCTCCTTGAGACATGGGGTTAGACACCCTATCACTATTGGACTTCGTAGGAGGATTGAATGAGCCTTGGTTAGAGAACTTTGGTCGAAATCTAGGACGACCATGTCCATCCGACCTTGCATGCGAAGAGTTACCATATCCGGTCCTAGCCCTCTTGGTCTCCCTAGACCTTTCCTTAAGCTTTTATTATTCAATTTGTTCGGCATAAACCATTAGGCGAGAAATATCCATGTCATGCACAAGCATGGTGTTGCGGCACTCTTTCACCAACATATCAGACACTCCCAACACAAATATTCTTATTCTTGCCCTTGGGTCGACAACTATGGATGGAGCATATATAGCCAATTGTGTGAACTTCAATGCATACTCTTTCACACTCATATTTCCTTGTCGAAGGTTGATAAACTCAAGCACCTTAGCCTCTCTCTTCTCAAGAGGGAAGAACCTATCAAGGAAAGCAACCTTGAATTTCTCCTAATCAAGAGGACCCTCATTAACCGCCCTCTCACTCTTCCATTGATTGAACCAAATTTGGGAAACACCCTTGAGTTCATAAACGGCCAACTCCGCCTTTTTTTGCGGCGTCACACACATGATCATCAATACCTTGTACAGTTCATCAATGAATTCTTGAAGATCTTCCTCTACCTTAGAGCCATGGAATTCAGGAGGATTAATCCTCGTAAAGTCCCTCACTCTTGATGCCACCGTACCCACATTTGGGTTCACTGGAATCACCACCTCTCTATTGGCTTGTGCCGTCACGGCTTGAGCTAACACTTGGAAAGCAGCCCTAAACTCCGCATTAGTCACTTGTTCCGCCAAAGGGTCGATCGGAACTTGAGGAGCTTGGGGAGGTGCTTCTTTTTCCACATTCTCTCCCATGTTTCTTCTAGCGTAAGCTTTTTGGGTTGCCATATCCTAGAATGTGTAGGATACGGATTAGGAGAGAGATATATAGAGTTAAACTCTATGGCACGACTTAAGAGTAATGAGAGAAGTGGAATTTCTTAAACGTCTTATAGCCTCTCATTTATAAATGTGGTGCGCTTCACACTCATGAACAAGACTCTACTTGATGTGGCTTATGAGACATCCTAGGATCATTCTAAAACCTTGCGCTCTGAATACAAAGTTTGTCATGACCTAGGGTAGCCCCTAGATGTAACACGATGTACAAGACCCCAAGAGGCCTCATACAAGCTCTTAGCGTACATAACATACAAGATAATAGAGAAATAAGAGTGCAAAAGAGAATTTTATAACCAAGCTTTACTCAAAACAGCGGAAGTCTACAACTGATGTCTCAAAGCCTTCTAATATCATAGAATACAAATAAAAGTGATAGGGGCGCAACCCAATACAATACCCAACATAAGGAAAGACATAAAATGTAAAATTTAACAAGGCTATGTCCTCGGATGGATGAGGACTCACCAAGTCTTCTTCTCAACTCTAAGTCAAAGCTCTAGCCACGAGTGGGAAGTGAATCGCCACGTCCTACACCAATGAAGTTAATGTAGGCAAGAGTATGCATTAGCACAATTAAGTACTAAGTATGATAGCAATGCACATAAACACGTAAATCATGCTAGAGAGAGAGACATAATCATCACATGCAATGGCAAAGCTAAAAACATGATAAACATGAAACATAAAGCATATATCAAGGCCAAAGCAAGCTAAATCATCTTTCCTTCTTTTCCTTACTTCATCATGAGAACATTTGTTCATTAACTTGTGGGGAAAAACCTTAACCGAGATCTAAGACCATGTGAGCTATCACCACGGAATCCGGTGTCTACCCCACACCGAAAAGAGGTGTCCTAATTGTCAAGGTAAAACCATGACTTCTTAGCTTAGGTGGATCCACTAGCTAATGTCTACTTAAAGGCAACATCCTATGGTGGCAACATAGTTTATGCGATAGAGATTGCTTTAGGAGACTCGGCCTCAACTAACGGGAGAGCTCCATCTATAAAACTCGGCCTCTACTCAAGGGAGAGCTTTCACTAGAAGACCTGGCCTCTACTAACGGGAGGGCTTCCATCTCAATATCCACTCGGTGCTAAGCATAATTCCCACGGATTAGTCATTACCATATTCATATCATTAAACATGAAAAGGTACAACTAGGGTTACCAATTATAGCTAAAGTCATACTTAAAGATATTCATCTTTCATGGACCTTGTCCAAGCTTACATCATTAGAATAGCTCCTTGAGAACATGGGTAATCGCCTCTTTGTTCTTCTTTTATCATAGTGGGAGAATTATGTGAGAAAACCTTTCACTACTCAACCATAGCATCATCATATCATAACTTTGGTACTTTACTCTCAAAACACCCTTAATTCATCATGCTCATATTTCATAGTTCATAGAATTCATATGGGTTCATCCAAGTTCAACTCATATCGTGCAATTCAATGCAAGCTCATGCTTAGAAAGCCATAATTATGACAATTTACCCATACTTGAAGGAACTCACATACTAAAGGAAAATCATGCTTTTGACTTGATCATGCTAAATTCATAAGATTATCCTTAATTCATTCATAATTCATGCTTGATTTCATAGAGAATTCATAAACTTCATGAAATCATAACTCAACCCAACAATCAAAGCATAGATTATCAAATTGGGGAGCTTGGGATTATGGGGGATCATGCAATCTTTACATCAAATCATGTAATTCACATTAATTCTTGCACTAAGTTACTTTATCACGCTAAATCGTGCACTAGGAATCATCGAATCAATAATTGGAGTCATAATTGAAGAACCCACAATGATTGATCACAAACCCTAATTCAATTTGGTTAGAGTAAACCTTTGAAAATCATGAAGAAGAGGAAGGGCCCATTGGAGGAAAAGACTCCTAATGGTGAACACTATCATACCATTAAGCAATCCACAAGAAATTGGAGAAGATTGAAGGTCTTCAATGGGGGTTTCAAGCTCTTTCTTCTTCCTTGAGAGTTGAGAGAGAAATATTTGAGAGAGGAGAGTTTTGGAATGAATTAGAATGAAAGGAATTAGGTTTAGAAAATATTTATAGGTCTAAGATTAAGGGTATAACTGACTTAGCCTAATAGGTAAACAATTAGGGAAAAGACTAAAAAGTTCTTAAATTAAGAATTGTCGGGGCCAATCGACAGACAGGATCTACGGTCTATACATCCATTGACGGATCATCCATTTGAACCGTCAAAAGATGCAGAGAGTTTGTATCTGGGAACCCTGCAATGACGGTCTCGATTTATGGTTGGTAGGTCCATCTACGAACCATATACCACAATCGTAGATCACTGCCTGAGTTTAAGGAGTTTGGCTAAGTCTGGGGTCATCTACGTTTACTTTCTACGGACCATTGCTTGAATCATGAACCGTCCTACTACCTGTAGGTCAAAATTCAGAAACTTAGAAATCTTGAAATTTTACAGTGCCATTAACGGTTGCCACCTATAGCCCGTCAATCCATCTCTGGCCCGTAGGATGATTGTCTTTGATAGACATTAGCTTGTGGATCCATTTTAGCAAATGATGGTGTGTGTATAGATTCTACCTTGGCAAGTAGATTCCCCTTCTTTTGGTATGAGGGATATGCTGGATTCCATGTCATGGCTCACATGATCTATGTCGGTTAAGGCTTACTTTCTACAATAATGAACTTAGGTTACTTCTAGAAGTATCTCGCAAATGTTTTCAAGATGTTTAGCTTGCATTGACCTTGGTTTATTACTTATGTTTTCTAACCCTTTTTACTTCATGTTTTAGCTTGGTCTTTGCATGTCATGGAAATGTCCCTTTTTTCATGATTTTACAAACTATGTGCATAGTTGTCATATTTGGTACATTTTCTACCAACACAAACTTTTGCCTACATTTTCTATTAGTGTATGGTCAAACTTATCTCCATCAACTCATGGCTATTCGTAGCTTTCGATAGTTGAAGATTTGTTAGTCCTCATACATTCTAGGACATATCCCCAATTACCTTTCATGTCATTTTACTTTTAAGACTTGTATAGGTTACGTCCAATTTTCTTTCTATTCATGTATTAGATGTCTTTGAGACTATGTCTAGATATCCGCTATATTTTTGTAAGATCCTTGATATACAATTGTCTTTTGAACTTCTTATCTACTATTATCTTGTATGATGTATGCTAAGTGGCTTGTATAGGGCCTTTCGGGGTCTTGTACGCCATGTCACGTCTAGGGGGTACTTTAGGTCGTGTCAAACTTGGTATTCAGAGTATAAGGTTTTAGAAAGGTCCTAGGAAGTGTCATAAGCCACGTCGAGTAGAGTCTTGTTACTGAGAGTGAAGCGCGCCACAATTATGAGTGAGAGACTATAAGATTAATAGGAAACTTCACTTCATTCAAATTTCAAAAGTCGTGCGATAGAGTTTAACCTCATTTGTCTTCCTCTCCTAACTCCTATCTTTGCTTTTCAAAATAGACCTCCATGAAGGAATCCCATGAAAAGGAATAGGAAACTTGGTGCAAATGTGAGACAAGAGGTTCCCCAATGCCGGTCAACCCTTTGGCTGGGGATGTGACTTATGATGAGTTTCGAGTTGCATTCCATGCATTAGCCCAAGCTATGACGGCCTAAGCCAATAGGGAGGTTGTGGCTCCCGTGAACCCAAATATGGGTACTGCGGCATCTAGAGTGAGAGACTTCACTAGAATGAATCCTCCGAAGTTTCATGGTTCTAAGGTTAAAGAAGATCCTTAAGAGTTTATTGATGAGGTATAAAAGGTGTTGATAATCTTGGGAATGATGCTGGGGGAAAAGGAGAAATTGGCCGCTTATAAACGTAAGGTTGTTGCTCAAGTGTTGTTTGAACAATGGAAAAGTGAGAGGGCAGTTGACGCTGGTCTTCTTAATTAGGAGGAGTTTGAAGTTGCTTTCGTTGATAGGTTATTTCCCCTTTAGATGAGGGAGGTAAAGGTACTTGAGTTCATTAACCTTCGCCAAGGGGATATGAGTGTGAAGGAGTATGCTTTGAAATTCACACAATCATCCACGTATGATCCTACTATGGTCGCCGATCCAAGGGCAAGGATGACTAAATTTGTGTCGGGTGCTTCCGACTTATTGGTCAAAGAATGTCTAATCTCCATGCTTGTTAAAGTGATAGATGTCTCCCGCTTGATGGTTCATCAACAACAAATAGAAGAAGAAAAGCGTAAGGAGAAAACTAGGGATTCAAAGAGGGCAAGAAGGGATGATGGTTAATCTTCACATTTGAGGTCCATTGGAGGAAATCATTCTCAAGGTAATGGTTCTAGTGAGCAAAGGTTGCCCGAGTGTCGGGAGTGTGTAAGAAGACACAAGGGTGAGTGTCTAGCCGGTTCAAATGGATGCTTTGGTTGTGGAAAGATAGATCATAAAATAAGGAATTGCCCCTCGGTTGCTAGGAATGAGGGGGATAAATGTCGGCAGGCTCGAGAAGATCATGAGGGTTCCCCGGATTCGATAATTTGTAAGTTATAGTCTTTTAGGTTGTGGTTATGCATTGCTTGATACTGGATGTTTCGTTTGCTATGGTGTGACTTCAAGTATGGTTAGTGTGTTTAAGGTCGACTTTAAAATCCTTGTGGAAAACATCTTAGGTGGTTACTTATATCAATGGTTTCGTGGTTGTTAAGACTTTGGTAACTTGGGGTTGAGGGAGATGGATTCGAAAGGACTAGAGAGGTTTTCTCCCAAGAGGGAGATTGTGTGTTTCATGATTTGTGTGTGAGACAATTTAAATTTTCGCAAAGGTTGCTTGCTTCGGATTGATATGTGAAAGTTTGGAGACGATGTGATATCTTATTATCCCTATCTTTTTCCTTATACCTTCGGGTCTAGCTTGAGGCCTTAGCCTGTCATGATTCACTCTTTAGGATTCTTGTGCTTTAGTCATTATCATGTTTCCTCCTGCATGCATATTCATGAAAAATTTGATATTTCGAAGATATGATTTAGCTTGATTGATTTCTTCATGTTTATGTGCATATGAGTATGAGCTGTACATAGACTATATGAAATGATGCATTGAACATGTTTTAGTATAGAGTTGATGTTCCCTCCTTGGATATGTGCATTTATGTGATTGCATGCTTGTTGGGATGTTAGATCTTGTTCCTACCATTCTTATGATGTCATGAATCTCATTCAATGAAGAATGTTCCCAAGGAGGAGATATTGTAATACGGCAGATTTCTAAAATGGAGAAAAAGTCATCTTTTAAAACTTTTGGGATAGTACCAATGACACCACCAACGGTTGGTGGACTTACCTACCAACCGTTAGTGGAGTCGTGGATAAGCCTGGAAAATTCAACAGATTTTTGCAATATCCTGTGTGACCTACGACTTGAACATACGGCTCGTTGGTTGACCTACCAATCGTAGGTCAAGTAGTAGGTTGGGGGTCGTCAGCTTTTTTTTAAAGGATAGTTAGGTCTTTTCCCTAATTGTTTAAATCCTAAGTATGGTCGGTTACCCTCTAATCCTAAGCACTATATAAGTCATTTAAGCCTAAATTCTATCCTTCGTAATCACTTTTCAATTAATCTCAAAACCTCTTCAAATAATTCTCTTTCTAGAAAAGCTTGAAGAAGAAGAAGGAAGAGCTAGGGTTTTAAAATCAAGTCCCCTAATCCCCCGTTGATTTCAAGGTTTGTGCATCAAGGTATGATGTCTTTCACCTATGGATTCCTTTCCTCCATAGGGTTGCCAAATTTCTCAATTTTACAAGTTAGAATTCTCCAATTGAAATTAGGGTTTTCATCTATCATATGGTTTCTTTCAAATTATGATCTAAATTATTGAACTATGTCTTTATATGCATGAATTGAGTTAATTGCATATTTTGAAATTGAACTACCATGAACACCATGTGAAATCCATGATTTCTGTACATCTTATGATGAGGTCTTGAACTATGATCCATGAATTTATGAAAATTATGCATGTTTTATTAAAGCAATGTGTATGACTCAAGTAAGCTTTTAGATGAAAGTTTTTACATGTCCTATGAAGCTTGGGCACATGACATGAATGACATCTAGATTTGCCATCAATGCTTTTCAGGTTATTTTCCCAAATTAGGTCTTGATTAGTATGGTAGCCGGTTTTGCCATCAATATTTATCGATCATGCTTTCAAAACTATTTCCATTAGTAGTATGGCACTTCTAGCATGAAGTTTTAATGAATACGGGCCTTAAAAGCTATTATGAAAAGATCATGGATGGTGAAAGGTTTTCTCACGCATTGTCTAAGGAACTATTCTAATGAAAGGACAAGTGGCGAAGACCCATGTCCCCTAATTATAGACAAGAGGCGGTTACCCATGTCTATTAATGATAAAATGGACTATGATTAATGATTAATCCGTGGGAACTATGCCTAGCACCCAGTGGATAAGAGGCGATTACGCATGTCCCATACCTATGTGCCCCGATTATATGATTGTCTTTGATATACATTAGCTAGTGGATCCACTTTAGCAAATGATGGTGTGTGTATGAATTCTACCTTGGCAAGTAGATTCCCTTTCTTTCGGTATGAGTTATATATTGGATTCCATGTTATAGCTCACATAGTCTATATCGGTTAAGGCTCAATTCACACAATAATGAACTTAGGTTACTTCTAGAAGTATCTCGCAAGTATTTTATAGATGTTTATCTTGCTTTGACCTTAGTTTATGACTTATGTTTTCTAACCCTTTTTCCTTCATGTTCTAGCTTGGTCTTTGCATGTCATGGAAACATCCTTTTTTGCATGATTTTACAACCTATGTGCATAATTGTGATACTTGGTACATTTTGTACTAACACATACTCTTGCCTACATTTTCTTATAAGTGTATGCTCTGGCTTATCTCCATCCACCCGTGGCTAGTCTTTGCTTTTGTGAGTTGAATATTGGTGAGTCCTCATACATTCGAGGATATAGCCCCATTTACCTTTTATGTCATTTCACTTTTAAGACTTGTGTGGGTTATGTCCCACTTTCTTTCTATTCATGTATTAGATGGCTTTGAGTCTATGTCTAGACTTCCGCTATATTTTTGTAAGCTCCTTGTTATAAAAATGTCCATTGAACTTCTTATCACCTATTATCTTGTATTATGTATGCTAAGTTGATTGTATAGGGCCTTTCAGAGTCTTGTACGCCATGTCACGTCTAGGGGGTACTTTAGGTCGTGGCAGTGACTCAGTTTACTCATCTTGTTGTTCCATTTTAGTGTTCTTTGGAATGTGAGTTGGGCTTTCGAAAGCTCAAGGAGTTTCTTGCCACCGCACCTTTATTGGCTCTTTAAGTTGAGGGCCAGAGCTTCAAGGTATAGTGTGACACATCTAGCCGTTGTTTGGGTTGTGTACTGATGAAGCGGGGTCAAGTTATCTTCTATGCATTGAGGAAACATAAGGTACTGCGCTTAATATTTTGATGCACTACCTGTATGGAGTTTATTGTGAGATCTACGGTGATCACAAGAGTCTTTAGTACATTATAAGGTAGAGGGACCTTAATTTGAGGCAACATAATTGGATTGACTTGTTGAAGGACTATGACCTATCTATTTTCTATCATTCGGGCAAGGTGAATGTAGCAGTGGAAGCCTTGAGCTAGAAGGCGGTGAGTTTGGGTAGTCTAGCCTTCTTATCTTCTATGGAGCGACCTTCGGCTTTCAATATTCAGTCCTTAGCCAATACGATGATGGAGTTGGATATTTCAGATTTTAGGCGTGTCTTTACCTATGTTGGAGTTCAGTCTTCCTTTCTTAAGTGGATTCGTAGTCGCTTGTTTGAGGATAAGACATTGGTAGCTCTTCAAGATCAGTTTTTAGAGGGTGATCCCGGTTAGGAAATGTTAGATTTGGATGGGGTTTTGAGATTTGCTTGCTATATTTGTGTTATTTGATTTTGGAACTTGATTTAGCTGATCCTTTGTGAGGGCCACAATTCTAGATATTCTACACACTCGGTCGTCATAAAGATGTATCATGGTTGTAGATAGCTCTATCGGTGGAGCAACATAAGGAGAAATATTACAAACTATATGTCCTGTTTCATGTGTTTCTAGTAGGTGATGGGTGAGCATTTGAGGTCTGGTGGTGAGTTAAAGAGATTATCCATTCCATAGTGTAAGTGGGATCGCATCACTATGGATTTTTTGGTGGGTTTTCCTCATACTTCTAGAGGTGTTGGTAGCATGTTTGTCATTGCTGATCGATTGAACAAGTTAGCACACTTCCTCCCTATTCAATCTCAATTCAATGCTGAGAGGTTGGTTCCTATCTATGTTCAGGAGGTGGTTCATCTTCATGGTGTACTTGTGTCTGTTATATCGGATAAGAGTTTTTAGTTCACTTCTAGCTTTTGTAGGACATAAAAAGAGGAGTTGCGTACTCATGTGGATCTTAGCACACCTTTCCACCCGCACACTGATGGACTTTCAGAGCATACTATTCAGGTTCTTTTGAACTTGTTGTAGGCCTATGTTTAGGAGTTTGGTGGTTTTTGGGACCAGTTCTTTCATTTGGCGGAGTATGCGTATAACAATAGATTCCACTCTATTATTCAAATGTCCCTGTTTGAGGCCTTCTATGGTAGGTCTTTTTCCTCTCTAGTTTGTTGGTTTGAATGTACACAATCGAGGTAGTGTTGTTCTGACTGAATCTAAGAGGCCTTGACCAAGTGGGATCGCATCACTATGGATTTTTTTGTGGGTTTTCCTCATACTTCTAGAGGTGTTGGTAGCATTTTTTTCATTGTTGATCGATTGAACAAGTTAGCACACTTCCTCCCTGTTCAATCTCTATTCAATGCTGAGAGGTTGGCTCCTATCTATGTTTAGGAGGTGGTTCATCTTCATGGTGTACTTGTGTCTGTTATATCGGATAAGAGTTTTTAGTTCACTTCTAGCTTTTGTAGGACATAAAAAGAGGAGTTGGGTACTCATGTGGATCTTAGCACACCTTTTCACTTGCACACTGATGGACTGTCAGAGCATACTATTCAGGTTCTTTTGAACTTGTTGTAGGCCTATGTTTAGGAGTTTGGTGGTTTTTGGGACCAGTTCTTTCATTTGGCGGAGTATGCGTATAATAATAGATTCCACTCTATTATTCAAATGTCCCTGTTTGAGGCCTTCTATGGTAGGTCTTTTTCCTCTCCAGTTGGTTGGTTTGAATGTACACAATCGAGGTAGTGTTGTTCTGACTGAATCTAAGAGGCCTTGAACTAGGTTCAGGTAATTCAGGAAAGGCTCAGGGCAGCTCCGTGTAGACATTAGACTTATGCTAATCATAGGTGTCGGCTATTGGGTTTTTCATTTGGTGATCACGTATTCCTTTGTGTTTCCCCATGAAGGGAATGATGAGATTTGGGAGGTGGGACAAGTTTAGCCCCTGGTATATTGGTCATTCTGAGATGCTTCGGATATTTTGTGGGATTGCTTATAGGTTTGCCCTACATCCAGTATCTTAAACTATTAACCACATTACCATATTTCGAAATTGCGCCAGTATATTTCTGATGAGTCTCATGTGATCCAGTATGATGTGGTTGAGCTGGATGACTATTTGACCTTGGTGGAGGAGAAAGTTGCTATTCTAGCAAGATATGTATGACAGTTGCGTTTGAGAGACATACATATAAATGAAGTCCCTTGAGGAATCGTCCATTCGAGGAAGCTACCTAAGTGATCGAACATCACATGCGAGGGCCGTTTCTTGACTTTTTAAGCCTTCAGGTTCTTCTTGACTCTTACTTTTGCAGATAAAAGTACTTTTAGTAGTGGATTTTTTAATTACCCTGCATATTATTTATGTTTTTATGACTTATGCTCATCATTTAGAGTTCCTATAGTGGCCTCCATTCCTTTTTTACTTGGTGGGACTGACAACTTGGTCATTAAGTTGTTCATTTGGTTTTATGTGAATTTATGTGTTTTACAGCTTTTAAAACATGAATCGTTGAGTTTATCAAAAGTATAAGAAGATGGCCTCAAAATTCAATTCTGGTAGTTCCATATCCTCCAGAAGGGTCATTTTAGGTTAGTGAAATGCTCAGCTTGAATCCTGAGGCTCTCAGTAAATATTTGTGCCATTAGCATTTAACCGTTAAGCTTTTGCCTAACTTTTACTTTGGTCAACTTTCTTGATAAACTTTCCCCTACGAGAATTTCATAAGTGCGGTTAGTAGTAAAATGTAAAGTTTGTTCTAGAATAACCCTCGTGTGGATCTCGAGGATTCAAAGCTAATTCCAAGCCCTATTATGGATTTTGACTTAAAAGGGAGTTTAGCTGTGGGACCCACTTTTTATTGAGATGATCTCGAATGGATATTTTAACTGCTTCATTGAGTCTAGAATGTAGAATTTTATTGGGTTGTATATCTCATTTGTGAGCACAGGGTTCCGAACCAATCTCGAGCCCTCGAGCTGATCAAAGAGGGCTTAGCAGAATTTTCTAGTGCCTTATGATGGTTCCTCTACTTTGTCGGTGCTGGCGCCTCTTAAGTAACCCTGACTTTGGCGACCAAGGCTCAACTATTGTAGACTAGGCTAGGTAGGCGATAGCCGCATTAGTGGCCCCATTTTTTCTTTAGCGGCAAAGGGCTCGCTTTAACGAACTTATTTAGCATGGGCCTTGTTGCTTTTGCGACCCTCCTATTGCTTTAAATAAACTAACTTTAGCTTTCAGGGGATCGCTTTACCGAGTCCCACCTTTTCTTGATTAGTCGTATTAGCAGCAATAGTAATCCCTAAAGAGGTACCTACTTTATTGATATAAGCTTAGTTGGGATCAGATTTTCTCCTCATCTTATTCAAGCGATATTTCCTCTAATATAGCTCCAAATGAAGTGATTGAAAGTTGGTTGTGATCGGGGTGCTTGTGACTACGCATTGGAGTGATCAGGAAGTGTTGGGGATAATCTTCTTTAGGTAAAATTTGTGTTTTATAAGGTTCCATTGTTGTGAAGTTTATACATGTGATGAATTTTGTTGTTTCGAGCCCCGAATTGTGTTTCATTTTGGAACACATGTTCAAGGTATTGTTAAGGAGTTTTTGACAGAGTCATTTATATAATTTCATGCGTGGAACCCATGATTCCCATTTTGACTCCAAAATTGGCTGGTTTTTGTTTTATGTGAATTCATTGTCCAAACGACCGTACTAATGTTGCAATTCTATTTTGATAGAGTAATAGCATTCGAAGGTGGTACGAAAAGGAAAAGCTTTGGAAACGTGATTTGGAGCGTGCACAGTTTTATTAAAGGTAGGGTACAACTTCCCTTCCATTAGAAATAAATTAGAATATGTAAACTCACATTGAATTTAGTGAATTGAGAGAGGGTACTTAGTTAATCATGCTACTAAACTTAGAAACCATGTTTTAGGCTTATTTCAAAATTTTTAGCATTAGAAGCATGCTAGCTGTGATATGTGATCATCCTTGCCATTTAGTTTGCCTGGTTTGTTGATTAAATCAACATGTTTTGCCTTATTCTAAGCTTAGACTAGTGCTTGCCATAGACTTGCAATATTTGGAGCCTTTTTGACCTTATTTCTACTCCGATGTAATTTCGAATGGCTTAGCTCCTTGTAAACTAGTGTAGCAGAATTGGGTCTGATGAAATGAACCTTAGATTAGTTGTTGACTCAGCTTTGACAACAATCTATCTATTCTCCCTCTTTCTACGTCCCAAAGTGTTACATTTGAGATTTCGGGTTTTGTATTGCGACTTGAGACTTGAGTTGGTTCGAGCTTGGAGTGGTTTTTTGATTATTTGAGGAAAGACTTAATTCTACAACAATTCTATGATTATCATTGTACGTGAGATCCCTCATTAGTCCTTGATGATCGCAAATTCAATGTTTAGTCACACTTCTTTATTTCATCTACGAAGTTGATATACTTTGGCTACAACCTATTGCTTCTTTGGGACCATTCGATGTACAAGGTCTGAGCTCTGCACCACTTAGCATTGGGTGGTTCTTATTTGTTATTTGGAGGTAATTCGTAGTTGGAGTTTCGGTCCACGCCTTCTCTAGCACTTGACTCACTATGATTCATTTTCAGTAGACATAGATATTTTGTGCGCCTAATAGGATTATAGGGGTTCATTCTGGTTTTTACTTAAACTTATGCATAAGTGTACCTTCTGGGCTTATGGGGGTCCAATTAGGCTTTGTTAGCTCAACTTATTTCGATTCTATCTAAGTACACTCGTGTGCTTTTCATTAAAATTTCGCTTTGACCTTGCTTGTGTCTAGATTCTATTGTTTCCTATTGATTTTATATTTCCTACTCAGTGGACCTATGATGCCTACTGAGTACCTATGGTTTTGCTACTCATGCCACACTCTACATCTATTTCGTGATCCAGGTCTTAGTACCAACTATCGACGTTGATTACTCGAGCCTGTTAAAACTTTTATCTGAGCAAGGGTGAGCACTTGGCATCCTAGACTTACCTATCTCTATCAATATTTTGTTAGATAGACATTTGCTATTTCAGACAAGCTTGTATTTTTTGTCCCCTTTTGCGACTTGTACACTTTTGTTTTAGAGAACTCTATACTTGTGACATAAAGGTTCGGGGAGGGTTCTAATGTATATATCTTTTTGTTTGTTTCCTTTCGTTATTCTATTTCAGTTATTAAGTTATTCCTTCCTCTTTGTTTCTACCCTTGTATACATTACTTGTTGTTCTATGTTAAAGATTGGCTTACCTACTCGTGGTTTGTAGTCGGTGGCATAATCACTTGAGGAATTGGGGGTTGTAATAAGTCTCGAGGAATAGGATCGTGACAAGTAATTTTCACGAGCTGATTGCACGAGCCATGAGGGCACCTACTATAATACAATAGTAGGTAAGCCAACCCATTACCCAGAACAGGAAGTAATGGATACAATGGTAGAAACAATGTGCAAGCAGTAACATAAAAGAAGAAATAGAATAACAAAACTAAATCAACCAAAAGATATATACAATAGATCCCTCCAAGAACCTGTAAGTCAAAAATACTAATCTGTCCAAACAAAAAAAGTACAAGTCCAAAAAGTTGACCCAAAGTACAAGCTTGTCTCAAAAAGCAAATTATTAACTAACAAAATACAGATAAAGACAGGTAAGTCCAGTGTGCTAAGTGGTCACCCTCGCTTCAGATTTAAGCTACAACAAAATAGACTAATAAATTCTGTTAGATGGTTCTCGGACCTGCTTCACGAAGCAGATGCAAAGTGTAGCATTAGTACCAAAACAACAGATACTCAGTCGGCATCATAGGTTAATTGAGCCGGAAAAGTAAATGGAATATGAAATGATTGAATCTAGGCACAAGAAAGGTCAAAGCATAATTATGAAAAAGTGCACACCAGTGTACTACGATTAAAATGAACTAAGTACAACTAACTAAGCCTAAAGTAACAAGAAGGTTTACTAATGTGCAAGTTTAGGTAAAAGATGAACGGATCTTTACAAGCCCAATATGTGCACATAATAACTAAGTCTCCTAAGAATACGATACGGTGAGTCCACAGCCAGGAAACACGTGTATCAGAGCTCTACCCATGAATAACTTCCAAGTATCCAACAAGAGCAAACCAAATTACGGGGTGTAGAGCCTAGACCTCAAATCGTGGATTGTCACCAAAGGGGAAATAGGTTTTAGCCAAAGTTTATCAACTCCGTAGAGTATATAGAGTATCGTGATCAGACCTTTAATTTGCAACTATAAAGGGCGGTTGAACCTTCTAATGTCATTCATCATCATAAATCCACCATGGAACGACATCCACTATGAGGTAATCAGAATAACATTCAATGCTCGAAGACAACCTTATACCAAATTTCAAAGACTAAAGAGCTAACTAACCCAAAAATCACACAGGAAACCCCGAGACTTTGGCAAACAATGCTCCTAGTCTGATTTGGCCGCTCTGGAGCTGATGTAACCGTCAAAATTCTCATCTGAGGTCGTTTACCTAAAGTTATGACCGAAATCAACTTTTTAATGTTAAAAAGCTCCAAAACAGAAAAACAGGCATAAAACCCAAACGAACGACCAGGCGACTGAACAGTCAGTGCCAGAAAGAAGGCATTAACACAGAAATGGCCTGGAGGGTTGCTACAAAAATGCTCTAAACGACATAAAGAAGGCATTAACACAGAAATGGACAGGAGGGTCATTGCAATATCCGCTACTAAAAGGACTTTCGTCCGCGAAAGTAAGGATCAAAAAGTAGCTGAGGGCTTAAATAAGTGAGGGAACTACTCTCGCATCTCTCGCTCGGTCAACGAGGCAGCCTCCTCAATTGGACGATGCCTCCAAAGACCTTAACCGCAGAAATGACTCTTGACCTCAGCTGCCTCACATCACTGGCATAGATAGCAACAGGATCCTCTGTATAAGTCAAGCCATCATCCAACTTAATGGCATCATACTGGAGCAAATGAAACTCATTCGAAAAATTTTGACGCAGCATCGAAACCTAGAATATTTGATGAACGGCTGAAAATGCTTGAGGTAAGGCCAACTCATAAGCCACCTCACCAACTGCCCTCAAAATTTCATAACGCCCGATATACATGGGGCAAAGCCTACCCCACCTCAAAAATCTCATAACGTCCTTCATAGGCGATACTCGGAGGAATACTCGACACCCACGGCAAAACTCAACGGTCGGTGCTTGCGGTCTGCATAACTCCGTTGTTTACTCTGAGCTATCCTAATCCTGTGCTGATTCAACCTCACATGCTCCAAGGACTCCTGAAACAGATCTGTACCATGTGACCTAGGCTGCGTAGACTCAAACCAACCAACTGGAGTGCGACAACGCTTATCATATAAGGCCTCAAACGGGGCCATCTATATGCTGGATTTGTATCTTTTTTTGTACGCAAACTATGCCAAGGGAAAGAAGTGGTCCCACTGACCCCCAAAGTCTATAACACCGGCCCGCAACATATCCTCAAGAACCTGAACAGTGCGCTATGACTGGCCATCAGTCTGTGGGTGAAATGTTGTGCTAAGATCAACACGGGTGCCCAACTCCTCCTGAAATGCTCTCCAAAAGCTGGAAGTGAATTGTGGGCCCAATCATAGAAGATAGAAATAGGCACACCAAGAAGACTGACTACCTTACGGATGTAGATACAGGCTAACCTCTCAGCATGGTAGGATGTATGAACAGGGATGATGTGTGCTGACTTGGTGAATCGATCCACCATGACCCAGATACTGTCAATACCCCTAGGAGTCCGGGGCTACCCAACAACAAAGTCCATAGTGATACGTTCCCACTTCCACTAAGGAATGGGTAATCTCCGCAACTCTCCACCAGGCCTCATATGCTTAGCCTTAACCTACTGGAAATGCAAACAACGGGACACATAGTTTGAGATGTCTCTCCTCATACAACTCCACCAGTAATGCTGTCTCAAATCACGATACATCTTAGCTGTGCCCGGATGAATAGATTATCTTGAATCATGGGACTCGCTAAGGATGAACTGGATCAAATCACCAACTATGGGAATGCACAATCGGCCATCAAACATCAAAACCCCATCTGAATCTAAGGAAGCCTGGCCGACATCACCTACCAACACTCTATCTCTTAGTGCTACCAAAGACTCATCCTCAAACTGAAGACTATAGATCTGATCAAGAAGAGATGACTGAACCCCCACATATGCTAACACCTTGCTGGAATCTGAAACATCAAGTCTGATCATCTGATTGGCTAAGGACTGAATGTCCAATGCCAAGGGCCGATCCGAAATAGAAAGGAAGGCTAGACTACTCATACTCACTGCCTTCAAACTCAAGGAGTCCTCTACTACATTTTCCTTTCCCGGATGGTAGAGAATAGAGAGGTCATAGTCCTTCATGATTTCAATCCACCGATGCTGCCTTGAATTAAGGTCCTTCTTAGTCGTGATGCACTGAAGGCTCCTGTAATCAGTGTAGATCTCACAATGAACTTCATACAGGTAGTTCATCAAAATCTTAAGCGCTAAACTACCACCGCCAACTCCAAATCTTGAGTGGGGTAGTTGCGCTCGTGCAGCTTAAGCTGACTCAACGCATAGGATATAACCTGGCCCTGCTGCATCAGAACACAACCCAAACAAACACCAAATGTGTCACAATGTGATGCCCTCGCCCTCAACTAGAAGAGTAAATATAGGAGCGGTGGTAAGCAACTCCTTAAGCCTTAAAAAGCTCCTCTCACACTCCTCCAACCACACAATTGGAACATCATGGTGAGTCAACCAAGTCAAAGGTGCCGTTAAAGCGGAGAAACCCTCAACAAGCGCCTGTAGTGCTCTGCCAATCCGACGAAGCTCCGAATCTCAGTCAGAGAAGTTTGCCTAGCCCAACTACGGATAGCCTCAATCTTCGCCGGATCAACCATAATGTCATCCTTGGACACCACATGCCCGGAGAATGCTACAGACTGCAGCCAAGAGACACACTTTGAGAACTTGGCATAAAGCTGATGATTTCTTAAAGTCTTCAGCACTATCCTCAAATGCTACTCATTCTCACGATGGCTCCGCAAGTATACCAAGATGTCATCGATGAAGACAATGACAAAGGATTCCAAATACTACCTGAACACTCAAGTCATCAAATTCATAAAACCAGCAGGGGCATTAGTCATCCCAAAAGACATAACGAGGAACTTATAATGGCCATAGCGAGTCCTTAATGCTATCTTAGGGATATCCTCTGTTCTGATCCTCAGCTGATGGTACAGAGATCTCAAGTCGATCTTAGAAAACACGGAAGCACCCTAAAGCTCATCGAATAGGTCATCAATACGAGGCATAGGATAAAGGTTCTTCACTGTCACCTTATTCTACTACCTATAATCGATACATATGCGCATGGTGCCATTCTTCTTCTTTACAAATAGGACTGGGGCACCCCAAGGTGATAAATTAGGTCGGATGAACCCTCTACTCAAGAGATCCTAGAACTGATCACTGAGCTCCCTGAGGTCTGCAGGTGCCAAGGGGTAAGGTGTGATAGAAATGGGACGAGTACCCGGCTCAAGGTGTATGCCAAAGTCAATGTCCAGATCTCGGGGTAGGAGAGGAAGGTCGGCAGGAAACACATCTGTGAACTTTCAGACAATAGGCATTGAATCAACTGTAGGGCCCTCCCTACTCACATCTCTGACATATTCCAAGTAAGCCAAGCATCCGCTGTCCACCAGCCTGTGGGTTCGAATACAAGAAATCACCCTATCTGGTGTGTGACTACAAGAACCCTGCCACACCACTGGTGGGATACTAGGAATGGCTAAAGTCACGGTCTTGGCATAACAGTCCAAGACAGCCCGATGAAAAGATAGACAATCCATACCCAGAATCACATCAAAGTCTACCATACACAGCACAATAAGATCAACCAGAGTGTCCTGCCCCCAAAATGTCACCACACAGGACCTGCAAACCCGATCCACTACTAAAGAATCCCCTAAACACGTAATGGAACCGATAAGGGCTCAAGACTCACTCCCAAATGAGGCACACAGTAATCTGACACATAAGAATAGGTAGAACTTGGATCAAACAAGGATGAGGCAGGCTGATGGCATTAGAGAATCCTACATGTGATCACGTCATCTGACGTCTCAGCCTCTACCCTGGCTGGAGTGGCATAAAAGTTTCCCTGGGTAACTCTACCCCTCGCATCCCCTTTGCCACATGTCCTGTCTCCCCTGGGGCCTCCCCGAGAACCCTGCTGCTGACTCTGTCCTCTAGTGAGAGGTGCTACTGTTGAAATCGGTCTTGCTGCCTGAGGGGATGGTAAATAAGATCTAGATGAAGGGCACTCCCTAGCCCAATGACCGAGCCCCTCACAAGTGAAGTAACCCTTAGAAGACCTGCTAACTGCTGGATGTCGACCACTCCGAGCTGATGCACCTATTTGAAACCCACCTCGACCCTGACTCGGGCCGGCACTATAACCGCTCTGACGAGGCTGATCTCCCTCTGAGGTCTGCAATGCTGCCTGAAATGGGCGACTGGACTGCCCTGGTTGGAATCGGGTTAACCCTGACCTCGGGTATCCCTGGACCTGCGATCGGTCCCACTGAAGCTGTCATCAGATCTGGACCTCTTATCGCTGCCCCTGTGGGCCTCACGACGAAGATGCTCAGTGGTACGGGCATGGTCTACCACCTCTAATAAGGAACAACCTATTGCAAAAAATGACTGCGACTCAATCCTCAGCTGCAGTCTCAACCCCTTAATGAAGCATCGGACCCACTCCTCCTCTGTAGGTAAAATAATCATAGCATGACAGGACAAGTTCAAAAAAGTTGTCTCGTACACAAAAAATGTCATGGAGCCCTGCTCCAACCTCAAGAACTCATCACGAAGCCAATCCCTGACGCTCCTGGAACAAACCTGACCAGAAAAGCCTCAAAAGACTTTTCCCACGATACTGGTGGTGCCCTGGCTAGCCTGGTACCAATGAACGAATGCCACCACAGTCTTGCTTGTCCGTCTAGCTGATAAACTGTGAAGTTAGCTCCTCTAGACTCTACCAAACCCAAGGTCTGCAACCTGTCTCGGCGTGTAGTCAAGAACTCGTGGGCATCCTCCCCCACATCCCCAAAGAACCTCGGCGGTGATAGTCTAAGAAACACCTAGAGCATCTTCTTCTCTCGCAGAGGCATAACCCCGTCAAACGGATGTAGCTTAACCATGGCTAGTGCAGGTGGCTGAAGAACCTCTTGTGCCACTACTGCAGGTGGCTGAAGAACCTCTGATCCGACTCTAGGACTGGTGTTGGAGCCGGCTGCTGCTGCTGCTGCTACATACTCCCGATAGTATCTAGAATCTAGGCAAGCATGCCGTGAAGATCAAGAGCCACAACTGGTGCTGGTGGTGGCTGCGCTGGTCCCGACCCCACCGGTAGAAGAGGAACCTGCTCTGCTCGAGGATCTGGCTCTGGAGTCCTCTCTCTCTCTCGATCTGGTGCCGCAGCACACGTCGACCTCTTCTGCACGTACGAGCCATCCCCTATAACAGAACGAAACAAGTGAGATTTCAAGATAGCAACTAGACAGCCACGCACGAATAGATACACAATAAGACAACATCCTAACGACATCCTGTAGCCTTCTGAAGATAAGTCATGAACGTCTCCGCACCGATCCTCAAGACTCTACTAGATATTAGTTCTGCACATGTGGACCAACGAACCTAAGCTTTGATACCAATTTGTCATGACCCGATTTCTCAAGTTATGATAGACCCTACAGCCCACCGGTAGGAAAGCAAAACTCTATCCCAAAACTTAACATTAATGGGAATAAGAGTAGAAACTAGTCCAAAACAAGTGGAAGAATACAAATAAAACACAAACAAGAGAGCTAAAGTGAAACCAACCCAAAATGATATATACAATACATCCCAAAATCTAGAAGTCACATGTATAGAACTACTAACAAGAGTACAAGTCCCAAAAGTGGACCACCGAAACAACTGTCTCGAAAACTAAAGATAAGCAAAAATATATATACAAAAGGAGACAGGTAATCCCGGAACGCCATGTACTCACCCTAGTCTCCTAAAAGGACAGCTCAAGGCCCGATCTCAACGTTGATAACTGGTGCTCAGATCTGCATCACGAAAACAGATGCAGAGTGTAGCATGAGTACCAAAACAACAGGTACCCAGTAAGCATCATAGGCCGACTGAGCAAGAAAGGTAAAGAAAGGAACACAAGGTAGAATTAGCAACAAGAATAATAGAGGTCAATAGAATGGAAACAGAACAAACGAAAAGTAAACTGAGGATAGCTAACTAACACAACTGGCCACCCCCCAAAAGACCCACTAAGCACACTCGTGCGCAAGTTTAACTAAAACCCGAATGGACCCCCATAAGCTCGACTGGTACACATAAGAGCTATACTACAGAAATGAGGAACACCAACTCAAGAAGTATCCAACCAAGGGTCTCGGATCCAGAAATCATCTCTTGGGATCACGCCAATCATCAGCCACGAGCTGGCAATACCGAGTCTCACCCGCGTAACCTAACCTCGGCCTTGTTCGAGAATAATATCAGAGCCCAACTCACTCATAAACACATGGGCCCAACCCAAATCATCAGGCACGAGCTGGCAATACCGAATCCCACCCGCGTAACCTCGGTCTCATGCTGGAACAATATCACCCACTCTACGGTCTCGACCTGGGAATAACACACTCTAACCGTGTGTCATCACTCTCGGATGGGAGCTAATCTGTCTGCGCTCAATAGTTTTGCACTGGAAATACCGATTCTATCAGGGTAACGTCAATCACGAACTTGGACTAGTAGCCTACGCTCCACGAACTCACATTGGAAATAAAGGGTTGCAATCGTATAACGTTAGCTACGAACCGGAGCGAATAGCATACCCCCGTCAGCCTAGCGCTGGAAAATATCGGATGCTATCCGCATAACCTCAATCTCGAACTGGAGATATCCACCTCAAACTAGTTAGAGCCAGTACGACCCTCACTACTCAAGGCTAACCATCACAGGCCACCGCCCACAAGTATATCAAATGAAGGCTTCCAGCCTAACTCAATCCAACAATGAATCGGCTCAATGCAACATCCTACGACAGCATCCCATGACCTCATAAATTAGAGGGTAGAGAATCGGAAGAATCGAAGGCCACAAGAATGCCTAAATCAAGCTCACACAATCAGACCCAAGTCTGCTATATTAGTCTACAAGGAGCTAGTCCATCCAAATCGCCGTTGGATACATACTCAAGTCAACGGGTGCATAGGACTAAGGCAACACTACCTTAACCTATCCTATGTCTGAAATCACAATAATCAATCCAGCATAGAATCCACTCCTGCATAAGTAGTTAACCACCGAGCAGATAACCGGCAACACAAATACCATCAATCCAAGTCGACAACCCAACCTACAACATGATACTAGCAAAAAATAACCCAATAATCAACTATAAAGTAGGAAATCGGGTGAACAAGGAACCAATACTAGCTAGCCACCCCAGATTCACAAATATCAACCAGTATTTACACAATCAAGCTCAATCTAGAGGGAAGGAACGCCGTAACCTACCAAAAAGTTGATCACAAGCTCCCCAAGTCACTCAGTCAAAGATTTTTCCTTTCGAACGGCCTCAGATTGCTGTCACGCTATCAAAAATAAAATCACAGAGTCAATAGGATCGTTTAGACACTAAAATCAACAAATTCAGAGAAAGACCAATTTTGGTGTCAAATCATGTAAGGTGGGACCTGCTACGGATTTTCAAGAATTTATTCCGTGAAAAGGTCCCAAATCCTTCCCCAAACATGAATCCTAAAATGGATTGCCCATTAGGGGTCGGATCCTCTCCTAACAACCCACAACAACAAATCACAATACTACACAAAATAGGCCAATAAACAACTTACCCTCAATTTCACAGAAAATGAGGAATACCAAATCAACCCCAACCTAAAACCCGTGAAGCAAACGAGAATCCGACCGCTTGGGATTTAGATTCGCTAAAAACCGAACGCCGAGGAGATTTTTATGAAGGTTTGAAGCTCTCCAAAATGGGAGCTTTGACCTAATTAAATAGAAACTGCCAGGTCCTTCCTCTCCTCGAAACCGACAAAGCCTCCCTGAACGCGGCAAAGGCTCTACGAACACGGAGAGTAATTTCCCCAAAGCTCCGTGAACGTGGCTCAAGTCCTGTGAATGCGGAGTACAAACCTCCACAATCGCACAGACCTCCGCGAACGCTGCCTCAGGGACACGAACGCTGAGAACAAACCTCCACCATTGCGCAGACCTCCGTGAAGGCGGCCCCAGGCCCGCGAACACGGAGAGAAAGGATCACCCTTACCCAGAAAACCTCTGCATTCACTGAGAGCCTTCCGTGAATGCGGAGCACAAGGTCCCCAAATCTCCGTAAACGCGGCCACTGGCCCGCGAACGTGGAGTAGACAACTTCATACCTCCACAAACGTGGAGCCTATCCTGCTAACGCGGAGAACAATGTTGTCTTCACTAACAGCTTTGCACCAGCGAAGTTTTGGAGAATTCCAAAACTCCAACGGGGTGCTCAGAATTAATTTAGAAGCCCATGCACGCAAATGAAATATTCTACCCCCTCGAATTCGACATTTCGAACTTAATGTCGCAGTCAAAATACCCATACGAGGTCGTTTAGAAAAAAATTGGGTCCCATACCCAATGACCCATTTTAGCAACTTCTACCGGAGGTCTCAAAATTAGATCGAAAGCTCCCGGTAATACTCGAAGGGTTGATCCAGACCAAACTCGACATTCAAGAACTAACCGCGCTGTCGAAATCTTCACCCATGAGCGTTTTCCAAGAATGTTGACCAAAGTCAACCTTAAAATTTTTTTAAAGACTGAAGAGCTAACATGCCCAAAAATCACACCGAAAACCCTGGGACTTAGGGAAACCATGCTCCTAACCTAATTTGGCCGCTCCGGAGATGATGGAACCGTCAAAATTCTCATCTGAGTTGTTTGCCTAAAGTTATGACCGAAATCAACTTTTCAAGGTTCAAAAGCTCAAAAATAGAAAAACATGTATAAAACCCAAACGAACGACCAGGCGACCGAACAGTCAGTGCCAGCAAGTCATAAATGAATTGGAATCGCTACAGGAACGCTCTAAACGACAGAAAGAAGGCATTAACACAAAAATGACCTGGAGGGTCATTATACTGTGTGACCTATGTTTGGTCACCTATGGGCAGTAGGTTGATCGACCAACCGTAGGTCATGAAGTAGGTGCGGTCGTGGGTCAAGTTTATAAAGAGTGTCTTTTGGTCCTTTCCCCTAATGGTTTTATTCTTCAATTAGGATGGTTACCCACCCTTCATAACACTATATAAACCCTTTTAAGCCTAAAATCTACCCTTTCCAAATGACTTTAGAAAATTCTCTCAATCTCTATCAAATAATTCTCTCTCTAGAAGTTAGAAGAAGAAGAAAAAGGAGTCAAGCTAGGTTTCAAGAAGAAGCTATCAATTCACCCAATTTCTTAAGGGCTTTGAACCCAAGGTATGATTGTCTTCATCCTGGGAGCCGTTTTCTCCATGGAATCCCTAACATCTCCAATTTTCAAGTATCAAATTCCCAATTTGATTTAAGGGTTTTCTTCTATGATGTGGGTTCTTTCAATTATGATCAAATTACTTTCAATTATGGTTTTCAAACTATTAATTGAGTTGAATTACATTTTTAAAGATGAATCAACGTGAACCCATATGAATTCCCCTAATTTTGAGATTTATGAATTGATGATGGGTTGAATTATGAAGAAAATGGATTTTAATGAAGTTGTATGAACTCATGTGTGTTTTAATGATTTCTAAAGCTATGATTCATGATGAATTGATGAATGATGAAAATATGGTTTTTATGTATGTATGCATGTTCAACTATGAAATTGATGATGATTTAAAGATACTTTGAGGTTGAAGTCTCAATGTCGATAATTGTTGCATAGTGAAAGGTTTTCTCACATAATTGTTCAATTGATGAATGTGAAAGATTTTCTGACATTTAGGATTCATAATGTTGAAAGGTTTTCTCAACTAAGCTTGAATCTATGGTTAAAGAGCTCTTCTAAATGACGTAACTTGGACTTGTCCATGGAAAATGAAACGTCTATAAACACATTTTTTAGCTTGGATTGGTAACTCTAATTGTACCTATCCATGTATAATAAGATAGCTAATTTCATGGGATTAAAGCTTAGCACCGAGAGGATATTGAGATGGAAGCTCTCCCGCATGTAGAGGCTGGGTTTCTAGTTGTAATCTCCTTTTCCCATACGTATGTGCCCCCATAGGATGTCTTAAAGAGATCGTATATTAGCTAGTGGATCCACGTAAGCTAGATGTCATGGGTCCTACCTTGGAAAGTAGGACGACCCTTTCGATGTAGGGAGTACGTCGGATTCCATGTTGATAGCTCACATGGTATTTAAATGTCGGTTAAGGCTAACTTCCCACACTAATGAACTAAAGTGACTTTTAAGGTATTTCTCAAGTTTATAAGATGTTTATCTTGCTTTAACCATGATTTATGACTTATGTTTTTCTATCAAATGTCCCATTTTCGCATGTTTAAGTGAATTTGTGCATTTGCTATCATACTTGGTACTTGATTGTACTAACGCATACTCTTGCCTACATTGACTTGTTGATGTAGGACTTGGCGATTCTTCCCATCCTGCTCGTGGCTAGTGAGTACACAGAGACTTAAAAACTAGGTGAGTCCTCAGATGTTCAAGGACATTGCCTTGTTATTCTTTTATGTTTTCTTTAGTTTTTGACTTGTATAGGGTTACGTCCCAATGTTCTTTCTATTCTAAGAAGTTAGATTGCTTAAAACATTAGTTAGACTTCTGCTACATTTTATAAAACTCTTATGATTTGAACTTGTTTTTATAATCTTTATTTCTATTATCCTATTTATGAATTCTAAGTGGCTTGTATGAGGCCTTTCGAGGTTTTGTACGCCATGTCACATCCTAGGGTGTCTCATGAGCTACGTTGAGTAGAGTCTAGTTCATATGTGTGAAGCGTGCCACGTTTATGTATGAGAGGCTACGAGATGACTAGGAAACTCCACTTCATTCATTACTCTAAAGTCGTGCAATAGAGTTTAACTTCATAGGTCTTTCTCTCCTAACCCCTATCCTATGCATATCAGGATATGGCCACCCGAAAGAATAACAATAGAAGAAATGCGGGAGAGAATGTGGAACAAGCAGCTCCTCCTCCAGCTCCTCAAGTCCCGATCGACCCTTTGGCCAAACAAGTGACTAATGCAGAGTTTAGGGCTTCTTTTCAAGTGTTGGCTCAAGCCGTTATGGCTCAAGCCAATAGGGAGGTTGTGGCTCCTTTGAACCCAAATGTGGGTACAACGGCATCTAGAGTGAGGGACTTCACAAGGATGAATCCTCCGGAGTTTCATCATTCTAAGGTCAAGAAAGATCCTCAAGAGTTCATCAATGAGGTCTACAAGGTGTTAATGATCATGGGGGTAACACTGGTAAAAAAGGTGAAATTGGCTGCTTATCAACTTTAGGGTGTTTCTCAAGTTCGGTTCAACCAATGCAAGGAAGGGAGGACGGTTGATGAGGGTCCTCTTGATTGAGAGAAATTCAAGGTTTCTTTCCTTCATAGGTTCTTTCACCTTGAGATGAGGGAGGCAAAGGTGCTTGAATTCATTAATCTTCATCAAGGAAGCATGAGTGTGAAGGAGTATTCTTTGAAGTTCACACAATTATCTCGATATGCTCCTACTATGATTGCCAATACTAGGGCAAGGATGAGTAAGTTTGTTTCGGGAGTGCCCGAAATGGTGGTCAAAGAGTGTCGTACCTCTATGCTTGTCAATGACATGGATATTTCTCGTTTCATGGTGCATGCTCATCAAATAGAAGAGGAGAAACTCAAGGAAAGTTCTAGAGAGGCAAAGAGGGTTAAGACCGATGACGGTAACTATTCACATTCAAGGTCCGATGGACATGGTTGTTTCAAGTCTCGACATAGGTTTTCCGCTCAAGGTTCCTCCAATGCTCCTCTTAAATTCCACAATGATAGGGTGTCTAACCCTATGCCTCAAGGAAGATATTGTGGTGGATTTTCATCGACTACTTTTGCTAGATGTGGAAAAAAGCATGAGGGTAAGTGCTTGGCCGGTACGGATGGTTGCTTTGGTTGTGGTACGAGCGATCATACGATAAGGGATTGTCCTTCTCTTGAGGCTAAGGGAAGAGAAGGTAGGAAAGCTCCACCTAGTGGTTGGGGTTCAAGTGCTTAAAATCAAAACAAATTCTATGCACTTTATTCTCGTCATGAGAGAGAGGGTTCTCCCGATGTGGTTACGAGTATGTTGAAAATCTTTCACTTTGATGTTTATGGTTTGCTTGATCTCGGGGATACATTGTCTTTTGTGATGGCATATGTGGCTATGAAAAATTTTATGTGGTTTCGGATGTTGTTAGATCCTTTTCGTGTCTCTACTCTGATTGGTGAGTCTATTGTTGCTAAGAGAGTCTAAAGAAATTGTCCCGTCTCCTTATCCCGTAGAGTCACTCATTTTGATCTTGTAGAGCTTGATATGTTAGATTTTGATGTTATTCTTGGGATGGATTGGTTGCTTTCTTGCTATGCTTCAATTGATTGTAGGACCTGAATGGTCAAGTTTAAATTTCCAAGTGAGCCAATCCTAGAGTGGAAAAGGGGAAATTCTATGCTTAAGGGTCAATTTGTGTCATGTCTTAAAGCTAGAAAGATGATTTCTAAGGGTTGCATATACCATCTTGTCAGTGTGAGGGATGTGAATTCTGAAACCCCTACTCTTGAGTCAGTCCCCGTTGCTAATGAGTTTCCGAAAGTGTTTCCCGATGATTTACTCGGTATTCCTCTCGAAAAGGAAATAGACTTCGGTATTGACCTTCTCCGAGATATGCAACCTATCTCTATTCCTCCTTACATAATGGCTACGGTTGAACTTAAGGAACTAAATGAGCAATTGAATGACTTGCTGGATAAGGGTTTCATCCGACCAAGTATTTCTCCATGGGGTGCTCTAGTTTCGTTTGTAAGAAAGAAAGATGGTTCAGTCTGTATGTGTATTAACTACCGCCAATTGAATAAGGTTAACATTAAGAATAAGTATACTCTTCTGAGAATAGATGATTTTTTTGACAAACTCCAAGGGGTAAGTTACTTCTCTAAGATTGATCTTCGTTCGGGTTATCACCAATTGAAGGTGAGAGAGGATTACATTCCAAAGACGGCTTTTTGGTAAAGATATGGGCATTATGAATTCTTAGTCATGTTCTTTCGCTTGACAAATGCTCCAGCCACATTTATGGATTTAATGAATAGGGAGTTTAGACAATACCTTGATATGTTCATAATTGTGTTTATTGATGATATTTTGATTTACTCAAGGAGTGAAGATGAGCATACCGATCATTTGAGGATTGTGTTGCAACTCCTCAAGGACCAACAACTCTTTGCTAAGTTTGATAAATGTGAGTTTTGGCTAAGGTCTGTGGCATTTCTTGGTCACATTGTCTCCGATAAAAGTATTGAGGTAGATCCTAAGAAGATGGATGCAGTTAAGAATTGGCCTAGACCTCTATCACCTTCAGATATTCATAGTTTCTTGGGTTTAGCTAGTTATTATAGGAGATTTGTTGAACGGTTTTCTTCGATTGCTTCTCCATTGACTTCTTTGACTAAATAGAAGGTTATGTTCACTTAGTCTGAAGCATGTGAGAAGAGTTTTCAAAAGTTTAAGGATAGGCTTACCTCGGCTTCGATGTTGACCCTTCCGGAAGGATCCAATGGTTTGTGGTTTATTGTGATGCTTCAAGAATTGGGTTAGGGTGTGTGCTTATGCAAAATAGGAAAGTTATTGCTTATGCTTCAAGGCAACTTAAGGTTCATGAAAGGAACTATCCTACCCATGACTTAGAACTAGCGGCGGTTGTGTTTGCTCAGAAAATATGGCGGCATTATTTGTATGGTGTGCATGTTGATGTCTTTATCGACCACAAGGGCTTACAATACTTGTTCAAACAAAAAGATCTAAATTTTCACCAAAGGAGGTGGCTTGAGTTGTTAAAGGACTATGATATGAGTGTCCTCTATCACCCCGTCAAGGCTAACGTGGTGGCGGATGCTCTTAGTCGGATGTCAATGGGTAGTGTTGCTCATGTGGAAGATGGAGAAAGAATTAGTTCATGATGTTCATGGATTTGCCTGATTGGGTGTTCAGTTGGTTGATTCCACCAACGGTGATGTTATGGTTCACAATGGTTTCGAATCGTCTTTTGTCTATGATGTGAAGGTTAAGCAAGATCTTGATCCTAATTTTTTTGAATTGAAGGAAGCAGTGCTAAAGAAGTCCGTTGAGGCTTTCTCCCAAGGGGGAGATAGAGTGCTACGATATCAAGGTCGTTTGTGTGTTCCTAATGTAGATGACTTAAGCGGACCAACTTTATCAGAAGCCCATAGTTCTCGACATTCCATTCACCCGGGAGCCACCAATATGTACCATGGTTTGGGAGAGGTCTATTGGTGGAATGGGATGAAGTAGGCCATTGCGGAATTTGTGGCTAAGTGTCCTAAATGTCAACAAGTGAAAGTTGAGCACCAAAAGCCACGAGATTTGTCTCAAGATATTAGTATTCCTACTTGGAAGTGGGAAGATGTGAATATGGACTTTATTGTTGGTTCACCACGCACCTGGCGACAACATGATTCTATTTGGGTTATTGTAGAACGAATGATGAAATCAGCCCATGTCATTTCCGTCAAGTTACTTATTCAGTTCAGGACTATGCTAAGTTGTACTTGAAGGAAATGGTTAGCTTGCATGGTGTTCCTTTGATCATTATCTTCGATCATGGTTCGCAATTCACTTCTCAATTTTTGAAATCTTTCCAAAAGGGTCTTGGTACTCGTGTTAAGCTTAGTACGGTCTTTCATCCCCAAACGGATGGGCAAGCGGAGCGTACTATCAAAACTTTGGAAGATATGTTGAGAGCATGTGTGATTGACTTCAAGGGTAATTGGGATGATCATTTGCCTTTGATTGAGCTTGCTTATAATAATAGCTATCATTCAAGTATTGGTATGGCTCCATTTGAGGCTCTTTATGGTAGGAGGTGTAGATCTCCTATATGTTGGTTTGAAGTTGGGGAAGTATCGTTCATAGGTCTCGAATTTGTAAATGAAGCTATGGAAAAAGTTCGACTTATTAGAGAAAGGTTGAAAACGGGTCAAAGTCAACAAAAGTCCTATGCCGATGTTAGAAGAGGAGATTTAGAATTTGATGTTAATGATTGGGTCTAGTTGAAAATTTCAACCATGAAGGGTGTAATGAGGTTTGTAAAGGAAGGGAAGCTTAGTCCTTGTTATGTGGGCCCATATCAAATTTTTAGACGTGTTGGTAAGGTTGCTTATGAACTTGACTTGCCTAATGATTTGGCATCGGTGCATCCGTTTTTCCATGTCTCATTATTGAAGAAATATCTTGGTGATCCGACATCTATCGTACCATTGGAGAGTCTTGGCATAAAGGATAGTCTTTCCTATGAAGAAGTTCCGGTTGAGATTTTAGACCGGCAAATCCAGAAGCTAAGGAATAAAGAACTTGCTTCAGTGAAAGTTCTTTGCAGTCATAAATTGTTTGAGGGTACTACTTTGGAGGCTGAGGCCGATATGATATCCTTGTATCCTCATCTCTTTCCGTCCGTCCCTACTCTAGCTTGAGGTATTTAGTCCTCATGGTTCATTCTTTTGGTGTCATATATCTTAGTTATTTCCATGATTCCTTGATCATGCATGTTCATGAAGAGTCTAATTTTGATAAAATGAAATAGCGTAATTGATTTCTCTATGATTATGTGCATTTGAGCTAAGACCTTCATAAAATGATGTGTTTGACATGCTTTAGCTTGGAGTTGTTGTTTCCTCCTCGAATATGTGCATTTATGTGATTGAATTTTGATAGGTTGTTAGATTTTGTTTCTACCTTCCTTATGATGTCTTGAATCTCATTCGAGGATGAATGTTCCCATGGGGGAGATATTGTAACACCTCAGATTTTAACAGAATGAAAAGTTCCACCATTTGAAAATTTGGAGGACCAACGACTTGAGCTACTGGCCGTTGGTGGGCTTACCAACCGTAGATCGAGTGGTGGGAAGGGGTCATGGGTGTTACTATTTTGGGGATGGAAAAAAGTAAAATTTTGGGGCTTAAGCAGTGTGACCTACGGTTGGTCACCTACGAGTAGTAGGTTGACCTACCAACCTTAGGTCATGAAGTAGGTGGCGTCGTGGGTCATGTTTTTAAAGAGGGTCTTTTGTTCCTTTCCCCTAATGATTTTATTCTTCAATTAGGACGGTTACCCACCCTTCCTAACACTATATAAACCCTTTTAAGCCTAAAATCTACCCTTTCTAAATCACTTTACATAATTCTCTCAATCTCTCTCAAAGAATTTTCTCTCTAGAAGTTAGAAGAAAAAGAAGGAGTCAAGCTAGGGTTCAAGAAAAAGCTATCAATTCACCCAATTTCTTAAGGGCTTTGAACCCAAGGTATGATAGTCTTCATCCATGGAGCCCTTTCCTCCATGGAATCTCTAAAATCTCCAATTTTAAAGTATCAAATTCCCAATTTGATTTAAGGATTTTCTTCTATGATGTGGGTTCTTTCAATTATGATCAAATTACTTTCAATTATGGTTTTATAAGTATTAATTGAGTTGAATTACATGTTTTAAGATGAATCCCATGAACCCATATGAATTCCCCTAATTTTGAGATTTATTAATTGATGATGGGTTGAATTATGAAGAAGATAGATTTAAATGAAGTTGGATGAACTCATGCATGTTTTAATGATTTCTAAAGCTATGATTTATGATGAATTGATGAATGATGAAAAGATGGGTTTTATGACTGTCTGCATGTTCAACTATGAAATTGTAGATGACTTAAAGATGCTTTAAAGTTAAAGTCTCAATGTTGATAATTGTTGCATAGTGAAAGGATTTCTCACTTAAGTGCTCAATTGATGAATGTGAAAGGTTTTCTCACATATAGGATTCATAACGTTGAAAGGTTTTCTCTACTAAGCTTGAATCTATGGTTAAAGAGCTATTCTAAATGACGTAAGCTTTGAGTTCTCCATGGAAAATGAAACATGTATGAACACGTTTTTTAGCTTGGATTGGTAACTCTAACTGTACCTATCCATGGATAATAAGATGACTAATTCCGTGGGATTTAAGCTTAGCACCGAGAGGATATTGAGATGAAAGCTCTCCTACATGTAGAGGCCGGGTTTCTAGTAGCAATCTCCTTATCCCATACCTATGTGACCCCATAGGATGTCATAAATAGACCTTATATTAGCTAGTGGATCCACGTAAGCTAGATGTTATGGGTCCTACCTTTGCAAGTAGGACGACCCTTCCGATGTAGGGAGTATGTCAGATTCCATGTTGATAGCTCACATGGTCTTTAAATGTTGGTTAAGGCTAACTTCCCACAATAATGAACTAAAGTGACTTTTAGGGTATTTCTCAAGTTTATAAGATGTTTAGCTTGCTTTTACCATTATTTATGACTTATGCTTTTCTACTCTTTTATCATGTTTTGCTTGGTCATTTCATGTTGTGAAAATGTCCCATTTTAGCGTGTTTATGTGATTTGTGCATTTGCTATCATAATTGGTACTTGACTGTACTAACGTTTACCCTTGCCTACATTGATTTGTTGATGTAGGACTTGGCGATTCTTCCCATCCTGCTTGTGGATAGTGAGTACATAGAAACATGAAGACTTTGTGAGTCTTCATATGTTCGATGACATTGCCTTGTTATTCTTTTATGTTTGCTCTACTTTTGGACTTGTATTGGCTTCCTCCCAACGTTCTTTCTATTCTGTGAAGTTAGATGGCTTGAGACATTTGTTAGACTTCCACTACGTTTAATAAAACTCTTATGATTTGAACTAGATTTTATACTCTTGATTTCTATTATCTTGTTTTTGCATGCTAAGTGGCTTGTATGAGGCCTTTCGTGGTCTTGTACGCCATGTCACGTCTAGGGGGCACCTTGGGTTGTGATACCAAGGTAGTTAGGTGAATCACCGAGTAAACCCCAGATCGCCTTCTATTGTTTTACATAAGACCCGGGTACTGTACCATTCGGTGGACTTGTCATAATTCTCCGAAACCTACTCGGCGTATTGCAAAGTGGGAGTGGACATCGCCTTTTATGACTATTTTTTTGAAGTTTTCACTATCACTTTCGGTGAACTTGTCATAGTTTGTCAAAACCAATTCAGCACGTCGCCGAATCGGATATTACTCAACCCATCTTTCCTAAGTTCTTTGAAATTGTGCACCATCAACAGAGCTCACCTAACATGTTAAGTGAACCACCTTCCAGTAGGTGAGTTTTAAAGCATAATTTTGAAATGTGTTTCTTTTGGGTTTGATTTGAGCTAACCTTCACCAAATTTATGTTTGAATTATTGTACCCTCTAGAAATGGCTAAAATAAAAGGGAAACTAGTTATGACCTCATCTATAGAATCTAACAGAGAATCCTCTCCTCCTCCAAAAAAGTCAAAAATAAATAGTCATCAATGAGCCTTCTGAGGCTCCATGCCAATAACAAACCACTATGTGCTTTTCTACTCGTATGAGTGAGAAACCTAATAAGGGGGTTGCTAGAAAGAGAACGAACATCGGGTCCAATATGGTACAGACGTCTAAATATGAGTCACCCACCTCCCATTTTCTCTCAATCGTCACTCCAAGGGCCCTCAAAATGCTCAAGGCTGCTGGAGGGCATACAATCTTAGAGGAGAGATGACTCTTCACTGATGGGGTGATAAGTGAGTATCCTGCCATATGGGATATGATTAAATTTCATGTTTTTGTGAGATTCACAAGACCCATAAATCCTTACATCCCAGTTCGAGTACAGGAGTTTTATGCAGCCTACATAGAAGCTTTGCCAAAGAAGATGAAGAGAAAAAATTTGAAGCCCTTGGAAGAAGTCAAGGTTCGTGAAAAGATGGTGCAATGCCACGTAGAAAAATAAATAAAATATTGGGTACAAAAGGCACTAGCAATGCATATTTCAAGCTCTGAATAAATAAAGGTTTAGATGCACTAAAAGGTTTGTTAGATCCTCTGATTTCTTACATATCCCCACCATGGATGGTTGAGGGAGCAAGGATTGAAAAGAAAGACATGAAAGTCACTTTCAGATATTGGTTCGGGTTCATTAACAACAATATCATGCTATCTCAGAATGAGTCCATTCTCTGGCTTTCGAAAGTCATACTAGTTAGCAGCATCGTGAACAAGACAGAGATCAGTGTTGGCGGACTTATTGCTGAAGAAAGTTTGATGAGAACTTGCCCAGAACAGACTTCCATTCCCTTTCAAGTCTTGATTACATAGTTGTGTAAAGACGCAGAAGTCCTTTTTCGAGGGAAGACTGATATGAGGATCACCCTAGCATCCTCTAATTACATCCAGAGGATTTTCATTGACTACTCAGGGATAATACGACTAGGAGGAAGCCACCACCATGTGATAATTTGCATGTACTTTATCCTTCTGCTCTTGAGGCCGAGGTCACTCCATTTGCTCCTTTTGTGGTGCAATCTGGTACACCACCCCAGCCCTATGTTGTGCCCTCTACCTCTGCTTTTGTTACTGCTACACCTGCACCACTCATGTCTATCGACCCTTCGTGACCAAGGCTATGATCTACCATATGGGTAATATAGCCCGGTCTAGGGATGTGAGGGCTGCAAAGGTTGACATTGATATGCCTAGGTTGATTAATTGGGCGATTGATGAATCTTTGGTCCCCTTGAGAGATATGTTGACTCATTGTGAGGCCACCATAGAGTCACCTAGTGTGACATTGGATAACCTCACAGCTAGGAGGCCTGAGAAACGACTGAGGGTAGTTAAGATGTTTTATGTACTATGAGGGTTGATATTGCAACCCCTACAATTGATGTAGACCACCTGAGGTTCAAAGATATTTCTATGTTATAGGGCGAGGTACTTTTTTCCTATGGGCATCAGTCTATGCCACCTAGTGTGCCGAGTGTGTTTGAGTAGTCGAGTGTAGTTAGTACTAGTTCTTATGTTACTGTTAAGGATAAGGTGATGATTATGAGGAAGACAGAGTAGAGGATGTTGATAATGAGGAGATAGATTAGGAAGAGATTAAGAGAGAGGAGGATGAGCAGCGTACTACATTGACACTAACGGAGCTGCTGGATCTTTAGGAGACAATGGTAAGTGCTACATTGGAGAGATCCTTTGAGGAGATCTTAGTTCTTCGTACCTGTGGGGTCTCTTCACACTAAACCATTTCTCCTACTGATGTGTTGGGCACTAATGCCCCGGTTGAGACTATTGTGCTGCCTCCTATGATTATTTTTTCGGAGTCTAATGCCCAAGATGATGCCACTCCTCCTGAGACTCAAGAAGCATGCACTCCTCAGGCATAGCGTGTCAGGGGACTTTTTTCTCTCCTCCCGTACTCTTTTTTTATTTTCCATTAAGGACACTGTTATTTTGCTTTGGTGGGGTGAGGGCACTCATGCCAATATTCCCCTTTTGATTCTATTTTGTTAGTTTCAATTTTACTTTTGGCTAATTGTAGTATTTTATTATTTTTGGTCTTATTATAGTGGTTTGATGGTTAAACTTTTTTTTCTATCCATTTTCATTGACCTTGTGAGTTCTGAAAGTCATTGAAATGCTTGAGTTTTCATTTATAATGTTTGAGGATCGATTGTGGTAAATATCGATGTCTTGAATAGTACTCATGATGAACATTGTGTTTAGAATTGAAATTGCAAGAAGAAATCAGTTTGGCTGCACTTTTGAATGTTCTTTGATAATCTTGTGTTCACTAGTTGCATTTTGATGTGAGCCTTGCAATGAACATTGCATGTAAGTTTTTGATCTTGTCGGCCTATGCAAAATGATTGTGGTTGAAGTGCCTTGTGTAGTGAGGTTTTACTAAAAATCATGTTCGTTGAATCCTAGAATTTGCTTTGTTAGTTCAATTTTCTAACTTTTGTAAATGCAAGAAGTGAGCTTGGGCATATATTTTGAGAGAAAACCCAAATTCCCACACCTTTAGTGACCACCTTGAGAGGGTGTACAACCATCTTGGAACCATTTGAGCCTAAACCACTTGTTGACAACTTTGTGAAACCTCTTGAGTATAGTTTCCCAAAACTTCTCACCCATAAACCCTTCTTGAACCATTGGTTTGTTTGAATAGCCATCTTAGACAAAAAGCCTAAGTTGGAGTGCTGAATGGAAGGAGGAAAGAAAGTCAAGTGGAAGGAAAAGAAAGAGAAAGATACACTCCACTTTGAAACATGTTGCAAAAACAAGGAACCCCTCCATATAAAATAGTGATGACCAAAGACTTGAAAATTGAAATGAAAAAGAAAGTTTGATGAAATAAAAGTGGTGTCAAATAAAATGAGTCAGAAGTTGAAGTTTGAGTTTCCAAGTGAAAAGAATGTAAAGAACTTTAGAAGAGGTGAACATGATTTCAACAATGCTTTTAAAAGGTGAAGTCACTGAGCCAATTTGACCATACCTTAACCCTCATCCCCATTACAAGCCGAAAAGTCCCTTGAGATGTTGCATGAACTAGGTTGTGTGATAATTGGAAAATATGGGCAAACCTACAGAATGAAACTATCATGTATTTCTCTTTTTAAGAGTGAGAGTTGTATTGATCCCAATCTTCGTTATTGATTTGCTTTGTGAGGGCATGGAATATTTCTTGATATGAAAACACTTGAATGCATTTGTTGAAACATGGTGTTTCATAATTTAAGAAGGGAGCTTAAATTGATACTGGCTAGTCATCATCTGAAGCCTTTTGATTATGATTGAGTGTTGCATTTGCTTGCGAGTAAGGTACTTGAGTTTATCAACCTTCGACAAGGAAATATGAGTGTGAAAGAGTATGCATTGAAATTCACACAATTGGCTAGATATGCTCCGTCCATAGTTGCCGACTCTAGGGCAAGAATGAAAAAATTTGTGTCGGGAGTGTCCCATATGCTGGTGAAAGAGTGCCGCACCACCATGCTTGTGCATGACATGGATATTTCTCACCTCGTGGTTTATGCCGAACAAATTGAAGAAGAAAAGCTTAAGGAAAGGTCTAGGGAGACCAAGAGGGCTAGGACTGGAGATGGTAACTCTTCGCATAAAAGGTCTGATGGACATGGTCATCCTAGATTTCGACCAAGGTTCTCTAACCTAGGCTCATCCAATGCTCCTCCGAAGTCCAACAATGATAGGGTATCTAACCCCAAGTCTCAAGGAGGGTATAATGGTGGTTCTTTATTGGCTCCTTGTGCCAAGTGTGGGAAAAAGCATGATGGTAGATGTCTAGCCGGTACGGATGGTTGTTATAATTGTGGAAAGAGTGGTCACAAGATGAGGGATTGTCCATCTCTCACGGCCAAGGGCAGAGAGAATAAGCAAGCTCAACCTAGAGGATCTGGTTCGAATGCTCAGAAGCAAAACCAATTTTATGCACTTCAGGCTCGTCATGAGCAAGAGAGCTCTCCCGATGTGGTTATCGGTATGTTAAGAGTTTTCCATTTTGATGTTTAAGCTTTGCTTGATCCCGGTGGTACCTTGTCTTTTGTGACGCCATATGTGGCTATGAGGTTTGATTTTGTTCCGGATGTGTTGCTAGATCCTTTTCGTGTTTCTACTCCGATTGGAGAATCTATCATGGCTAAGAGAGTTTATAGAGATTGTCTCGTCTCATTATCCCGTAGAGTTACTCTTGTTGATCTTGTAGAGCTTGATATGCTAGATTTTGATGTTATTTTTGGGATGGATTGGTATCATTCTAGTTATGCCTCTATTGATTGTAGGACCCAAATGGTCAGGTTTCTGTTTCCAAATGAGCCTATCCTAGAGTGGAAGGGAGGAAATTCTATGTTTCGAGGTCAATTTGTTTTTTATCTACAAGCTAGAAAGATGATCTCAAAGGGTTGCATTTACCATCTTGTTAAGGTGAGTGATATAGATTCCAAGACCCCTAATCTTAAGTCGGTCCCCGCTATTAATGAGTTTCCAGAAGTGTTTCCCGATAAGTTGCCTGATTTTCCTCCCGAAAGGGAAATAGACTTCGGTATTGACCTTCTCCCAGATACACAACCTATTTATATTCCTCCTTATAGAATGGCACCGGCGGAACTTAAGGAACTAAAAGAGCAGTTGAAAGACTTTTTGGATAAGGGTTTCATCTGGTCAAGTATTTCTCCATGGGGTGCTCCGGTCTTGTTTGTAAGGAAGAAGGAGGGTTCACTCCGTATGTGTATCGACTATCGCCAATTGAACTAGGTTACCACTAAGAATAAGTATCCTCTACCAAGGATAGATGACTTGTTTGATCAACTTCAAGGGGCTAGTTATTTCTCTAAGATCGACCTTCGTTCGGGCTATCACTAATTAAGGGTGAAAGAAGATGATATTCCAAAAATGGCAATTAAGGGTGAAAGAAGATGATATTCAAAAAATGGCTTTGCAGACTAGGTATGGTCACTACGAGTTCTTGGTAATTTACTTTGGGTTGACAAATGCTCCGGCTGCATTTATGGACTTGATGAATAGAGTGTTTAAGCAATACCTTGACATGTTTGTGATTGTGTTTATTGACGATATTTTTATCTACTCAAAGAATGAGGGTGAACATGTTAATCATTTGAGGATTGTGTTGCAAGTCCTCAAGGACCAACAACTCTTTGCGAAGTTTAGTAAATGTGAGTTTTGGTTAAGGTCTGTGGCTTTTCTTGGTCACATTGTTTTCGGTAAGGACATTGAGGTAGATTCTAAGAAGATGGAAGCGATTAAGAATTGGCCTAGACCTTTATCAACTTCGGATATCCATAGTTTCTTGGGCTTAGCAGGTTATTATAGGAGGTTTGTTGAAGCGTTTTCATCCATTTCTTCTCCTTTGACTCAAAAGAAGGTTAAATTCGCATGGTCCGAGGCATGTGAGAAGAGTTTTCAAGAATTGAAGGATCGACTTACTTGAGCTCCGATATTGACTCTACTGGAAGGATCTGATGGTTTTGTGGTTTATTGTGATGCCTCGAGAATTGGGCTAGGATGTATTCTTATGCAAAATGGGAAAGTCATTGCTTATGCTTCAAGACAATTTAAGGTGCACGAAAAGAACTATCCTACTCTTGACTTGGAATTAGCGGCAGTTGTGTTTTCTTTGAAAATATGGCGACATTATTTGTATAGGGTACATGTAGATGTCTTCACAGACCATAAAAGTTTCCAATATGTGTGTAAACAGAACGATTTGAATCTCCGTAAAAGAAGGTGGCTCGAGTTGTTAAAAGACTATGATATGAGTGCTCTCTATCACCCCAGTAAGGCTAATGGGGTGGCGGATGCCCTTAGTCGATTATTTATGGGTAGTGTTGCTCATGTTGAGGATGGTAAGAAAGAGTTGGTTCGCGATATTCATAGATTGGCTCGATTGAGTATTAGGTTGGTTGATTCTACTAAAGATGGTGTTATGGTTCACAAGGATTCTGAATCCTCTTTTGTGCATGATGTGAAAGCTAAGCAAGGTCTTGATCTTAACTTTGTTGAACTAAAGGAAGCAGTACTCAAGAAGTCTATAGAGGTTTTCTCCCAAGGGGGATATGGTGTGCTTCGATATCATGGTTGTTTGTGTGTTCACAATGTAGAGAGCTTAAGAGAGCAAATTTTATCGGAAGCCCATAGTTCTCGATATTCCATCCACCCAGGAGCTACCAAAATGTATCGTGATTTGTGGGAAATTTATTGGTGGAACTGAATGAAGAAAGATATTGCGGAATTTATGGCTAAGTGTCCTAATTGCCAACAAGTGAAAGTTGAGCAGCAAAGGACAGGAGGTTTGACCCAAGATATTAGTATTCCTACCTAGAAGTGGGAGGATGTTAATATGAATTTTATTGTGGGTTTGCCTCGCACGAGATGACAATATGATTAAATTTTTGTTGTTGTGGATAGAATGACAAAGTTAGCCCATTTCATTCCGGTCAAGACTTCTTATTCGACGAAGGATTATGCTAAGTTGTATTTGAGGGAGATGGTTAGGCTGCATGGAGTGCCTTAATCCATTATCTATTGTCGTGGTGCACAATTTAATTCTCAATTTATGAAGTCGTTCCAAAAATGTCGTGGTACTCGTGTTAAGCTTAGTACGACCGTTCATCCCCAAACTGATGGGCAAGCGGAGTGTTCTATTAGAACCTTGGAAGATATGCTGAGAGCTTGTGTAATCGATTTCAAGGGTACTAGGGATGATCACTTGCCTTTGATTGAGTTTGCTTATAACAATAGCTACCATTCTAGTATTGGTATGGCTCCATTTCTGGCTCTCTATGGTAGGAGGTGTAGATCTCTTATAGGTTAGTCTGAAGATGGTGAAGTTTCTTTGATAGGCCCGGAGTTGGTGCATGAGGCTATGGAGAAAGTTTGAATTATTAGGGAGAGGTTAAGAACGGTTCAAAGTCGACAAAAGTCCTATGCCGATGTTAGGAGAAGAGAATTAGAATTCGATGTAGATGATTGGGTTTACTTGAAAATCTCACCCATGAAGGGTTTAATGATATTTGGGAAGAAAGGGAAGCTTAGTCCCCGTTATTTAGGCCCATATCATATTTTTAGACGTATTGGTAAGGTTGCTTATGAGCTTGACTTTCCTAATGATTTGGCATCAATGCATTCGGTTTTCCATGTCTCATTATTGAAGAGGTGTGTTGGTGAACCGACCTTTGTAGTGCAATTAAAGAATCTTGGCATAAAAGATAGTCTTTCTTATGAAGAGGTTACGGTTGAGATTTTAGACCGGCAAGTCCGGAAGTTAAGGAATAAGGAAGTTGCTTCCGTGAAAGTTCTATGGAGGAATCAATTGGTTGAGGGTGCTTCTTGGGAGGCCGAGGCCGATATGACGTCCCGATATCCTCATCTCTTTTCTTCTGATCCTACTCTAGCTTGAGGTATCTTAATCCTCATGGTTCATTCATTTTGTCTCATGTGTCATAGTTGATTTCCATGATTCCTTGATTGTGCATGTTCATGAAGAGTCTTATATGATTATGTGCTTTTGAGTATTAGTTGCATAAAGTCTTCATGATATGTTGTGTTGATCATTCTTTAGCTTGGAGATGATGTTTACTCCTCGGATATGTGCATTTATGTGATTGCATGCTAGGTTGGGTTGTTAGACCGTGTATATTACCCTTCTCGAGATGTCTTGATTCTCATTCGAGGACGAATGTTCCCAAGGGGGGGATATTGTAACACCCCAAGCTTCCAAAGTATTTTAAAATGCAAAACTCACCTAAAGACAGTGACCTACAGAGGCCACCTATGGGCCGTAATTGGATTGACGGGCCGTAGGTGGGAACCATCAACGGAGCTGTGAAATTTTAGGTTTTCCAAGTTTCTGAACTTTGATCTAGGAAATAGCAGGATGGTTCATAGTTTAGTTGACGGGCAGTAGATGGGTTCCGTAGATGCCTTCCAGACTTAGCTAAATTTTCAGCCCAAAATGAACTTTCTGAATCAATTGACGGAAGAACAGGACGGTCCGTCAATTGATGTACGGACCGTAGATCCTGTCCGTCGATTGGCCCCGACAGTTTTAATTAAGGGCTTTTTGGTCTTTTCCCTAATTGTTTACCTATTAAGCTAAGTCGATTGTACCCTTAATCTAAAACCTATAAATACTTTCTAAGCCAAATTCCTTTCATTCTAATTCATTCCAAAACTCCCCTCTGTCAAATATTTCTCTCTCAACTCTCAAGGAAGAAGAAGATGCTTGAATCCTCCATTGAAGACCTTCAATCTTCTCCAGTTTCTTGTCGATTGCTTTGAGGTATGATAGTGTTCACCATTAGGAGTCTTATCCTCCAATGGGCTCTTCCTCTTCTTCATGATTTTCAAAGGTTTACTCTAACCCAATTAAATTAGGGTTTGTGATCAATAATTGTGGGTTCTTCAATTATGATTCCAATTATTGATTTTATGATTCCTAATGAACGATTTAGCGGGATAAATTAACTTAGTTCATGAATTAGCATGAATTACATTACTTGATGTAGAGATTGCATGAACCCCCATGATCCCAAGCTAATTCTCCCCAATTTGATTATCTATGTTTTGATTGTTGGGTTGAGTTATTATTTGATGAAGTTTATGAATTCTCTATGAAATCAAGCATGAATTATGAATAAATTGAGGATAATCTTATGAATTTAGCATGATCAAGTAAAAAGCATGATTTCCCTCTAGTATGTGAGTTCCTTCAAGAATGGGTAAATTGTCTTAATTAAGGCTTTCTAAGCATGAGCTTGCATTGAATTGCCTGATATGAGTTAGGCTAGCACAAACCCATATGAACTCTATGAACTATGAAACATGAGCATGATGAATTAAGGGTGCTTTGAGAGTAAAGTACCAAAGTTATGATAGGATGATGCTATGGTTGAGTAGTGAAAGGTTTTCTCACATAATTCTCCCACTATGATAAAAGAAGAATAAAGAGGCAATTACCGATGTTCTTAAGGGGCTATTCTAATGATGTAAGCTTGGACAAGGTCCATGAAAGATGAATATCTATAAGCATGATTTTACCTTAAATTGGTAACCCTAGTTGTACCTTTTCATGTTTAATGATATAAATATGTTAATGACTAATCCGTGGGAATTATGCTTAGCACCGAGTGGATATTGAGATAGAAGCCCTCCCGTTAGTAGAGGCCGGGTATTCTAGTGAAAGCTCTCCCATTAGTAGAGGCCGGATTTTCTAGATGGAACTCTCCCGTCAGTTGAGGCCGAGTCTCCTAAAGCAATCTCTATCCCATAAACTATGTTGCCACCATAGGATGTTGTCTTTAAGTAGACATTAGCTAGTGGATCCACATAAGCTAAGAAGTTCATGGTCTTACCTTGGCAAGTAGGACACCCCTTTTCGGTGTGGGGTAGAGACCGGATTCCGTGTAGATAGCTCACATGGTCTTACATGTTGGTTAAGGCTTTTTCCCACAAGTTAATGAACAAGTGTTTTCATGATGTTGTAAAGAAAAGAAGGAAAGATGATTTAGCTTGCTTTTCCCTTGATATATGCTTTATGTTTCATGTTTCTCATATTTATCATGTTTTTAGCTTGGCCATCACATGTCATGATTATGTCTCTCTCTCTAGCATGACTTTAGTGTATTTATATTTTCTAAGCCCTAATCCCTTCATTCCAACTCTCATCTCCCAAAAATATTCCTCTCTCTAGAAGAACAAGAAGGAGAAGAAGAGAGCTACGGTTCTCATCAAGGTCATCAATCCTCCTTTTTATTTCAAGGCATTGGCATTGAGGTATGATAGTATTTACCATTTGGAGTCTTTCCTCCAATGGGTCCTCTTTTCCTTAAGGTTTTCAAGGTTTAGTCTTGCCCAAGAGAGTTAGGATTTTGACAAATTCTTATGGGTTCTTCATTATGCTTTTCCTTGTTGATGTTATAGTTGATAGTGCACGATCTAGAGTTGTAAAGTAAGCTAGTGCACCATTTAGCGTGGTTTACATGCAACTTGATGAATCCCATGAGCTTATGCTAAGTTTCCCCCAATTTATGGTTATGCTTATGATTGTGGGTTGATTGAGAAAAGATGAATTGCATGAACTCTTTGTGAATTGAGTTAAGGATTGTGATTATCAAGCTATCAATTTCATGTAAGACTATGAGTGATGAAAAAAGGATATTTTATGAAAAGATGCATGTTGAATCAAAATCTATTATTTTTCCTCTATTATGTGGGTTCCCTCAATTATGACTAAATTGCCTTGATTTATGGCTTTCTAAGTAGTAGCTTGCATTGAATTGCATGTTTTGAGGTGAAGCTTATGAACCCATTATTTATGAGTTAAGAGCATGATGAGCTATGTAAATATGAAGCTTGTGAACTCATGCTTGTTTTATGAAGTTTAAGATATGTTAGTGCTATTGTTGAGTTGTGAAAGGGTTTCTCATGTAATGCTCAACCTATGAATGTGAAAGGTTTTCTCACACATAATGATTCATAACTTGTTGAATGGTTTGCTCAACTAAGCTTGAATCCATGATTAAGGAGCTATTCTATGAAGGGACAAGCGGCGATTACCCATGTTCCCTAATGTAGACAAGAGGCGATTACCCATGTCTACTAATAATGAAATCACGACTAATAGAAGAACAAGAGGCAATTACCCATGTTCTTGAGGAGCTATTCTAAATAATGAAGGGACAAGAGGCGATTACCCATGTATCCTAATGTAGACAAAGTGGCGATTACCCAAGTCTACCAATAATGAGTTTATGACTAATGTAGACAAGAGGTGATTACCCATGTCTACCTATAATAAAATGAACTATGATAAATCCGTGGGAAGTATGCTTAGTACCGAGTGGACAAGTGGCGATTACCGATGTCCCATAACCTATGTGCCACCATAGGGTGATGGTCTATGATAGACAGTAGATAGTGGATCCATATAAGCTAAGAAGTTCATGGTCTTACCTTGGCATGTAGGAAACCCCTTTTCGGTGTAGGGCAGACACCGGATTCCGTGTTGATAGCTCACATGGTCTTATATGTCGGTTAAGGCTATTTCCCCATAACTAATGAACAAGTGTTATGATGATGATGTATGGTAAAGTAAAGGAAAGATGAATAGCTTGTCTTGGCCATGGTTTATGCTTCATGTTTTTTTATGTTCTATCATATTTTAGCTTTGCCATTACATGTCATGATTACATGTCCTTCTAGCATGGTTTATATGCCCTTTGTGCATTGCTATCATACGTGGTATTTGATTGTAGTAACACATACTTTTGCCTACATTGATTCTATTGATATAGGACTTGGCGGTTCTTCTCAATCCAGTCGTGGCTAGTCAGTTCCAGTGATAGTGAAGGCTTGGTGAGGCCTCCTATGTCCGAGGAACTAACCTTGTTACGTTTTCATGCTTTCCGTTATACTTTTGGATATCTTACTGGGCTGCGCCCTAAACCTTCCTTTCTATTCTATTATGTTAGATGGCTTGAGACATGAGATGTAGACTTCCACTGTTTTTTATTAAAGCTTTGCTATTAAAAGAATGCTCTTTTGAACTCTTATGTCTCTATTATCTTGTATGTTATGTATGTTGAGTGGCTTCTATGAGGCCCTTTCGGGGTCTTGTATGTCATGTCACCTCTAGGGGTTACCTTGGGTCATGACATAAATCCACTACGAACAACACAACGCAAGGCTAAACACCACGGGCCACCGCCCACAAGGGTATCAAACGAAGGCTCCCAGCCTAACACAATCCAACCATCAATCAACTCAATGCAATATCTTCCGGCAGCATCCCACGATCTCAGAAATAGAGGAGAAAGAATCGAAAGATCGGAAGGCCACGAGAACGCCTAATTTAAGGCTTACACTATCAAACCCAAGTCTGCTATATCAGTCTACAAGGATCTAGTCCATCCGAATCACCGTCGGATACATACTCAAGTCAACAGGTGCATAGGACTAAGGCAATACTACCTTAACCTATTCTAAGTCCGAAATCACAATAATCAACCCAACACCGAATCCAAAGACCCGGACCCACTCATCCATCAACAGATAACCACCCAGAAGATAGTCCCCAAACTCAAATACCAACAATCCAAGTCAACAACCCAATCTATAGCATGATACTAGCCCATAACAGCCCAACAGTAAACTATAAAATAGGAAATCGGGTAAGCAGGGAAACAATACTAGCTAACCACCCCAGATTCACAAACATCAACCCACATTTACACAATCAAGCTCAATCTAGAAGGAATGGAAGTCGTGTCCTACCAAAAAGCAAATCACAAGCGCTCCAAGTCACTCAACCGAAGATTTTCTCTTCCAAATGGCCTCAGACTGCTGCCACGCTATCAAAAATAGAATCGCAGCGTCAATACGATCGTTTAGACACTAAAATCAACAAAATCGAAGTCAAACCAATTTTTGAGTCAAATCAGGCAAAGTGGGACCCGTTCTGGATTTTCACGAATTGACTCCGTGAAAAGGTCCTAAAGTCCTTTCCTGAACTTAAATCCCAAAATGGACCGCCCATCAAGGATCGGATCTACTCCTAACAGCCAACAACAACAAAATACAAAACCTAACAAAAAAATAGGCCAAAAAGCAACTTACACTCGAATTCATGGAATTCAAGGACTACGTAACGCCAACCAACCTAAAACCCATGAAGCCTACGAGAATCTAAATGCCTGGGACTTTGAATCACCAAAAATCGATGACAGATGAGGGAGATATGAGGTTTTGAAGCTCCCAAACAAGTGAGCTTCAACCTCATTAAATAGAAACTCTCAGGCTGCTCTTCTCCGCGAAAGTGGTAAACACTCCACCAATGCGGAGGTGAGCCAAGCAGTACTCCGCAAACGCAGAGAAAAAAGCTCCCTTCACCAAACAGACCTCCGCAAATGCGAAGAATCCTCCGCGAACGCAGAGCACAAAGAACTCCTTACCACACAGACCTTTGCGAAAGCGGAGACCTCATCGCGAACGCGGAGCTCAAGGACTAAGATCTCCGCGGACGCAGAGAACAAGGATACACCAAGCCTCACAGACCTCCGTGAACGCTGAGTAGACTCAGCCACACCTCCGCGAACGCGGAGAGTAAATGAGTCTGCAGTTTTGACAGCTGCACTAGCTGAGTTTTGGAAATATGCTACCCCCTCGAATTTGACGTTTAGGACTAAATGGCGCAGTCAAAATTTAAATACGAGGTGGTTTCGACAAAAAGTGGGTCCCACACCCAAAGAGCCATTTTAGCCACTTCTACCGGAGGCCTCAAAATTAGATCGAAAGCTCCCGGTAATTCTCGTAAGATCGTTCAAGACCAAACTCGGCATTTTGGAACTAACCGCGCTGTCAAAATTTCCATCTGAGAGAATTTTCCAAGAATGTTGACCAAAGTCAACCGTTAACAAAGTTTCAAAGACTAAAGAGCTACCTGGCCCCAAAATCACACTGGAAACGCCGGGACTCAGGCGAAACATGCATCTAGCCTAATTTGGCAGTTCTGGAGCTGATGGAACCGTCAAAATTCTCATCTAAGGTCGTTTAACTAAATTTATGACCGAAATTACATTTTCAAGGTTCAAAAGCTCCAAAACAGAAAAACAGGCATAAAACCAAAACGAATGATCAGGCGACCAAACAGTTAATGCCAGCAAGTCATAAATGACTTGGGGTCACTACAGGAATGCTCTAAATGACATAAAGAAGACATTAACATAGAAATGACCTGGAGGGTCATTACAATATCCACTACTAAAAGGACTTTTGTTCGCGAAAGTAAGGATCAAGAAGTACCTGAGGGCTCAAATAAGCTGGGAAAGTGCTCTCGCATCTCCTGCTCGATCTCCCAGGTAGCCTCCTCAACTAGACGATGCCTCCAACGGACATTAACCACAGGAATGACTCTGGACCTTAGCTTCCTCACATCTCTGGCAAAAATAGCAACTGCCTCCTCAGTATAGAACAAGCGATCATCAAACTCAACAGCATCATACAAGAGCACATGAGACTCATCTGGAACATATCGGTGCAGCATCGACACTTGGAAAATTGGATGAACGGCTGACAATGCTGGAGGTAAACACAACTAAAAAGCCACCTCGCCAACTGCCCTCAAAATCTTTAAAGGTCCGATATACCTAGGAATAAGCTTGCCCCGCCTCCCACTGTCGACGCCTACGGTGTGCATAATTCCACTGTCTACTCTGAGCAGTCGTGAGCCTATCCTGAATCAACCTCACATGCTTCAAGGACTCCTGAAACAAATCTGTGACATGAGGTCTAGGCTCCGTAGACTCAAACCAAGCGACTGGAGTGCGACAACGCCTACAATATAAGGACTCAAACGGGGCCATTTGAATGCTGGAATGGTAGCTATTGTTGTACGCAAACTCTGTCAAGGGCAAGAAATCGTCCCACTGACCCCGAAAATCTATAACACAGGCCTGCAACATATCCTCAAGAACCTAGTATTGCGCTCTGACTGGACATCAGTCTGCGGGTTAAATGTTATGCTAAGATCTACACAAGTGCCCAACTCCTCCTGAAATGCTCTCCAAAAGCTGGAAGTGAATTGTGGGCCCCTATCTAAAATGATAGAAACAGGCACAACATGAAGACGGACTACCTCCAGAGTGTACATACGGGCTGACCTCTCCGCATAGTAGGATGTATGAACAGGGATAAAGTGTGCTATCTTGGTCAATCGATCAATGATGACCCAGATACTTTCAACACCCCTAGGAGTCCATGGCAACCCAACAACGAAGTTCATGGTGATGCGCTCCCACTTCCACTCAAAAATGGGTAATCTCTGAAACTCTCCACCACACCTCATATACTCGGCCTTTACCTGCTGGCAACACAAACAACGGGACATATAGTCTGAGATGTCCCTCCTCATACCGTTCCACCAGTAATGCTGCCTCAAATCATGATACATCTTAGATGTGCCCGGATGAATAGAATATCTGGAATAATGGGCCTCGCTAAGGATCAGCTGGATCAAATCATCAACTCTGAGAAGACACAATGGGCCAGCAAAGCTCAAAACCCCATCTGAATCTAAGGAAGCCTGCCCGGCATCACCTGCCATCACTCTCTCTCTGAGTGCTACCAAAGACTCATCCTCAAACTAACGACTACAGATTTGATCAAGAATAGATGAATGAACCCCCACATATGCTAACACCCTACTAGAATCTGAAACATCAAGTCTGACCATCTGGTTGGCTAAGGAATGAATGTGCAAATCCAAGGGTCGCTCCAAAATAGAAAGGAAGGCTAGACTACCCATACTAACTGCCTTCCGACTCAAGGCGTCCGTCACTACATTCGCCTTGCCCGGATGGTAGAGAACAGCAAGGTCATAGTCCTTCAGGAGCTCTATCCAATAGCGCTGCCTTGAATTAAGGTCCCTCTGAGTCATGATGTACTGAAGGCTCCTGTGATTAGTGTATATCTCACAATGAATTCCATATAAGTAATGCCTCCAGATCTTAAGGGTGAAAACTACCGCTGCAAACTCCAAGTCATGAGTGGGGTAGTTGCGCTCGTACAACTTAGGCTGCCTCAATGCATAAGAAATATCCTAGCCATGTTGTATCAAAACACAACCCAAACCAACGTCGGATGTGTCACAATAGACCCTAAAGCCCTCACTCTCAACTGGAAGAATCAAAATAGGAGCAGTGGTAAGAAACTCCTTGAGCCTCAAAAATATCCTCACACTTCTACGACCACACAAAAGGAACATCCTGGCGAGTCAACCGAGTCAAAGGCACCGCTAAATTGGAGAAACCCTCAACAAAGCATCTGTAGTACCCTGCCAATCCGACAAACCTTTGAACTTCAATTTAAAAAGTTGGCCTAGCCCAACTATGGAAATCCTCAATCTTCGCCAAATCCACCATAATGCCTTCCTTGGACACCACGTGCCCCAAGAATGCTACATACTCCAGCCAAAACTCGCACATTGAGAACTTGGCATAAAGTCGATAATCTCTCAAAGTCTAGAGCACTATCCTCAAATGCTGCTCATGCTCACGATGGCTCCGCGAGTATACCAGGATTTCATCAATGAAGACTATGACAAAGGAATCCAAATACTGCCTGAACACCTGAGTCATCAAGTCCATAAAGGTGGCAGGGGCATTAGTCAACCCAAAAGACGTAACCAGGAACTTATAATAGCCATAGCAAGTCCTAAATGCTGTCTTAGGGATGTCCGCTGCTCTAATCTCATGTTGATGATAACCATATCTCATATCGATTTTACAAAACATGGCAGCACCCTAAATCTGGTCGAATAGATCATAAATACGAGGCATAGGATAACGGTTCTTCACCGTCACCTTTTTGAACTGCCTCTAATCGATACACATCCGCATGGTGCCTTCGGTTTTCTTCACAAACAGGACATGAGGCACCCCAAGGCGATACACTAGGTCTGATGAACCCTCTACTCAAGAGATCTTGAAGATTATCACTGAGCTCCCTTAACTCTGTAGGTGCCATACGGCACGGTGGGATAGAAATGGGATGAGTACCCACTCCAATTCTATGTCAAAGTCAATGTCCTGATCTGGGGGTAGGCTAGGAAGGTCGGCAAGAAATACATCTGCAAACTCTCGGACAACTGGTACTGAATCAACTGTAGGGCCCTCCCTACTCACATCTCTAACATATGCCAAGTAAGCCAAGCATCCACTGTCCACTAGCCTCTGGGCCCGAATACAAGAAATCACCCCAACTAGTTTGCGACTACAAGAACTCTACCACACCACCGGTGGGATACAAAGAATGGCTAAAGTCACGGTCTTGGCATAAAAGTCCAAGACACCCTGGTGAGGAGATAGTCAATCCGTACCCAGAATCACATCAAAGTCTACCATACACAGCACAATAAGATCAACCCGAGTGTCCTGCCCCCGAATGGTGACCACACAAGACCTGCAAACCCGATCCCCTACTGGGGTCGAAAGATGCAGTGGAATCGATTAGAGCTCAGGACTCACTCTCAATCGAGGCACACAGTAATCCGACACATAAGAATAGGTAGAATCGGGATCAAACAAGGTTGAAGCAGACTGATGGCATAAGAGAACCGTACGTGTGATCACATTATCTGACGCCTCGGCCTCTACTCTTGCAGGAGCTGCATAAAAGTAGCCCTGGGTGCCTCTACCCTGGGCATCCACTCTACCACCTGTCCTGCCTCCCATGGGGCCTCCCTAAGAACCCTACTGCCGACCCCTTCCTCTAGCCGGAGGTGATACTGCCGAAACCGATCTCGCTGCCTGAGGGGCTGGTGAAGCTGACCTTGATAAAGGGCACTCCCTAGCCCAATGATCGAGCTCCCCACAAGTGAAGCAGCACTGAGAAGGCCTGCTAACTGCTGGAGGTTAGCTACCCCGACTTGATGCTCCTGACTGAAACCCACCTCGACCTTGACTCGAACCGGCACTATAACCACTCAGATGAGGCTGATCACACTTTGAGGTCTGCAATACTGCCTGAAACAGGCAGCTGGATTGCCCTGGCTGGAACCCCTGATAACCCCGACCTCGGGTATTCCTCGACCTGCGATGGGTCCCACTAAAACTGTCATCTGATCTGGCTCTCTTGCCGCTGCCACCGTGGTCTTCACGACGAAGATGCTCAACAGTCTGGGCATGGTCTACAGCCTCTAGAAAGGAACAACCCGCTGCCAACAAAGACAACGACTCAATCCTTAGCTGCAGTCTCAACCCTCTAATCGGGCCTTGTACTCAGACACCATCAAGAAGCCCTACTTCAACCTCGATAAATCATCACGAAGTCGATCCCTAACACTCCATCGAATAAACCTGGCGAGAAAAGCCTCAAAAAACATCTCCAACGATACTCGTGGTGCTTCGGCTAGCCTGGTCCCAATGAACGAATGCCACCACTGTCTGGCTGGTCCGTCTAGCTGATAAGTAGTGATATAATCTCCCCTGGACTCCACTATACCCAAGGTCTACAACCTCTCACGGTAAGTAGTAAGGAACTCGTGCGCATCCTCCCCCACATCCCCGGAGAACCTTGGCGGTGCTAGTTTAAGAAACACCCCTAGCATCTTCTGCCCTCGCAGAGGCATAACTCCGACCATTTGGTCCTGCTGAACCACAGCTGGTGCTGGTGGCTGAAGAACCTCTGGTGCTACTACTACAGGCTGACCCTCCTGCGCCTGAACCGGCTCTGGGACTGTTGTTGGGGCCGGCTATGGCTGTTGCTGCATACTCCCGATGGTAGCTAGAATTTGGTTAAGCATGCCCTGAAGATTAGGAGCCACAACTCTTTCTAGGGCTGGATGGGCTGGTCACGGCCATATTGGTTGAGGAGGAATCTTCTCTGCTTGAGGCTTCGGCTCCGGCCTCGGAGTCCTCTCTCTCTCTCGATCTTGTGCCGCAGCACCACGTCGACCTCCTTTGAGCATATGAACCAACTAGACAGCCACGCATGAAAAGGATACAAAGTAAGAAAACATCCTAAGGACATCCTGTAGCCTCCTGAAGATAAGCCACGGACGTCTCCACGCCGATCCTTAGGACTCTCCTAGATGTTAGCTCTGTACAAGTGAGACCCACGAACCTAGGCTCTAATACTAATTTTTCAAAACCTGACTTCTCAAGTCATGATGGCCCCTACAACCCACTGGTAGGCAAGCCAAACTCTATTCGTAAACTTAACAGTAATGTGACTATGAGTGGAAACTTGTCCAAACCAAGAAGAAGCATACAACAAGAACACATAAATGAAAGCTGAAGCAGAAACAAACAAAAATAATATATACAAGAAACCTCCAAAAATCTGGAAGTCACATGTACAGAACTGCTAACAAGAGTACAAGTCCCAGAAGTGGACCACCAAAACTATATCAAAAACAAAAAGACAAGCCAAAATATATATACAGAAGGAGACAGGAGATCCCAGAACGCCATGTGCTCACCCTAGTCTCCATACAAGACAGCTCCAGGACCGATCTCAACGCTAATAACTGGTGCTCGGACCTGCATCACGAAAACAGATGCAGGGTGTAGCATGAGTACCAAAATGACAGGTACTCAGTAGGCATCATAAGCCGACTAACAAGAAAGGTAAAAACAGGCAGAAAAGATAGAATTAGCAACAACGGCAACAGAAGTCAACAGAACAGAAACAGGACAAACGAAAAGTAAATTGAAGATAGCTAACTAAACCCAGCTTCCCCCCATAAGACCCGTTAAGCACACTCGTGCGCAAGTTTAAATAAAACCCAAATGGTCCCCCATAAGCCCGACAGGTACATAGAAGTGTTATACTACAAAATGAAAGGAGATCCATCACCACAAGCCGTAACACCCTTGGGTCCCGGACCCAACAACATAATACCTGGGCCCCGCCCAATCATCAGAAATGGGCTGAAAATATCAGACTCTAAATGGGAACATCAGCCTCGAACTGGAACAATATCTTTCGCTCTGCGGTCTCGAGCTGGAATTAATGGACTATAATCGTGTAACATCAGTCTCGAACGGGAGCTAATCAGTCTATGCTCAACAGTCTGGCACTGGACATACCGATTCAAACCGGGTAACGTCAACCGCGGACTGGGCCTAGTAGCCTACACTCAATTTATTCGCATTGGAAATAACGGGCTGTAATCGTATAATTTCAGCTACGGATCGGAGCTAGTAGCGTACCCCCGACAGCTTAGCGCAGGGAATATCGGATGCTAACCACGTAAACTAAGTCTCGTGCTGGAGCTAATAACCTCAAACCAGATTAAGCCACTACGAACAACACAACGCAAGGATACACACCATGGGTCACCACCCCACAAGGGTATCAAACGAAGGCTCCGAGCCTAACACAATTCAACTATCAATCAGCTCAATTCAATATCTTCTGGCAGCATCCCACGATTTCAGAAAGAGAGGGGAAAGAATAGGAAGATCTGAAGGCCACGAGAACGCCTAATTTAGGGCTCACACTATTAGACCAAAGTCTTCTATATAAGTCTACAAGGATCTAGTCCTTCTAAATCGCCGTCGGTTAAAAACTCAAGTCAACAGGTGCATAGGACTAAGGCAATACTACCTTAACCTTTTCTAAGTCAAAAATCACAATAATCAACTCAGCACAGAATCCAAAGACCCGGACCCACTAAAGCATCAACAGATAACCACCTAACAGATAGTCCCCGACACAAATATGAAAAATCCTAGTCAACAACCCAATCTACAGCATGATACTAGCCCATAACAACCCAACAGTAAACTATAAAATAGGAAATCAGGAAAACAATACTAGCTAACCACACCAGATTCAATAATATCAACCCGCATTTACATAATCAAGCTTAATCTAGAAGGAAGGGAAGTCGTGACCTACCAAAAAGCCGATCACAAGCGCTCCAAGTCACTCAACCAGAGATTTCCCCTTCCAAACGGCATTAGACTGCTACCATGCTATCAAAAATAGAATCACAGCGTCAATACGGTCGTTTAGACACTAAAATCAACAAAATTGGAGACAGACCAATTTTGGAGTCAAATCGGCCAAAGTGGGACCCGCCCTGGATTTTCTACAATCGACTCTGTAAAAAGGTCCTTAATCTTTCCCTGAACTTGAATCCCAAAACGGACTGCCCATCAAGCCTCGAGCTACTCCTAACATCCAACACAACAACAAAATGCAAAACTTAACAAAAAATAGGCCAAAAATCACTTACCACTCAAATTAACGAAATTTGAGGACCACCCAATACCAACCAACCTAAAATCCACGAACCCTACGAGAATCTGAACACCTGGGACTTCGAATTGCCGAAAATCGATTCAAGATGAGGGAGATATGATGTTTTGAAGCTCCCAAACGAGTGAGCTTCAAGCTCATTAAATAGACACTGCAAGGCCGCTCATCTTGGCGAATGCGGCCCCGGGCCCGCAAACACAGAGAACATATCTCCCCTCACCCAATAGACCTCTGCGAATGAGGACCACAAGGAACTCCTCACCACCCACACCTTCGTGAACGCGAAAACCTCACCGTGAACGCGGAGCTGAGGGATCCACACCTCAGCGAACGAAGAGAACAAGAATACACCCAGCCTCACAGACCTCCGCAAACGCAGCCTCTCGCCTGTGAACGCGAAGTAGACTCTCCCACACCTCCGCGAACGTGGAGAGTAAATGAGTCCGCAGTTTTGACAGCTGCACCAGCTGAGTTTTGGATAATTCCAAAACACCGACGGAGTGCTAGGGATTCATTCAGAACCCCGTGCACGCATACAAAATATGCTAACCCCTCAAATTCGACGTTCCGAACTCAATGGCACAGTAAAAATTTCCATATGAGGTCGTTTCGAGAAAAAGTGGGTCCCACACCCAAAGATCCATTTTAGCCACTTCTACCAGAGGCCTCAAAATTAGATCGGCATTCTAAAACTAACCGCGCTGTCAAAATTTCCATCCGCGTGTGTTTTCCAAGAATGTTGACCGAAGTCAATCTTAAACCAAATTTCAAAAACTAAAGAGCAAACTGGCCCCAAAAAATAACACCAGAAACCCTGGGACTCAGGCGAACCATTCTTCTAGCGTAATTTAGCCGCTCCGGAGCTAAAGAAACTGTCGGAATTCTCATCTGAGGTCGTTTACCTAAAGTTATGACCGAAATCAACTTTTTAAGGTTAAAAAGATCCAAAATAGAAAAATAAGCATAAAACCCAAACGAACGACCATGCGACCGAACAGTAAGTCCCAGCAAGTCATAAATAACTTGGGGTCACTACAAGAATGCTCTAAACAACAGAAAGAAGGAATTAACACAGAAATGACCTGGAGGGTCATTACAGATTTAATCACTGCATTTGCCTCTCCGGCGACCCCGATGTTGCAGGTCAACATCGCTAAAGTGGATAATGGGCTGCTAGTGCGAGGGTTAATAGACAAGTCAGCTCTGTAGGAGTGGGGTAATCTCTACAGGCGCGAGCCTACAAGAGCAACTTCCAATCGCAGGTGTGATCCTCTTCTTACATAGCCAGCCCGCATGAGCGAGGTCGTAGGTTCAAGCCTAGGCTCTATGGGAGTGACTGCACCAGCACTTGGGATTAAAATCTCAAGTCTCTGTCGAACCTTTAGAATTAGCTCGGGGTTCCACCAACACAAACTGAATATACTACCAAACCAAATTTTGCATTCAAAACTCAATGGAGATGTCAAAACTTCAAACCGAGGCTATCTCGATAAAAAGTGGGTCCCACATCCAAAATCCATTTAAAGGCAACTTCTATAAAGGGGCATGAAATGAGCCTTGAAACCTTGGGATCCACACCAATGGTTCTTTTAGACCTAAACTTGACTTTTCGAAGCTAATGACACTGGCATAATTGTATTCTGAGGCCATCTTCCTAAACTTTTGAATGAAGTCAATTGTTCAAGTTTTAAAGCTCCAAAACACAAAAACTTACACAGAATCAAAACGAACGATCAGATAATCGAACTATTTATCCCTATAAGTCATAAATGACTTGAAGTCAATATAGGAACATTCTAAATGATAAAAAAAAGGGCAATAACACATAAATGACCTGGAGGCATTACACATAAAAATAAAGATCATCTTTTATAACTAAATTATATATATCATAGTCACACCTAACATTAAAAATATCATATAAAGACGGAGAAAGTTTATTCTTTAAACTCTCAATAGAAAATGTTGTTAGATGCATTATCCAAAGATATACAATAATATGATTGTATATAATGTATGTGTCAGTACAGCTGCCATAAGTATTCATTATTGCACATATTACCTCTCTATTCTAACTTCTATGATATTTTTTTAATGATTCCAAAAAGGGAAATAATGATGGCTATGTTACTGATAGTGTGGTCATGGTTTGTCATCATCAAAAAAGGAGAAATTATTTGAAAGCCTGTGTTTATACATCTGATTCATATGTAGTTTTTTATGACTGACAAAGGTGTATGAGAACCAAGTTCACCCATAGTACTTGAGCATGTAAATACCTTGACGAGAGAAAGTTAATTATGATAATAGAATAATGTAGAAGATGCATCAAAGAAAAGAATCACATGAGGACTCTTTTTTAAGAAAATATATCTTGCAAGGATTAAGATTCCATATCTAAAACTTTTACGTTGCGTAGCAGCAATATAATTATTCCACACCTATAAAAAGAGTGCTACAAGGCATAATTAAGATAGTAATTGCATTCAATAAGAAATATGTTTCTACAGAGGAATAGCCACCAAGGCAAAGAAAGTTGTTCAATTGAAGAAGAATACTGGTTTTGAAGAACTAATTAAATTAAATAGGTTTTTTTCTTTCTAGTTTGAGTTTGTAAGAGTTTCTTCAAGTTATTACTTATTTTACTAGTATAGGTACTAGTTGTATAGGTAAAATTATAAACTTTTAGTGACTAGAGTTTGTACTTTTTGAAAGGGATACCACTTAGAGTTAACTATTACTTTGAGGAGCTGGAGTTAGTCCCTTCAATTTTAAAATTATAATCTGAAGTTGTTCTTTGAAGTTAATGAATTTTGATTGAAATCCTATTCACTGCACATAGGTCATAGTTTACTCCCTTGAACTAGAAGATTTTCCATAATAAACATGTGTGTTATTTACATTATTGTTCTTATTTGTACTAAAGGAATCAAGTTCCTTTAGCGGAGCAATAATCTTGAACAATATCAGAAAGATTGTTGAGATAGTTTGGTGTTAGAGTTTTTGTCACGACCCAGGGTAGCCCCTAGATTTAACGGCGTACAAGACCCCGAGAGGCCTCATACAAGGCCTTAGCATACATAACATACAAGATAATAGAGAAGTAAGAGTTCAAAAGAATATTTTAAATCAAAGCTTTACTCAAAACAGCGGAAGTTTACAACTCATGTCTCAAAGCCTTCTAATATCATAAAATACGAATAAAAGTGATAGGGACGCAGCCCAATACAATATACAACATAAGGAAATACATCAAAGTAAAATCCAACAAGGCTATGTCCTCAGATGGATGAGGACTCACCAAGTCTTTTTCTCAACTCTAAGTCAATGCTCTAGCCACGAGTAGGAGAATGACCATGTCCTACACCAAAGAAGTTGATGTAGGTAAGAGTATGCGTTAGCACAATAAAGTACTAAGTATGATAGCCATCCTTATAAACTCATAAAACATGCTCGAAACTGAGACATGATCATGACATGCAATTGGCCAAGCTAAACATGATAAGGCATATAAGCAAATAGCATAAAGCATAAACCGTGGCCAAAGCAAGCTAAATCATATTTCTTTTACTCTTCTTTTCTTTACCTTACTTTTAGTAACCCATGCACCATTCACTACAAGAAAAACTCTTATTTAAGATCAACTTTTAGGGATGAGCTACTAATCCCGTCTCTAAAGATATATGTATTGGGATGAGATTATATTCCGGTCCTTATATGTATAATTTATTGCGAAGATACTTAATCCTGTCCCTAAAGAACATATTAACTGGTCCCAAATTTTAATTAAAGGACTGAATGAGCTACTTCAGCAAAACTTTAATACTAAGAGCTTTAGGTGCCATCTTTGTTTACATTGAAGGCAAAAAAGGAAAAACCCCGCCCTGTTTTCTTATAGGTAAAAACGTAAAAGGGAAAACTACTTTGTGTGCTGGTCGCAGCTTGCCCTATATCTCCTAGTTGATATCTTTTAATCTTTTTCTTCTCAACCACAACGTCTGCCCCATAATTAACGTCAAAGTATTTCCATCGCAGGTCTAGATTCTTCATTGTATAGTTGTTGCTTATTAGCTACTCGGTGAAACATATCTTATAGGTTTGCTTCCTCTTCTAATCGATCGAGTTTCTATTGTTTCTTCCATAAACTCATGTATTGATGGATCTTTTCTTGTTTTATTCAAGTTACTATTCTTCTTCTTCCTCTTTTCTAACATTAAATAGGTTAAAAGTTTCTGAATCTGATCTGTTTTCCTATGTACAATCAGTGAAAGATTATTGGGTTGATTTTCTAATAGCTAGTGACACGATTTTGTTAACTATAGTATGTGTCTGTATTTGAAAAGCCTAATTATTTCGCGAACAACATACACTAGTTTTATGTCTTCGATGTTGAGAATTTGTGAGCCAAATAAGAACTAGACCTGTTACATGTAACTTATAACGTAAGATATACTTACATAATTGTAATGTTTCTGTTAAGTAGGGGAGGCAAGGCTCGCAAAAAGATTTATTCTATCTATAAGGTGCATACCTTTTCCATATAACTTATTAAGCAAGAGAAATATGAGAGTGTGATATTTGTCGCTTGGTCAAATTGAAGAACGAAGCATTAAGATGAACCTGAAATGAAACAATTGCTTTATTTGGCTTTAGAATTTAATTCTATATGAAATCAATGGCTGCCTGAGATGAAAATATTGACCTTTTTGATGATTTTTTTGTGTAAATACTCATATAGTGGGAGTTGGGACTTGAACCATCTCGTTTACACAGCCAACTTTCGATCATGTTGTTCTAGGCAAAAAGGTAAAGTAGCCTGCTTCGACATAGTATGACAATCAGTTTTGTTGCCCCATGTTAATCTATCTGAAGTCAAGATTGGTTGTGCAATTTTCTAACCTTTTTCAGTATATTATCATTTTGAGGTCTTTTATACCCTAACTATATGTTTGGAGAACTTGGCATTGGTCCAATTACTAACTTGTTGTAGTTTATAATTTGTTAAAATTCATCCATAACTTGTATATGAATTTCCAGTAGCTAACTACATGTGGGGTACTAGAGATTTTGTGTTCCAGAAAAATTTGCTTATGAATTTCGTAGGGCTAACTCCATGTGGGGTTCTAGCGATTATATGTTCCAGAAAGTACATAAACCTTTGTAGCTTGTAGCGATGCATATAGGATATCTATAAACAAGTAGTTTTTTTTGTAACAAATGACTAGTTAGATGATGTTATGTCATAATGTATAGTGTTTTTTGTAAGTAATTGCTCCAATATTCTTTAGGCTAAAATGAGAATCATGTTTCAGGAACTAGCATCTTAATGATAAGTAAATATATAATATTTTATAATTCTTAGTACCATCTAACCTTAGAGATCAATCCTATTGTGTGTATCGGATCTTAACAAGTTGTTTGCATCTTAATATTTTTGTTGTTCTTTATTTATTTTAAAACATTTTTATGTACTCTTATAGATTATGGCACCTAGTAAGCAGTGGATGCAACTTGTTGATAATCGTCTCGATGAAATCTACTTAGTTGGCGTGCAAATGTTTTTGGATTATGCTTTTCAAAAAACAGGAGAAGAATATGAAATATGATGTCCATGTGTCAAATGTTACAAAACAACATTAGGAACTCTTAAAATAGTTGAGACACATTTGATAGTATACGAGGTGTGTATTATTTGACATGCTTGACTTTGATGTAAAGGGCGTGAAAGATGGCAATCCACCAGATTTGGAGACTAGTTTCTTTGAGACTCGTAAGAAAGATAACAATCTTGTTGAACCCGAAGCAATTGAAAAACATCTGCGTTTGGTAAATTTAACATATTAATTACTTGAAATTGATGTTTTATGATAGAAAATATTCTTTGATGTATTTTGTAGGTTCAACTCGAAGAAATGGTTCAAGAAAATCCATCTCTACCTACTATAAGGTTTGTTGAAAAATGTGGTGGACTTCAAACTCATAGCCATGTATTTGGATTTGGGGGTTGAGTAAAGGAAAAAGACTTGAAAGGTTGAACTTCTTCAAAGTCTGAATTGTTGTCCGCACTACGTTCAACTCGAGAGGATATCAAATCCTTGAGTGAAGAAAACAAATCCTTGAATGAGGAGAACAAATCTTTGAATGATCGCTTGTCTACCAAAGAAGATGAGATGAAAGAAATAATGAAAATAAAATAATTCTTCGCTGCTCATCAGCAATCACATGTCCAAGCTACATTATCATCTGTTTCAACTGAATGACCACTTCCTTTTCAGCTGACCAAGTTAGTAACAATATACCTGCCTTTTAATTTATTTTGTTGAGATGTCGCACCGTAATGAATGTTATATTAATATTAATCTACGGATCTTTCTGCACTACTGCAATATTGCTGCCAGCTTCTCGTTCTGCCTAGTTTTTGTTTATCCAGCTCGTCCTTAAGTTATTCTTTCTATCCTTCAAAAGGCTATAATTCCTGATGTACTATAGTCCTCTAGATAGCTTGAGGTGTAGTCTATAGTTCAATCGTTTTAGCGATAGGTGCCTTCTTTAGTCTCATGAAATTTGTATTTTTTCGTCTCACTCGAATCTCGACCACCTCATATCTGTATTCTAGTCCTTCCTTTTTTCCTATACAATTTTTATGTACCCAATTTTACAATTTCCGGTATAAGGATCTGTTGATTGATGTAAATCCAATTACGTATGAAGCTCGAACTTTTGTGGATAGCCTTGTCTCTCCTTACTTTGGCAACAAAACTGATGGTTCATGTATTGTGTGATGCACAAGATGATGTTGTATATAGGTATTACAGGAATATGTAACTCTGTATCATCCATCTCCTTTAAATTATTCAAAGGCCTAAGTATTTTCTTTTGTCTAGGAAATCTATGTTTGCAATTTCAACAAGTACTTTCAAGGATGCACCTTTAGCCAATTAAATTGCCTTTTTAAGGAGTATTGCTGGTTTTCTTTTTTTCTCAAGTTGCTATGATTATAGAAAATATAGTCTATGAACCTGTAGTCTAAAGTGTAAACAACAACATTTCATGGCTTTGAATCAATTATTGTAATGCAACATACTCTACCAGATTCATGCTTGCACAGGAATTAATCTACTTCCTCTTAGTTCGAGTTGTTCCTTGTTCATCTTGCACTCCATGAAGTCTCGAGAAAGAAGGCGTTATTTTGCATTACACCTCATGTCTTCATTCACTATCATTCGGACATCATAGTGAATTGAGAATTCACAGTTTTTGAATTTCTTGAATCGAATAGCATTGAAAGAATTCAGTCCGGTATAATTAAGTCCTTTATACTTGGCTCTATTTTTTATTTTCTGGACAGCTGCATAACGGCACAAACTTTGTTATTAAATTTTTTGCACTGCTGCAACAATGCTGCCAACTTCTTTGTTTTACCATTTTCTGCCCAGTTGTTGTTCATCCAGCTCATCTCTTAATCTATCCTTCCTATCCATTTATTTCTATTTCTTACTAAATGTTATTTAGTTGTGGTTCTTCAAATTAGATGTTGGATTCTTGATTAATGTATGTGAAAGTTTTTCTAATAGATTTTTCTTATTTCTTGCAACTTTTGTGGATGTTTCTAGATATCACATGACAAAGACTAAACTTAAAGTTTTTTGCTCAACTTTTGTTCATTCTTCAGTGAAGATACAAGTTTAGAAGATGCACTAACTCATTATTTGTTTTCTATGAATATTATGCAAAACCTTGGACGTTATCTATGTTTTTTGTTAATTAAGAAAATATTGAAACTTACATCAAGGGATGTTCACAAATTTATTGTAATCAATCGCATTCTTTATCTCTATCATCCTGCCCCTCTCTATACCATCTGTTTGTTTCCAGATTTTTAGTAGTAATAATTTGATATTTGTTGATGATTTAGATTCTCATGATATGAATGATTATAGGATCAATGGTGGTCAGTTAGAGACAAGAATTACTGATTGTTTCTAAAAGTCAATCTAGGACAAAAATTGTTGCTCGTCTCTAATGAATAAGCTATTTTAGGACCCAGTTGTTAGTCTTTAAAACTACTCTAGGACCAGTTTGTTATGGTCGCTAGAGCTATTCTAGGAGCAGATTGTTAATGGTCTGTAACGCTATTCTAGGACCAGGTCACACTCGTCTCTAAAGAGATTCTAGGACTAGGTTGCGAAAATTCGCAAAAGAGGTTTAACGACCTGGATACCAAGATATCAATGGTCTATTTGAGACTACATATGTAGTCTCTAAAAAAATTTTACGACCAGAGTTTTCCCTCGTCTCTGACCCATTCAGGGACAAATTTTTTGAATTCGTCCTTATAGACCAGTAGCGATGACACTTTCTAGGATGAGTCACGATCAGTTTTTTCTAGTCTCAATTGCTATTTTGGGACCAAATTTTAACTTTTAGGGACTAGATTTCCCTTCCGTAGAGGTTGTTTTTCTTGTAGTGATTGTGCAAACTGAAGTGTGGGAGAAGCCTTAAACCGATTTGTAGACCATGGAATAGCTCAACATGGAATCTGGTGTCTGCCCTACACCGAAAAAGGGCCATTCTACTTGCCAAGGTAGAATCCTGAACCATAGCCTACATGGATCCACTAGCTAAGCTGATATAATATGGGCCTATTAAAGACCACTTATGGAGGCACATAGGCATAGAACATAAGGGGACTTGTAACCCGTCCACTCGGTTCTATGCATAATTCCCACTATACATTCATCACTACTGATATCCATGGAAAGGCACAACTGGGGTTGCCAATCCAAGCTAAACATGACTTCACATACCATGGAATAGTCCAAGCTTACTTCATTGAGTGTTTCTTCTTTCGTAGACTTGTCCAAGCTTACAGCCTAGAATAGCTTCTTTAAGCTCTTAATTCAATTTTAGTTAAGCAAACCGTTTAATAAGTTATGAATCCTTTACATGTGAGAAAACATTTCACAAGCTTAGGTTGAGCATTATATGAGAAAACTCTTTCAAGACTCAACATCAACATATCATAGATTTCATATAAAGCATGCTTGATTCTATAAGCTTCTTTCTTCATGATTCTATCATGTTTTTTCTTCATAGCTAATGGGTTTATATTACCGTTATTTTAAACCATGCAATTCAATGCAAGCAAGATCTTAAAAGTCATAATCAAGACAATTTAGTCATATTTGAAGTAACCCATATAAAAGAGGAAAATCATGCTTTTTACTTAAACATGCTAAATTCATTCACATAACCCCAATTCATGCTCAATTTCATAGATGATCCCTCAATTTCATCAATTCATATCTCAACCCAACAATCAAGGCATAGATTATTAAATTGGGGAGAATTTACTTGGGATAAGGGGATTCATGCAATAATTTCAATTAGATATGTAATTCACGCTATATCGTGCACTAAATTACTTTACCCACACAAGATCATGCACTACAAAGCACTAAATCAGCAATTGAACTCAAACATGAAGAACCCATAACAATTGATCAAACTCTAGCTTACTTGAAGGGAATTTAACCTTGAAATTCATGAAAAAAAGGGAGGGCCCAATGGAGGAAGCAACTCCATTGGTCAATACAATCATACCTTAGCAAAGCCCACTAGAAATTGGAGGAGATTTGGTGACCTTCAATGGAGGACTTAGCTTCTTCTTCTTCCTTGAGCTAGAGACGATTTCTTTTAGAGAGAGAATATTTTAGGGAATGAGTTAGAATGAAGTGATTTAGGTATAGAGAACTATATATAGGACCTTAATTAAGGGTAAAACCGACTTAGTTAATTAGGGAATTAATCAGGGAAAAGACCAAAAAACCCTTAATTAAAAACTGTCAAGACCCATCTACGGTCAGGACCAACGGTCCGTACATCCATTGACGGGCCATCCTGTTGAACAGTCAAAAGATTCAGAGAGTTGGTATCTGGGAACCCTATGGTTGGTCACCTTCGAGCAGTAGGTTGACCTACCACCGTAGGTCATGTAATAGGTGGGGGCAGTCTGGCTATTTTTAAAGAGGGTCTTTTGTTCTATTTCCCAAATTATTTAATTAGTAATTAGGTCGGTTACCCACCCTTCCTAACACTATGTAACCCTTCTTAAGCCTAAAAATTACCCTTTCCAAATCACTTGACAAAATTCTCTCAACCTCTCAAAATATTTCTCTCTCTAGGAGCTTGAAGAAGAAGAAGAAGAACCTATGGTTTCAAGATCAAGCCTCCTAATCCTTCATTGATTTCAAGGTTTTGGGCATTGAGGTATGATGATCTTCATCTATGGAGTCCTTTCCTCCATAGAGTCTCTAAAATTCTCTATTTTTCAATTTAGAAATCCTCAATTGAAGTTAGTGCTTTTTCTTCCATGTCATGGGTTCTTTTCAATGTTGATTTAATTGATTTTTTATTGAACTATGAAGTATGAATTGAGTTGAATTTCATGAATTAAGATGAACCCCCATGAACCCATGTGATTTCCCCAATTTTGAAATTAGGTTTGTTGATGGGTTGAATTGTGAAGAAGATGAATTTTATGACCCCATGCATGTTTTACGATTTCTAAAAGTTATGATTTCATGATGAATTAGGAATGATCAAAAGATTGGTTTTATGAAAGTATGCATGTTCAATTATGAAATTTTTGATGATTTATAAATTGCTTTGAGATTGAAGCATGAATGAAGAGTGTAGTTGAGTTGTGAAAGGGTTTCTCACGCATTACTCAAAACTATGAATGTGAAAGGATTTTTCTCACATAAAGGATTCAGAACATGTTGAAAGGTTTTCTCAACTAAAGTTTAATCAAAGGTTAAGGAGCTATTCTAATGACGTTAGCTTGGACTAAGTCCATGGAAGATAAAACGTCAAAACTAATGAACTTTAGCTTGGATTGGTAACCCTACTTGTACCTTTTCATGGATAATAAGATGAATTATGATATATGACTATTCTGTGGGATTTATGCTTAGCACCGAGAGGATATTGAGATGGAAGCTCTCCCGTATGTAGAGATCGAGTTTGTACTAGCAATCTCTTTATCCCATAACCTATGTGCCACCATAGGATGATTGTCTTTAAGTAGACCTTAGCCAGTGTATCCACGTAAGATAGATGTTATGGGTCCTACCTTTGCAAGTAGGATGGCCCTTCCGATGTAGGGAGTATGTCTGATTCGAGCTTGATAGCTCATATGGTCTTACATGCCGGTTAAGGCTACTTTCCACAATAATGAACTAAAGTGACTTCCAATGTATTTTTCTCAAGTAAAGTTAAGATGTTTAGCTCGCATTGATCATGATTTATAACTTATGATTTCTAACCCTTTTCTCATGATTTAGCTTGATCATTGCATGGTTATAAAAATGTCCCTTTTTGCAAGTTTAAATGTTTTTATGCATGGTCATCATACTTGGTACATATTTGTACTAACACATACTCTTGCCTACATTTTCTTATAAGTGTATGATCCGGCTCATCCCCATCTTCTCGTGGCTAGTTTGTGATAGTAGAGATCTTGAAGAATTTGGTGAGTCCTCATATGTTCAAGGACGTAGCCACATTTACTTTTATGTCATTTACTTGCTTTTGAAGACTTTGTATGGGTTATGTCCCAGCGTTCTTTCATTCCTTATGTTAGATGGCTTTGAGACTATACGTAGACTTCCGCTGCTTTCTTAAACTCTTTCGCTAATGAATTGTCTTTTTAACTCTTAAATTGCTATTATCTTGCATGATGCATGCTAAGTGGCTTGTATGAGGCCTCTTGGGGTCTTGTACGCCATGTCACATCTGGGGGGTACCTTGGGTCGTGACAAACTATAGAGCTTCTGCGACAAATCTGGTGAGATACTATAGCCACCTCGACTAGACCTGTAAGATACTCGGGATGACTGCCTACTCTCAATTGCTGGCATAGAAGCATGAAAAGGCCTCTAATGCTGAAATAAAGTACCACCTCTCTGAAAACCTCTGCCTCCAGATGAGGCACCAGAAAACTGGCCACTAGAACAGACCCTCTTGGAATCCCTAAACTCCTCTCGAACCAACAAATCCACCTCCCTGATGATACTCACAATGGACTTGAAGGAAGCACCATCATGGGATGATTTGAACACATATAATCTGATGGAGAAAGTCAACCCCCTCACAAATCGGTAGACCCTCTCCGCCTCATCTGGAGTAAAAGACGTGGCATGACGAGATAGTTGATAGAAACGTGCCTCGTACTCCACAATGGACATACCACCCTAAGTCAAACCCTCCAACCTCAGCCTGCTCTCCTCACGCACAGTCCAAGGAATGAAGAGATCTCAAAAAGCACTGGAGAAACCATCCCACTCTACTAGAGGAGATCCCACTGGCATGGACTCCACACAAGACCTCCACCACTCCATGGCTGGCCCACGGAGCTAGGGAGCAACAAAACAGATACCCCTCGCATCCACCATCCTCACCACCTCAAGCATCTGATGGCACAAGGTCAGAAACTCATGAGCATCCTCGTTCTTACCACCCTTAAACTGGGGTGGTTTCATCTTCTGAAAACTCACATAACACTGTTGGTTGCCGATCCTAGGGCAAAGATGAATAAGTTCATTTTGGGATTGTCGAAAATAGTGGTCGAGGAATGTTGTACCGCCATGCTTGTCAATGACGTTAATATTTCTCATCTCATGGTTCATGCTCAATAAATAGAAGAGGAGAAACTTAAGAAAAGGTCTAGGGAGACAAAAAGGGCTAAGACCGGTGATGGTAATTTCTCACACTCAAGATCCGATGGACATAGTCCTTCTAGATTTTGACAAAGCTTTTCCGGTCAAGGTTCCTTCAATGCTCCTCCTAAGTTCAAAAAAGATATGGTGCCTAACCCTAAGCCTCAAGGAGGAAATGGTTGTGGATTCTCATCTACTACTTGTGCTAAGTGTGGAAAGAAGCATGAGGGCAAGTGTTTAGCTGGTACGGATGGTTGCTTTGGTTGTGGTGAGCGGTCATAAGATAATGGATTGGCCATCTCTCACGGCTAAGGGAAGAGAAGGTAAGTGATGAGTGGGTAATTTTCACTTATTTGGAATCCTTTTCTTATAATTTTGTGTCACTCAAGTAGAGAAAGAGGCTAATTTTCCTTTGAATGTGGTTGTTTCAGGTACATGATGGTTAAAGAGGAGTTTTGTAGGAAAGAATGGAAATTGGGGCAAAATGGAGCTGAAAACAGAGAAATTGGAGCTGGCAGTGCAGTACTTTCCACGAACGTGGAGATCTGGGCACGAACGTGGAGCTTCAACTGTTTATGAAGCACAGACACGGGAACACCTCACAAATGTGGAATATAACTTTTAAGAATACCGCGAATGTGGTTCTTTTTCCACGAACACGGAGTGCAATTACACTGACCTTCGCGAACGCGGAGCTACCTCTACAAACGCATAGAAGAAATGTGATTTGCGTCTGGGCAGATTTGGAATTTCACATTTTGACCCTAACTCACCACATACACTCATTCACAGCCATTTTGGGGATGATCATTGAAAACGGAAATTATTCATCAGATTGGACATGGAAACTAGAGAGAAGAACCTTGGGGATTGAGGCTTGGGCATAGGTTTGAGAGCAAGATTCCTCAACAAACACCATTAAAGAGAAGACTTCGAGCTTGATTTGTAATTATTTTTCATTCCTTCTTCAACTCTTTGCTTTGTATTGTTGAATTCTAGGTTTCAATTATTGATTAGTGATTTTGATATTGTGTTAGGCATAATCAATATTTCGGTTTTTGATTTATATCTTGTGCTTTTGCAATTAGTTGATTTATTTCTCATATATGTAATGGGTTTTTATTATCCAATTGATTTCTTGCTTTAATTGTTTTTCATTTGAATTGATCACTCCTTGGACTTGCCCATTTACTTTGAATGAGCTTGTTAGAGTCAATTGAGGTTGGGAAGATTAATTGGTGCATTAATTAAGGTTTAGCAACTCAATTGTCGGATTTTAGCTAGTAATAGTAAATCTTTGCATTGTCTTTAATGGGATTGCTTGTGTTGCCACTTGATTGAGTTCGTGAGAACTAGTTGAGAAATATTTGCCTATGTTCGAAAGGATTAGGTAGATAATTAAGAGTCCGAGGGATATATGATTTTACCCATGATTACTTGAGATTGTATGATGCTAATGTGCAATGGATCGTATGGGTATTGATTGATTTCCCATTCCCAAATACCTTTGGTAATCCTATTCGAAAAGGCTTTGTTCCTTGTTCTCCTCTATCCCCTATCCTAAATTTGTTACTTGAAATCTTCTCATTTTATAATTGTATCTTTCATTTCGGATTCAAACTAGTACCTAGTATTTCTTTGTTTCTTCAATCGCCTTGCAACATTGTTCCTTGTGGGATCAATCCCAACTCCTCGTTGGGTTTATACTTGTTAGCGACTGCCCACACCTTGAACCGTGATAGGTGTGGTTGAGCATTATAAAAAATGGTGCCGCTGCCGGGGAACATTTTGGCGTATTGAATTAATTTAGAGTTTATAGTTTACTAGTTTCTATCAAAATTGTGAATATTTGTTTGTGTTTTGTTTTTGTTTGTTTTTATGGCTTCATAAGAAGGAACAAGGTTTGGTGAGTGCAAGCCCTAGGTTGATGACCCATGGCCTTGTTGTGGAAGACTTCATGTTTGAAAGAGTTGTGCCGATGCCTCCTAAGATGAAGAGATGAGTGTTGTGAGTCAAGCTTGGCTCTTGCACTTGTCTCAATGACTTGAGAAGGGTATGAGGCTTAGAGATCTAATGTTCTGAATGAGGGATGAATTGCTCAACTTGCACCTAGCTAGGAGCCATGAGATGATCCAACTTGAGTTTGAGATTGCTACTTTGAAGGCCAATGCGAGATCAACATTTGGAGTACGTAAGACTCCTTGTCAAGTGGTCAAGAGTAAGGCATTGGAGTTGGACGGTCAAGAAAAAAGGGTTGTGTTCGACATTGATAAGATCTTAGGTATTTGCAACCAAACCAAACCAATAGAATTCCACGATGCCAATATCAAGGCAATGATACTAGAGTTGTAAGAAAATGCCAAAAATATCATATATGGCAACTCTAGTACATTGGAAAATAATAGTGACATGCACTTGAGGGCCAAAAGTTATGAAGTTTGTTGTTCAAATGGCCTAGTGATACTATCACTCTTGCCCAATGCTCCTATACGAAGGAATGATGTGAAGTTGGGTAAGAAATTCACATCTTTGAAGTGGAGAGATCGAGTGAAACGCTTGATGCTCTCCGGTAGTCCCCATATTCTTCGACGAGAAAATGATTTGAAGTTGTGGAGAAGGTACATCACCTCGAAGTGGAAACACAAAGGGTGATGCAATTGGCGTCGTGCCGCGACGTTAAATTGTGCACATGATGGGAGGCAACCCATCGGTATTAAAAATTTTAATTTTTGTTTAATTTTGAGTTTTCATTAATCTTTAGGATAGATTAGAATATATTTTTTTTGACTAATCCTTATGATTTCAAAGTATTTGGAAGTGTTTTGAATAGATTTGGAAGCAAAAATGCACTTGAGATTGACGTTTGGCGTTGAACTATCTTCAAAATGGGGGTTGGAACACTTTTTGGAAGCTGAAGGTCACAAAAATGCAATGTGTGAGTCACCTAATGGACCAAGCCATCACTGAAAATTCAATAATGCTGCCAGGGGTACAAACCTCAAATGCTATCCGCGAACACGGATGTCCATCTGGCCGACCTTCCGCGAACGCGCTCTTTTGACCGCGAAAGTTGAGGTCCAGGACTCACAATAGCGCGACCGCGCCACACCCTTCGGGAATGCGGAGGGTCGGGGTGTTTCAAAAGGCAGAAACTAAAGGGCCATTTCAATTCAACATATAACAATATAAACACACCCCTTTCTCTTTGCTTTCTCTCATTCAAAGAACTGATAATCCCCTAAAATCCTTCCCCTCCTCTCATTTGCTTCCTAATCTTTGCTTTGTGAGTTGCATCAACACCCAAGGTATGTCTTTACCACTTTCTTTAGTAAATATTTTGTGCTTGAAACTTGTTAAAAAGAGTACTTTAGTTTACATAGATGTGGTTCTGAGTTGAACTTGAATTTAAAGTTTAATTGTTGGTCTTTCGGGTAGGTAAGATGCTTGTTGTGATAATGAGTTGATCCTTGTAATTTGGGGTTTGATTTGTGCAACACCCCAGTTTCTTTGAAAAGAAGGAAAAAATGCAGTTTTAAAATTTTTCTGGTGCTAGTGACAATAGAGGCCATCTAAAAACCGTAGGTGGAGTGACGGGCCATAGATGGGAACCGTAATTGGCCATGCCAACTTTATGAATTTTGATTTTCTAAACCTTCATCTACAGATTAGCAGGACGGTTCGTAGTTCAGTTGATGGGCCGTAGATGGGTTCCGTAGATGCCTTCCAGACTAAGCCAAATTTTAAGTCCAAAACAAACTTTCTGAATTGATTGACGGAAGAGCAGGATGGTCCGTCAGTGGATGTACGGACCGTAGGTCGTGTCTGTCGATTGGCCCCGACAGTTTATTTAAGTGCTTTTTTTACTTTTTCCCTAAATGTTTATTCCTTATACTAGACGATTTTGCCCCTTAACCTTGGCCCTGTTTATATTTTCTAAGTCCTAACCCCTTCATTTTACCAACTCTCATCTCCCAAAATATTTCTCTCTCTACAAGAACAAGAAGGAGAAGAAGAGAGCTAGGGTTCTCATCAAGGTCATCAATCCCCTTGTATTTCAAGGCATTGGCACTGAAGTATGACAGTATTTACCATTTGGAATCTTTTCTCCAATGGGTCCTCTTTTCCTAAAGGTTTCAAGGTATACTCCTGCCCAAGAGAGTTAGGGTTTGACAAATTCTTATGCGTTCTTCATTATGCTTTCCATTGTTGATGTTATGCTTGATAGTGCACGATCTAGTGAGGTAAAGTAAGCTAGAGCATGATTTAGCGTGGTTTACATGCAACTTGATAAATCCCATGAGCTTATGCTAAGTATCTCCTAATTTATGATTATGCTTATGATTGTGGGTTGATTGAGAAAAGATGAATTGCATGAACTCTTTGTGAAGTGAGTTAAGGATTATAATTATCAAGCTATGAATTCCATGTAAGACTATAAATGATTAAAAGAGAATAATTTATCAAAAGATGCATGTTGAATCAAAATCAATGATTTTCCTCTATTATGACTAAATTGCCTTGATTTATGGCTTTCTAAGTATTTGCTTGCATTGAATTGCATGTTTGAGGAAGAAGAAAATGAACCCATGATTTATGAGTTAAGAGCATGAGGAGCTATGTAAATATGAAGCTTCTGAACTCATGCATGTTTTATGAAGTTTATGATATGTTAGTACATTTTGTTGAGTTGTGAAAGGGTTTCTCATGTAATGCTCAACCTATGAGTGTGAAAGGTTTTCTCACACGTAATGATTCATAACTTGTTGAAAAGTCTACTCAACTAAGCTTGAATCCATGATTAATGAACTATTCTATGAAGGGACAAGAGGCGATTACCCATGTTCCCTAATGTAGACAAGAGGCGATTACCCATGTCTACTAATAATGAAATCATGACTAATAGAAGAACAAGTGGCGATTACCCATGTTCTTAAGGAGCTATTCTATGAAGGGACAAGAGGAGATTACCCATGTTCCCTAATGTAAATAAGAGGCGATTACCCATGTCTACCTAAGATAAAATGAACTATGATAATTCCGTGGGAAATATGCTTAGTACCGAGTGGACAAGTGGCGATTACCCATGTCCCATAACCTATGTATCACCATAGGATGATGGTCTATGATTGACACAATCTAAGCAGTTCATGGCCTTACCTTTTCAAGTAGGACACCCATTTTCGGTGTGGGGCAGACACTGGATTCCATGTTGATAGCTCACATGGTCATATATTTCGGTTAAGTCTATTTCCCCACAAGTTAGTGAACAAGTGTTCTCATGATGATGGTTTAAAGTAAAGTAAAGGAAAGATAAATAGCTTGTCTTGGCCATGTTTTATGCTTCATGTTTTTTATGTTCTATCATGTTTTAGCTTGGCCATTACATGTCATGATTATATGTCATTTTAGCATGGTTTATATGCCATCTTATGCATTGCTATCATACTTGGTACTTGATTGTACTAACGCATACTTTTGCCTACATTGATTCTATTGATGTAGGACTTGGCGGTTCTTCTCATCCCACTCGTGGCTAGTCAGTTCCAGTGATAGTGAAGACTTGGTGAGGCCTCCTATGTCTGAAGACCTAACCTTGTTACTTTTTCATGCTTTTCGTTGTGCTTTTTGATATTGTACTGGGATGCGTCCCAAACCTTCATTTCTATTCTGTTATATTAAATGTCTTAAGACATAAGTTGTAGACTTCCGTTGTTTTGTTATATAATGCTCTTTTTAATTCTTTTCTCTATTATCTTGTATGTTATGTATGCTAAGGGCTTGTGTGGGGCCTGTCGGGGTCATTTATGTCGTGTTACATCTAGGGGCTACCCTGGGTCGTGGTAAACTTGGTATTAGAGGACAAGGTTTTAGAAAGGTTCTAGGATGTCTCATATGCCACGTTCAGTAGAGTCTTGTTCATGAGTGTGAAGCGTACCACATTTATGAATGAGAGGCTACAAGATGATTAGGAAACTCCACTACTTTATTATCCCTAAGTAGTGTGTAGAGTGTTACTCTATATGCCCCTCTCTCCTAATCCCTATCCTACGCGTTTCAGGATATGGCGTCTCGAAGATCTTATACTCGAAGGAATGTGAGAGAAAGTGAAGAACAAGAAACTCCTCCTCAAGATCCTCAAGCTCAGGTCGATCCTTTGGACGAGCAAGTAACCAGTGCGGAGTTTAGGGCTGCTTTTCAGGTGTTGGCCCAAGCCGTGATGGCTCAAGCCAATAGGGAGGTTGTGGCTCCCGTGAACCCAAATGTGGGTACGGCGGCGTCAAGAGTGAGGGATTTCACCCGGATGAACCCTCCGGAGTTTCACGGTTCTAAAGTGGAGGAAGATCCTCAAGAGTTTAGTGACGATGTTTATAAAGTGTTGATGATCATGGGAGTGTCACCGACAGAAAAGGCGGAATTGGCCACCTACCAACTCAAGAGAGTCGCTCAAATTTGGTATAACCAATGGAAGAGTGAGATGGCGGTTGATGAAGGTCCTCTGGAGTGGGAGAAATTCAAGGGTGGTTTCCTCAAAGATTCTTTCCCCTTGAGATAAGGGAGGCGAAGGTACTCGAGTTCATCAACCTTCGTTAAGGGAGTATGGGTTTGAAAGAGTATGCTTTGAAGTTCACACAGTTGGCTCAATATGCTCCTTCTATAGTGGCCGATCCTAGGGCAAGAATGAGCAAATTTGTTTTGGGGGTTTCCGAAATGGTGGTCAAGGAGTGTCGTACCGCCATGCTTATTAGTGATATGGATATTTCTCACCTCATGATTCATGCACAACAAATAGAAGAGGAGAAGCTCAAAGAAAGGTCTAGGAACTTCAAAAGGGCTAAGACCGGTGATGGTGGGTTCTCTCAGTCAAGGTCCGATGGACATGGTCGTTTTAAGCCTAGACAAAGGTTCTCTAATCAAGGGCCTTCCAATTCCCCTCCTAAGTTCAACCAATAGAGGGTGTCTAACCCTAAGCCTCAAGGAGGAAATGGTTGTGGCTCCTCATTGCCTACTTGTGCCAAGTGTGGGAGGAAACACGAGGGTACTTGTCTAGCCAGTTCGAATGCATGTTTTGGATGTGGTAGGACGGGTCATAAAGTAAGGGATTGTCTCTTGGCTGCCAAGAAGGGAGGAGAAAATCATCGAAAGGCTCAACCCCAAAATCCGGCAAGTTCAAGTGGAAATCAAAAGCAAAACCGATTCTATGCACTTCAGGCCCGTCATGAACAATAGGGCTCTCTAGATGTGGTTACCGGTATGTTGAAAATCTTCCACTTTGAATTTTATGCTTTGCTTGATCCAGGTGCTACATTCTCTTTTGTGATGCCTTATGTAGCTATGAAGTTTGATGTTGTTCCGGATGTGTTGTTAGATCCATTCTGCGTATCTACTCCTATTGGTGAATCTATTGTGGCTAAGAGAATCTATAGAAATTGTTTCGTCTCTTTATTTCACAGAGTCACTCATGTGGATCTTGTAGAGCTTGATATGCTAGACTTCGATGTTATCCTCGGGATGGATTGGTTGCATTCTTGTTATGCCTCTATTGATTGTAGAATCCGAATGGTGAAGTTCAAATTTCCAGATGAGCATATCCTAGAGTGGAAAGGGGGAAATTCTTCTCTTTAGGGTCAATTTGTTTCTTATCTACAAGCTAGAAAGATGATTTCTCAGGGTTGCATGTACAATCTTGTTAGGCTGAGGGAAGTGAATTCTGAAACCCCTACTCTTGAGTCAGTCCCCATTATTAAGGAATTTCCAGAGGTGTTTCTAGATGATTTACCCGGTGTTCCTCCAGAGAGGGAAATAGACTTCGGTATTGACCTTCTCCCTGATGCGCAACCTATCTCTGTTCCTCCTTATAGAATGGCTCCGGCATAGCTTAAGGAACTAAAAGAGAAATTGAAAGATTTGTTTGATAAGTGCTTCATCCGACCAAGTAATTCTCCATAGGGTGCTCCGATCTTTTTTGTTAGAAAGAAAGATGGGTCACTCCGTATGTTTATTGACTACCGCCAATTGAATAAGGTTACTATCAAGAATAAGTATCCTCTCCTGAGAATTGATGATTTGTTTGACCAACTCCAAGTGGCTAGTTATTTCTCTAACATTGATCTTCGTTCGGGCTATCACCAATTGAAGGTAAGGGATGATGACATTACGAAAACAGCTTTCCAGACAAGATATGGGCACTATGAGTTTTTAGCGATGTCTTTTGGGTTGACTAATGCTCCAGCCGCATTTATGGATTTGATGAATCGGGTGTTTAGACAATACCTTGATATGTTCGTCATTGTGTTTATAGATGATATCTTGATTTACTCAAGGAGTGATAGTGAGCATGCTTATCATTTGAGGATTGTGTTGCAAGTTCTCAAGGACCAACAACTCTTTGCTAAGTTCGAGAAATGTGAGTTTTCGTTAAGATCCGTAGCCTTCCTTGGTCACATTGTTTTCGGTAAAGGTGTTGAGGTAGATCCTAAGAAGACGGATGCGGTTAAGAATTGGCCTAGACCTCTATCACCTTCGGATATTCGTAGTTTCTTGAGTTTAGCCGGTTACTATCGAAGGTTTGTTGAAGGGTTTTCTTCAATTGTTTCACCTTTGACGACTCTAACTCAAAAGAAGGCTAAGTTTGCTTGGTCCGAAAGGTGTGAAGCGAGTTTTCAATAGTTGAAGGATAGACTTACCTCGGCTTCGGTGTTGACCCTACCAAAAGGGTCCGATGGGTTTGTGGCCTATTTTGATGCTTCCAGAATTGGGTTGGGGTGTGTAGTTGTGCAAAATAGGAAAGTCATTACTTATGCTTCAAGGCAACTAAAGTTGCATGAAAAGAATTACCCTACTCATGATTTGGAGCTAGCGGCAGTTGTGTTTGCTCTAAAGATATGGCGGCATTACTTGTATGGTGTCCATGTTGACGTCTTTACCGACCATAAGAGTTTGCAATATGTATTTAAGCAAAAGGATCTAAATCTTCACCAACGAAGGTGGCTTGAACTATTAAAGGACTATGATATGAATGTCCTCTATCACCCTTGCAAGTCTAACGTGGTGGCAGATGCACTTAGTCAGATATCAATGGGTAGTGTTGCCCATCTTGAAGATGGTAAAAGGGAACTAGTTTGTGATGTTCATAGATTGGCTCGTTTGGGTATGCGATTAGTTGATTCCACCCAAGGTGGTGTTATGGTCCACAATGGTTTAGAGTCTTTCTATGTGCAGGATGTGAAAGCTAAGCAAGAACTTGATCTGAACCTAGTCGAATTGAAAGAAGCGGTGCTAAAGAAGTTTGTTGAGGCTTTCTCCCAAAGGGGAGATGGAGTGCTCAGATATCAGGGTCGTTTATGTGTCCCTAATGTAGATGACCTAAGAGGGAAAGTCTTGATTGAGGCCCATGGTTCTCGTTATTCCGTTCACCCAGGAGCTACCAAGATGTACGGTGACTTGCGGGAGATCTATCGGTGGAATGGGATGAAGAAAGACATTGCGAGATTTGTGGCTAGATGTCCTAATTGCCAACAAGTGAAAGTTGAACACCAAAGACCCGGGGGTCAATCACAAGATATTGACATTCCTACTTGGAAGTGGGAAGATGTTAACATGGACTTTATTGTTGGCTTGCCGTGCACTCAGTGCCAGTATGATTCGATTTGGGTGGTTGTAGATCGTATGACGAAATCAGCCCATTTCTTTCTCATGAAGGTTTCTTACTTGGTGGAGGATTATGCTAAGTTGTAATTGAGGGAGATGGTTAGGTTGAATGGAGTGCCTTTATCCATTATCTCCGATCGTGGTACGAAGTTTACTTCTCAGTTTTGGAAATCTTTCCAAAAGGGCCTTGGTACTCGTGTTAAGCTTAGCACGGCCTTTCATCCCCAAACCGATGGGCAAGCAGAGCGTACCATCAAAACTTTTGAAGATATGCTTAGAGCTTGTGCAATAGACTTCAAGGGTAATTGGGATGATCATTTGCCTTTGGTTGAGTTTGCTTATAATAACAGCTACCATTCTAGTATTGGTAAGGCTCTATTTGAAGCTCTCTACGGTAGGAGGTGTAGATCTCCCATAGGTTGGTTTGAAATTGGGGAAGTTGCTTTTATAGGCACCGAGTTAGTGCATGAAGCTATGGAGAAAGTTCGGCTTATTATAGAAAGGCTGAAAATGGCACAAAGTCGACAAAAGTCTTATGCCGATGTCAGAAGAAGAGAATTAGAATTTCATGTTGATTATTGGGTTTACTTGAAATTTCACCTATAAAGGGTGTAATGAGATTTGGGAAGAAAGGGGAGCTTAGTCCCCGTTATGTAGGCTCTTATTAGATTTTGAGGTGCATTGGTAAGGTTGCCTATGAGCTTGAATTGCCTAGTGAGTTGGCATCAGTGCATCCGGTTTTCCATGTCTCATTGTTGAGAAAGTGTGTTGGTGATCCGACCTCTGTAGTGCCAATAGAGACTCTTGGCATTAAGGATAGCCTTTCTTATGAAGAGGTTCCGGTTGAGATTCTAGACCGACAAGTCCAAAAGTTGAGAAATAAGGAAGTTGCCTCCGTGAAAGTTCTATGGAGGAATCAATTAGTTGAGGGTGCTACTTGGGAGGCCGAGACCGATATGATGTCTCTCTATCTTCATCTTTTTCCTTCCGATCCTCCTCTAGCTTGTGGTACCTAGTTCCTCATAGTTCAATCTTTTGGTCTTATTTGTCATAGTTGATTTTCATGATTCCTTGATTTATGCATGTTCATGAAGAGTCTAACATGATATATGTGCATTGAGTATGAGTTGCATAAAGTCTTCATGAATTTTGTATTGAGCATGCTTTAGCTTGGAGTTGATGTTTCCTCCTCGGATATGTGCATTTACGTGCTTGCATGCTAGGTTGGGTTGTTAGTCAAAGTCTATCGCCCTTCTCAGGATATCCAGGTTCTCATTCGAGGACGAATGTTCCCAAGGGGGAGATAATGTAACACCCCAGGTTTTTTGAAAAGAAGGAAAAAATGCAGTTTTAAAATTTTTCTGCTGCCAGTGACGACGGAGGCCATCTATGAACCGTAGGTGGAGTGACGGGCCGTAGATGGGAACCATCGATGGCCCTGCCAACTTTATGAATTTTGAGTTTCTTAACCTTGACCTACGGATTAGCAGGATGGTTCGTGGTTCAGTTGACGGGCCGTAGATGCCTTCCAGACTTAGCCAAATTGTCAGTCCAAAACAAACTTTCTTAATCGATTGACGGAAGAGCAGGACGGTCAGTCAGTGGATGTACGGATAGTAGGTCCTGTCCGTCGATTGGCCCCAACAGTTTATTTAAGGGCTTTTTGGACTTTTTCCCTAAATGTTTATTCCTTATACTAGACGATTTTGCCACTTGATCTTAGCCCTATTCAAATTTTCTAAGCCCTAACCCCTTCATTTTTCCAACTCTCATCTTCCAAAATATTTCTCTCTCTACAAGAACAAGAAGGAGAAGAAGAGAGCTATGGTTCTCATCAAGGTCATCAATCCCCTTTTATTTCAAGGCATTAGCATTGAGGTATGATAGTATTTACCATTTTGAGTCTTTCCTCCAATGGTTCCTTTTTTCCTTAAGGTTTTCAAGGAATACTCTTGCCCAAGAGAGTTAGGGTTTGACAAATTCTTATGGGTTCTTCATTATGCTTTCCATTGTTGATGTTATGCTTCATAGTGCACGATCTAGTGTGGTAAAGTAAGCTAGTGCACGATTTAGCGTGGTTTACATGCAACCTGATGAATCCAATGAGCTTATGCTAAGTATCCCCCAATTTATGATTATGCTTATGATTGTGGGTTGATTGAGAAAAGATGAATTGCATGAACTCTTTGTGAAGTGAGTTAAGGATTATGATTATCAAGCTATGAATTCCATGTAAGACTATGAATAATGAAAAGAGGATATTTTATCAAAAGATGCATGTTGAATCAAAATCTATGATTTTCCTCTATTATGTGGGTTCCCTCAATTATGACTAAATTGCCTTAATTTATGGCTTTCTATGTATTTACTTGCATTGAATTGCATGTTTGAGGAAGAAGCTTATGAACCCATAATTTATGAGTTAAGAGCATGATGAACTATGTAAGTATGAAGCCTGTGAACTCATGCATGTTTTATGAAGTTTATGATATGTTAGTGCATTTTCTTGAGTTGTGAAAGGGTTTCTCATTTAATGCTCAACCTATGAGTGTGAAAGGTTTTCTCACACGTAATGATTCATAACTTGTTGAAAGGTTTGCTCAACTAAGCTTGAATCCATGATTAATGAACTATTCTATGAAGGTACAAGAGGCGATTACCCATGTTCCCTAATGTAGACTAGAGGCGATTACCCATGTCTACTAATAATGAAATCATGACTAATAGAAAAAAAAGTGGCGATTAACCATGTTCTTAAGGAGCTATTCTATGAAGGGACAAGCGGCGATTACCCATGTTCCCTAATGTAGACAAGAGGCGATTACCTATGTCTACCTAAGATAAAATGAACTATGATAATTATGTGGGAAATATGCTTAATACCGAGTGGACAAGTGGCGATTACCCATGTCCCTTAACCTATGTGCAACCATAGGGTGATGGTCTATGATAGACACAATCTAAGTAGTTCATTGTCTTATCTTGGCAAGTAGGACACCCCTTTTTAGTGTGGGGCAGACATCGGATTCCATGTTTATAGCTCACATGGTCTTATATTTCGGTTAAGGCTGTTTCCCCACAAGTTAATGAACAAGTGTTCTCATGATGATGGTTTAAAGTAAAGTAAAGGAAAGATGAATAGCTTGTCTTGGCCATGTTTTATGATTCATGTTTCTTATGTTCTATCATGTTATAGCTTTGCAATTACATGTCATGATTATATGTCATTTTAGCATGGTTTATATGCCATTTATGCATTGCTATCATACTTGGTACTTGATTGTACTAACGCATACTTTTGCCTACATTGATTCTATTGATGTAGGACTTGACAGTTCTTCTCATCCCACTCGTGGCTAGTCAGTTCTAGTGATAGTGAAGACTTGGTGAGGCCTCCTATGTCTGAGGACCTAACCTTGTTACTTTTTCATGCTTTTCGTTATGCTTTTGGATATTGTACTGGGCTGCGTCCCAAACCTTCATTTCTATTCTATTATATTAGATGGCTTGAGACATAAGTTGTAGACTTCCGTTGTTTTGTTATATAATGCTCTTTTTAATTCTTTTCTCTATTATCTTGTATGTTATGTATGTTAACATAGAAGTGAGCATGAAAAAGAGCTAAAGAGTTGAGTAATTCCTTAAGTTTGAGTTGTTTTCACTTAATGATTCTTGGTTTTTAAAAAATGTTCCATGAGAATGAGGGGTTGGTTTTGTGAAAATTTTTCTTGAGGACTATTTGTTAGTACCAACCAAAGTCATGATCATGACCTTAGTTGAAATGAAAGTGTGTTCTGCTTGACTTGATTGCCTCATATGCTTTTGATTTTTTTTTGCTTGAGGACAAGCAAAGTTTCTAAGTTGTGGGTGTTGATGAGAGGGTGATTTTCACTCATTTGGATTCCTTTTCTTATGCTTTTGTGGCACTCAAGTAGAGAAAGAGGCTAATTTTCCTTTGACTGTGATTGTTTCAAGTACATGATGGTTAAAAAGGAGTTTTGATGGAAAAGAATGGAAATTGGGGCAAAATGGAGTTGATAACAGAGAAATTGGAGCTTGCAGTGCAGTACTCTCTGCGAACGCAAAGATCTAAGAGCGAACGCGAAACTTCACCTATTTATGAAGTGCGAATGCAGGAACACCTCCGTGAATGCGGAATATAACTTTTTAGAGTATCACGAACGCAATGCTCTCTCCGCGAACGTGAAGTGCAATTAGGCTGACCTCCGCAAACGCGGAGAAGAAATGTCACTGGTGTCTGGGCAAATGTGCAATTTCACATTTTGACCCTAATTCACCATATACACTCATTCACAACCATTTTGATGATGATCATTGAAAACGGATATTATTCATTAGATTGGACTTGGAAACTAGAGAGAAGAACCTTGGGGATTGAGGCTTGGGCATAGCTTTGAGAGCAAGATTCCTCAACAATCACCATTAGGGTGAAGATTGTGATCTTGATTTGTAATTATTTTTCATTCCTTCTTCAACTCTTTGATTTCTATTGCTGAATTCTAGGTGTTAATTGTTGATTGGTGATTTGGATATTGTCTTAGACACAATCAATATTTGGGTTTTTGATTTATATCTTGTGCCTTTGCAATTAGTTGATTTCTTCCTCATAAATGAAATAGGTTTTTGATTATCTAATTGATTTCTTGTTTTAATTGCTTTCCTTTGGAATTGATTACTCCTTGGACATACCCATTTACTTTGATTGAGCTTGTTAGAGTCAATTGAAGTTGGGGAGATTAATTTGTGCATTAATTGAGGTTTAGCAACTCAATTGTTTAATTTTAGCTAGTAATAGTAAATCTTTGCATTGCCTTTAATCGGATTGCTTATGTTGCCACTTGATTGGGTTCGTGTGAACTAGTTGAGAAATTTTTTCCTATATTCAATAGAATTAGGTAGACAATTTAGAGTCCGACGCATATATGATTTTACCCATGGTTACTTGAGATTGTATGATGCTAATGTGCAATGGATCGTATGGGTATTGATCGATTTCCCATTACCAAATCTTTTGGTAATCTTGTTCGAAAAGGCTTTGTTCCTTGTTCTCCTCTATCCCCTATCCTAAATTATTTACTTGAAATCTTCTCATTTTATAATTATATCTCTCATTTTGGATTCAAACTAGTAGTTAGTAATTCTTTATTTCTTCAATCGCCTAGCACATTGTTCCTCATGGGATCGACCCCAACTCCTCTTTGGGTTTATACTTGTTAGCGAATGTCCACACCTTGAACCATGATAGGTGTGGTTGAGCGTTATATGTAAGCTAGCTCCACCTAGTGGTTCGGGTTCAAATGCTCCCAAGCAAAAGCGATATAATGCACTTCAAGCTCGCCATGGGCCAGAGGGTTCTCCCCATGTGGTTACCGTTATGTTGAAAGTCTCTCACTTTGATGTTTATACCTTGCTTGAACCCCGTACTACTTTTTCTTTTGTGACGCCTTTTGTGGCTGTGAAGTTTGATGTTCTTCCGGATGTGATGTTGGATCCCTTTTGTGTCTCTACTCTTATTGGTGAATCTATTAGGTCTTAGAGAATCTATAGAAATTGTCCCGTCTCGATATCCCTTAGAGTCACTCATGTTGATCTCATAGAGCTTGCTATGTTAGATTTTTATGTTATTCTTGGGATGGATTGGTTTTATTCTTGTTATTCCTCTATTGATTGAAGGACCTGAGTGGTCAAGTTTCAACTTCATAATGAGCCTATGCTAGAGTGGAAGGGGTGAAATTCTATGCCTAAAGGTCAATTTGTGTCATGTCTTAAAGCTAGAAAGATGATTTCTAAGGGGTGTATATACCTTTAACGACCCAGGGTAGTGCCTAGATGTAACACGGCGTACAAGACCCAAAGAGGCCTCAAACAAGCCCTTAGCATACATAACATACAAGATAATAGAGAAATAAGAGTTCAAAAGAGCATTTTATATCAAAGCTTTACTCAAAACAGCGGAAGTCAACAAATCATGTCTCAAAGCCTTCTAATATCATAGAATACGAATAAAAGTAATAGGGATGCAGCCCAATACAATATCCAACATAAGGAAAGACATCAAATGTAAATCCAACAAGCCTATGTCCTCGAATGGATAAGGACTCACCAAGTCTTCTTCTAAACTCTAAGTCAATGCTCTAGCCACGAGTAGGAGAACTGCCACGTCCTACACCAAAGAAGTTGATGCAGGCAAGAGTATGTGTTAGCACAATAAAGTACTAAGTATGATAGCAATGCATATAAACTCATAAAACATACTAGAAACTGAGATACAAACATGACATGCAATTGGCCAAGCTAAACATGATAAAGCATATAAGCAAATAGCATAAAGCATAAACCATGGCCAAAGCAAGCTAAATCACCTTTCTTTTACTCTTCTTTTCTTTACTTTACTTTTAGTAACCCATGCACCATTGTGCAAGCTGAAGTGTGGGAAAAACCTCAAATTGATCTGTAGACCATGGAATAACTCAACATGAAATCCAGTGTCTACCCTAAACAAAAAAAGGGCCATTGTACTTGCTAACGTAGAATCCAAAACCATAGCCTACGTGAATCCACTAGCTAAGCTAATATGGGCCTGTTAAGACAATCTATGGGGGCACATAGGTATAGGATATATGGGACTTGTCACCCGTCCACTCGATTCTATGCATAATTCCCACTATACAATCATAAATATTGATATCCATGGAAAGGCACAACTGGGGTTGTCAATCCAAGCTAAACATGACTTCACATACCATGGACTAGTCCAAGCTTACTTCGTTAAGTGTTTCTTCTTCCATGGACTTGTCCAAGATTACACTCCTAAAATAGCTTCTTTAAGCTCTTGATTCAATTTTAGTTAAGCAAATCTTTTAACAAGTTATGAATCCTTTTCATATAAGAAAACCTTTCACAAGCTTAGGTTGAGCATTATATGAGAAAACCCTTTCAAGACTCAACATTACAAATCATATATTTCATATAAAACATGCTTGATTCTATAAACCTCTTTTTTCATGATTCTATCATGCTTTTTCTTCATAGCTAATTGGTTCATATTTCCTTTATTTTAAACCATGCAATTCAATGCAAGCTAGATCTTAAAAGTCATAATCAAGACCATTAAGTCAAACTTGAAGTAACCCACATAAAAGAGGAAAATCATGCTTTTTACTTGAACATGCCAAATTCATGCAATTAACCCGAATTCATGCTCAATTTCATAGATGATACCTCAATTTCATAAATTCTTTTCTCAACCCAACAATCAAGGCATAGATTATCAATTTGTGGAGAATTTACTTGGGATCATGGGGGTTCGTGCAATAATTACAACTAGACATGTAATTCACACTAGATTGTGCACTAAATTACTTTACCCACGCTAGATCATGCACTACAAAGCATAAAATCAGTGATTGGACTCATACTAGAAGAACCCATAACTATTGATCAAACCCTAGCTTACTTGAAGGGAATTGAACCTTGAAACTCATGAAAAAAAGGGAGGGCCCAATGGAGGAAGAAACTCCATTAGTCAATACCATCATACCTTAGCAAAGTCCACTAGAAATTGGAAGAATTTGGGTAATCTTTAATGGAGGACTTAGCTTATTCTACTTCCTTGAGCTAGAGAGGATTTCTTTTAGAGAGAGAATTATTTGAGAGGTGAATTTAGGGAATGGGTTAGAATGAAGTGACTTAGGTATAGAAAACTATATGTAGGACCTTCATTAAGGATAAAACCGACTTAGTTAATTAGGGAATTAACCAGGGAAAACACTCAAAAGTCTTAATTAAAAACTGTTGGGGCCCATCTATGGTAAGAACCTACGGTCAGTACGTCCACCGAAGGACCGTCCAGTTGAACCGTCAAAAGATTCAGAGAGTTGGTATCTGGGGACCCTGCAACGACGGCTTTATTCTACGGTTGGTAGGTCCATTTACGGACAGTACACATCAACCATAGATCACAGCCGGAGGTTCCAGAATTTAACCAAGTCTTGGGGACATCTACGGTTACTTTCTACGGACCGTCAACTAACTTACGATCCTTTCTTCTGCTCCGTAGATCACTCTTCAGAGACTGAGAATTACTGAACTTGATAGAGCCATTAATGGCTCCTCAACATACGGCCCGTCAACCTGACTACGGCCCGTAAGTGGCGTCCGTAGGTCACTGCCAATAGGTAAATTCTACAATTTCATTCCTTGAAAAGCTGGGGTGTTACAATATCTCCCCCTTGTGGACATTCGTCCTCGAATGAGAACCTGGACATCATGAGAAGGGCGATAGACTCGGACTAACAACCCAACCTAAAATGCAAGCATATAAATGCACAAATCCGAGGAGGAAACATCTACTCCAAGCTAAAGCATGCTCAACGCTAAATTCATGAAGGTTTTAAGCAGCACATACTCAGTACACATAAATCAAAATAGACTCTTCATGAGCATGCATAAAAAATCAAGGAATCTTGAAAATCAACTATGAAACATTAGACCAAAAGAATGAACCATGAGGAACTAAGTACCTCAAGCTAAAGGAGGATCGGAAGGAAATAGATGAGGATAACGGGACATCATATCGGCCTCGGCCTCCCAAGTAGCACCATCAACTAATTGATTCCTCCATAGAACTTTCACGAAAGTAATTTCTTTATTTCTCAACTTCCGGACTTGTCGGTCTAAAATCTCAACTGGAACCTCTTCATAAGAAAGACTATCCTTTATGCCAAGAGACTCTATTGGCACTATAGAGGTCGGATCACCAACACACTTCTTCAACAATGAGATGTGGAAAACTGGATACACCGATGCAAACTCATTACGCAAATCAAGTACATAGTAAGCCTTACCAACACATCTCAAAATCTGATATGGGCCTACAAAGCGGGGACTAAGCTTCCCCTTCTTCCCAAATCTCTTTACACCCTTCATAGGTGAAACTTTCACGTAAACCCAATCATCAACGTCAAATTCTAATTCTCTTCTTCTAACATCGGCATAAGACTTTTGTCGACTTTGAGCCATTTTTAACCTTTCTTTAATAAGCCGAACTTTCTCCATGGCCTCATGCACTAACTTGGGGCTTATCAAAGCAACTTCCTCAATGTCTAACCAACCTATGGGAGATCTACACCTCCTACCATAGAGAGCCTCAAATGGAGCCATACCAATACTAGAATGGTAGCTATTATTATAAGCAAACTCGATCAAAGGCAAATGGTCATCCCAAGTACCCTTGAACTCAATAACACAAGCTCTCAACGTATCTTCTAAAGTCTGAATAGTACGCTCCGCTTGCCCATTGGTTTGGGGATGAAAGGCCGTGCTAAGATTAACACGAGTACCAAGACCTTTTTGGCATGACTTCCAAAATTGAGAAGTAAATTGGGCACCTCGATCGGAGATAATGGATAACGGAACTCCATGCAGTCTAACTATCTCCCTCATGTAAAACTTAGCATAATCCTCCGCCGAATAATAAGTTTTGATGCGAATGAAATGGGCTGACATGGTCATTCTATCAACCACAACCCAAATCGAATCATAGTGTACCCTTGTGCGAGGCAAACCTACTATGAAATCCATATCCACATCTTCCCACTTCTAGGTAGGAATCTCTATGTCTTGGGTCAAACCTCCTGGTCTCTGATGCTCAACCTTCACTTGTTGGCAACTAGGACACTTAGCCACAAATTCCTCAATGTCTTTCTTCATGCCATTCCACCAATAGATTTCCCGCAAATCACGGTACATCTTGGTAGCTCCCGGGTGGATAGAATATCTAGAACTATGAGCTTCCGAAAAAAATTTCCCTTTCAAATCATCAACGTTGGGAACACATAAGCGACCTTGTTAACGAAGTACACCATCTCCCCCTTGGGAGAAAACCCCTATGGACTTCTTGAGAACCGCTTCTTTCAATCCCACCAAATTAGGATCAAGGTATTGCTTAGCTTTTACTTAATGCACAAAAGACGATTCGGAACCATTGTGAACGGTAACTCTACCCTTAGCCGAATCAATCAACCGAACACCCAATTAGGCTAAATTATGAACATCACGAACCAACTCTTTCTTGCCATCCTCAATATGCGCAAGACTGCCCATAGACAATCTACTAAGAACATCCGCCACCACATTAGCCTTGCGGTGTTGATAGAGAACACTCATATCATAATCTTTTAGAAATTCAAGCCATCTTCTTCAGTGGAAATTGAAATCTTTCTTCTTAAACACATACTGGAGACTCTTATGATCGGTGAAGACATCTACATGTATTCCATACAAGTAATGTCGCCATATTTTAAAAGCAAACACCACCGCTGCCAACTCTAAGTCATGAGTGGGATAGTTCTTCTCATGCACCTTTAGTTGCCTTGAAGCATAGGCAATCAATTTTCCTCTTTACATAAGAACACACCCTAGCCCAATCCTTGAGGCATCACAATACACTAAAAAACCATCGGTTTCTTTCGGTAGAGTCAATATTGGGGCCGAAGTAAGTCTGTCTTTCAATTCTTGAAAACTCCATTCACAAGCCTCGGACCACATAAAGTAGCTTTCTTTTGAGTCAAAGCCGTCAACGGAGAAGAAATTGAAGAAAACCCCTCAACAAACCTCCTATAATAATCGGCTAAACCCAAGAAACTACGAATATCCGAAGGTGATGGAGGTCTAGGCCATTTCTTGACCGCTTCGGTCTTCTTATGATCTACCTCAATACCCTCATTGGAAACAATGTGACCAAGAAAAGCCACGGATCTCAACAAAAATTCACAGTTGCTAAACTTTGCAAAGAGTTGTTGATCCTTGTGGACTTGCAACACAATCCTCAAATGACTATCATGTTCATCCTCATCCCTTGAGTAGATCAAGATATCATCAATAAACACAGTCACGGGCATGTCAAGGTATTGCTTAAACACCCTATTCATCAAGTCCATGAATGCAGCCGGAGCATTTGTCAATCCAAACGGCATAACCAAGAACTCATAGTGACCATACCTTGTTCGGAAAGCCATTTTTGAAATATCATCTTCTTTCACCCTTAATTGGTGATAACCTGAATGAAGGTCGATCTTAGAGAAGTAACTAGCCCCTTGAAGTTGGTCAAACAAATCATCTATCCTTGGCAAAGGATACTTATTCTTTATTGTAACCATATTCAATTGGTGATAGTCTATGCACATACGGAGTGAAACATCTTTCTTCTTTAAAAACAATACTGGAGCACCCCATGGGGAAACACTTGGTCGGATAAAACCCTTATCCAACAATTCTTTTAGTTGCTCTTTCAACTCTATAAGTTTCGTCGGAGCCATTCTATAAGGAGGAATAGAGATAGGTTGCGTATCTGGGAGAAGGTCAATACCGAAGTCTATTTCCCTTTCAGGAGGAATGCCGAGCAAGTCATCAGGAAACACTTCCGGAAACTCACTAGCAACGGGAACTGACTCAAGAGTAGGGGTTTCAAAATCTACATCCCTCACCCTAACTAGATGGTAAAAGCATCCCTTAGAGATCATCTTTCTAGACTTTAGATAAGAAACGAATTGACCTCGAAACATAGAATTTCCCCCCTTCCACTCTAGGATATGCTCATTAGGGAACTGAAACTTGACCACTCTGGTCCTACATTCAATAGAGGCATAACAAGCATGCAACCAATCCATCCCAAGAATGACATCGAAATCTAGCATATCTAGCTCTATGAGATCGACAAGAGTAACCTTATGGGATAAGGAAATGGAGCAACCTCTATAAACCCTCTTAGCTAAGATAGACTCTCCTATCGGAATAGAAACAAAGATAGGATCTAGCAACATATCTGGTACAATATCAAACCGCATAGCGACATAGGGCATTACAAAAGACAATGTAGCACCGGGATCTAACAAGGCATAAACATCAAAATGGAAGACTTTCAACGTACCGATGACCACATCGGGTGAGCTCTTTTGCTCATGACGAGCCTGAAGTGCATAAAATATGTTGTGCTTAGGAGGACTTGAACCCAAACTACTTGGGGCAGCTTGCTTACCCTCTCTTCCTTTAGCCAAGAGAGATGGACAATCTCTCATCTTGTGACAAGCCTTACCACAAGTATAGCAAGCATCCAAACCATCTAGGCATTTGCCATCATGACTCCTCCAAAATCTAGTACAACTAGGTAAAGAAGATCCACCACCGTTCCCTCCTTGAGGCTTAGGATTTTTTGGATCTTTTAAGAGCCTTGGAAGAACCTTGATTAGAGAACCTTTGGCAAAATCTTGAATGACCACGTCCATCGGATTTTGCATGAGAAAAGTTGCCATTTCTGGTTCTAGCTCGCTTAGTCTGTCTAGATCTCCCTTTAAGCTTTTCTTCTTAAATTTGTTCGGAGTAAACCATGAGGCCAGAAATATCCATGTCATGCACAAGAATGGTGGTGCGGTACTCTTTCACCAACATATCGAACACTCCCGACACAGATTTGCTCATTCTTACCCTTGGGTCGGCAACTATGGACGGAGCATATCTAGCCAATTGTGTGAACTTCAATGCATATTCTATCACACTCTTACTCCCTTGACTAAGATTAATAAACTTAAGCACCTTGGCCTCTCTCTTCTCAAGAGGGAAGAATCCATCAAGGAAAGCACTCTTAAACTTCTCACATCCTATGGGACCTTCATCATTATCCCTTTCACTCTTCCATTGATTGAACCAAGTTTGGGCAACACCTTTAAGTTAATAAGCAGCAAACTCTACCTTCTCTTCCGGTGTCACACCCATTATCATCAACACTTTATAAACTTCATCAATAAACTCTTGAGGATCCTCTTCCACCTTAGAACCATGAAATTCTTGAGGATTCATCCTTGTAAAGTCCCTCACTCTTGATGCAGCTGTACCCACATGTGGGTTAACGGGAGCCAGCACCTCTCTATTGGCTTGGGCCATCACGGCTTGAGCCAACACTTGGAAAGCAGCCCTAAACTACGCATTAGTAACTTGTTCCACCAAAGGGTAGGCTGGAACTTAGGGAGCTTTCAGAGGGGCTTGTTGCCTTTCATTCTCTCTTGCATTCCTAGTAGCGTAGGTCCTTCAAAATGCCAAATCTTGAAACGCGTAGGATAGGTGATTAAGAGAGAGATATAGAGTTAAACTCTATGGCACGACTCAAGAGTAACAAAAGAAGTGAAGTTTCCTAAACATCTTGTAGCCTCTCATTCATAAGTGTGGCGCGCTTCATACCCATGAACAAGACTCTACTCGATGTGGCTTATGAGACATCCTAGAATCTTTCTAAAACCATGCGCTCTGAATACCAAGTTTGTCACGACCCTGGGTAGCCCCTAGATGTAACACAGCGTACAAGACCCCGAGAGGTGTCATATAAGCTTTTAGCATACATAACATACAAGATAATAGAGAAATAAGAGTTCAAAAGAGCATTTTATATCAAAGCTTTACTCAAAATAGCGGAAGTCCACAAATCATGTCTCCAAGCCTTTTAATATCATAGAATACGAATAAAAGTAATAGGGACGCAGCCCAATACCATATCCAACATAAGGAAAGAAATCAAATGTAAATCCAACAAGGCTATGTTCTCAGATGGATGAGGACTCACCAAGTCTTCTTCTCAACTCTATGTCAAAGCTCTAGCCACGAGTAGGAGAACTTCCACGTCCTACACCAAAGAAGTTGATGCAGGCAAGACTATGCGTTAGCACAATAAAGTACTAAGTATGATAGCAATGCTTATAAACTCATAAAACATGCTAAAAACTGAGATAAAAACTTGACATGAAATTGGCCAAGCTAACATGATAAGGCAGATAAGCAAATAGCATAAAGCATAAACCATGGCCAAAGCAAGCTAAATCACCTTTCTTTTACTCTTCTTTTCTTTACTTTACTTTTAGTAACCCATGCACCATTGTGCAAGCTGAAATGTGGGAAAAGCCTCAAATCGATCTGCAGACCATAGAATAACTCAACATGGAATCCAGTGTCTACCCTACACCGAAAAAGGGCCATTCTAATTGCCAACGTAGAATCCTGAACCATAGCCTATGTGGATCCACTAGCTAAGCAGATATGGGCCTATTAAGACAACCTACGGGGGCACATAGGTATAGGACATATGGGGACTTGTCACCCGTCCACTCGGTTCTATGCATAATTCCCACTATACAATCATAAATATTGATATCCATGGAAAGGCACAACTGGGTTGCCAATCCAAGCTTAACATGACTTCACATACCATGGACTAGTCCAAGCTTACTTCATTGAATGTTTTTTCTTCCAAGGACTTGTCCAAGCTTACACTCCTAGAATAACTTCTTTAAGCTCTTGATTCAATTTTTGTTAAGCAAACCTTTTAACAAGTTATGAATCCTTTACATGTGAGAAAACCTTTCACAAGCTTAGTTTGAGCATTATATGAGAAAATCCTTCCAAGACTCAACATTACAAATCATAGATTTCATATAAAACATGCTTGATTCTATAAACCTCTTTCTTCATAATTCTATCATGCTTTTTCTTCATTGCTAATGGGCTCATATTGCCTTTATTTTAAACCATGCAATTCAATGCAAGCTAGCTCTTAAAAGTCATAATCAAGGCAATTTAGTCATACTTGAAGTAACCCACATAAAAGAGGAAAATCATGCTTTTTACTTGAACATGCCAAATTCATGCAATTAACCCCAATTTATGCTCAATTTCATAGATGATCCCTCATTTTCCTAAATTCTTAACTCAACCCAACAATCAAGGCATAGATTATCAATTTGCGGAGAATTTACAGGATCATGGGGGTCATGCAATAATTTCAACTCGACTTGTAATTCAGCTAGATTGTGCTCTAAATTACTTTACCCACGCTAGATCGTGCACTACAAAGCGTAAAATTAGTGATTGGACTCATACTAGAATAACCCATAACAATTGATCAAACCCTAGCTTACATGGATGGAATTGAACCTTGAAATTCATGAAAAAAAGAGAGGGCCCAATGGAGGAAGAAACTCCATTAGTCAATACCATCATACCTTAGCAAATCCCACAAGAAATTGGAAGAATTTGGGTGATCTTTAATGGAGGACTTAGCTTCTTCTTCTTGCTTGAGCTAGAGAGGATTTCTTTTAGAGAGAGAATTTTTTGAGAGGTGAATTTAGGGAATGGGTTAGAATGAAGTGATTTAGGTATAGAAAACAATATATAGGACCTTCATTAAGGGTAAAACCGACTTAGTTAATTAGGGAATTAACCAGGGAAAAGACCAAAAAGCCCTTAATTAAAAACTATCAGGGCCCATCTACGGTCGGGACTTACGGTTCGTACATCCCCTGACGGACCGTCCTGTTGAACCGTCAAAAGATTTAGAGAGTTGGTATCTGGGGACCCTGCAACGATGGCTTCAATATACGGTTGGTAGGCCCCTCTACGGACCGTACACCTCAACCGTAGATCACAGCCTGAGGTTCAAGAATTTAACCAAGTCTGGAGGACATCTACGGTTACTTTCTATGAACCGTCAACTGAATTACGATCCGTCGTGCTACTCTGTAGATCACTCTTCAGAGACTGAGAATTACTGAACTTGACAGAGCCATTGATGGCTTCTCACCTACAGCCCGTTAACGTTACTACGGCCTGTAAGTGGCCTCCGTAGGTCACTACCTACAGGTAAATTCTACATTTTCATTCCTTGGAAAGCTGGGGTGTTACAATACCATCTTGTTAAGGTAAGGGATGTCGATTCCGAAACCCCTACTCTTGAGTAGGTCCCCATTGTTAATAAATTTATGAAAGTGTTTCCCGATGATCTACCCAGTGTTCCTCCCGAAAGGGAAATAAACTTTGGTATTGACCTGCTCCCTGATACACAACCTATCTCTATACCTCTTTATCGAATGGCTTCGGCAGAATTAAGGAGCTAAAGGATCAATTGAAAGATTTGTTGGATAATGGTTTCATCAGACCAAGTATATCTCCATTGGGTGCTCCGATTTTGTTTGTTTGAAAGAAAGATGGTTCACTTCGTATGTGCATTGCCTATGGTCAATTGAACAAGGTACCATTAAGAATAAGTATCCTCTTCTAAGGATAGATGACTTGTTTGATCAACTCCAAGGAGCAAGTTACTTTTCTAAGATCGATCTTCGTTCGGGTTATCACCAATTGAGGGTGAAAGAAGATGATATTCCTAAAACTGCTTTCCTAACTAGATATGGCCATTATGAATTCCTAGAGATGTCGTTTGGGTTGACAAATGCTCCGACTACGTTTATGGATTTGATGAATAGTGTGTTTAGACAATATCATGATATGTTTGTGATTGTGTTCATAAATGATACTTTGATTTACTCAAGGAGTGAGAATGAGCGTGCTGATCATTTGAGGATTGTATTGCAAGTCCTCAAGAACCAACAACTCTTTGCGAAGTTGAGTAAATGTAAGTTTTTGCTAAGGTCTGTGGCTTTTCTTGGTCACATTGTATCTCGTAAGGGTATTGAGGTAGATCCTAAGAAGACGGATGTGGTTAGGAATTGGCCTAGACCTCTATCACCTTCGGATATTCAGAGTTTCTTGGGTTTGGCTAGCTACTATAGGAGGTTTGTTGAAGGGTTTTCTTCTATTGCTTCCCCATTGACGGCTTTGACTCAAAAGAAGGTTAAGTTCACATGGTCCGAAGTGTCTGAGAAGATTTTTCAAGAATTGAAGGATAGACTTACCTCGGTTCCGATATTGACTTTACCAGAAGGGTCCGATGCGTTTGTGGTTTATGGTGATGCTTCAAGGATTGGGTTAGGATGTGCTCTTATGCAAAACGGGAAAGTCATTGCTTATCCTTCAAGGCAATTCCTAATTCATGAAAAGAATTATCCTACTCATGACTTAGAATTAGCGGTGGTGGTGTTTGCTTTAAAGATTTGGAGGCACTATTTTTATGGTGTATATGTTGATGTCTTTACCCACCATAAGAGTTTGCAATATTAGTTCAAGAAAAAAGATCTAAATCTTCACCAAAGGAGGTGTCTTGACTAGTTGAAGGACTATGACATGAGTGCCCTCTATCACCCCGGCAAGGCCAACATGATGGCAGATGATCTTAGTCGGTTGTCTATGGGTAGTGTTGGTCATGTTGAGGATGGTAAGAAGAATTTGTTCGCGATGTTCATAGATTTGCCTGATTGGTTGTTCGTTTGATTGATTCTAGTGAGGGTGGTGTTATGATTCATAATGGTTCAGAATCTTCTTCTATGTTCGATGTGAAGACTAAGCAAGATCTTGATCGTAATTTGGTTGAGTCGAAGGAAGCAGTACTCAAGAAGTCTGTTGAAGCTTTCTTCTAACGGGGAGACAGTGCTTCGATATCAAGGTCATTTATGTGTTCCTGATGTAGATGGCCTAAGGGAACAAATTTTCTCAGAAGCCCATAGTTTTCGATCTTCCATTTACCCGGGAGCTACAAAGATGTATCGTGATTTGCGAGAGGTCTATTGGTGGAATCGGATGAAGAAAGATACTGCGGAATTTGTGGCTAAGTGTCCTAACTATCAAGAAGTGAAAGTCGAGCATCAAAAGCGAGAGGTTTGCCCTAAGATATTAGTATTCCTACGTGGAAGTGGGAAGATTTGAATATGGACTTTATTATTGGTTTACCATGCACCCGACAACAATATGTTTCGATTTGGGTTATTGTGGATCGTATGACAAAATCACCTCATTTCATTCCTATTAAGGTTTCTTATTCAGCGGAGGATTATGCTAAGTTGTACTTGAGAGAAATGGTTAGGTAGCCTATAATGCCTTTATCCATTATCTCCGATCGTGGTGCACAATTTACTTCTAAATTTTGGAAGTCTTTTCGAAAGGGTCATGGTACTCGTGTTAAGCTTAGCACGGGTTTTCATCCTCAAACCGATGGGCAAGCGGAACATACTATCAAAACTTTAGAAGATATGTTCAGAGCTTGTGTGACTGACTTCAATGGTAATTCGGATTATCATTTTTCTTTGATTGAATTTGCGTATAATAATAGCTGTCATTCTAGTATTGGTATGGATCCGTTTAAGGCTCTTTATGGTAGGAGGTGTAGATCTCCAATAGGTTGGTTTGAAGTTGGTGAAGTTGCTTTGATAGGTCCCGAGTTGGTACATGAGGTTATGGAGAAAGTTCGGCTTATTAGAGAAAGGTTGAAAATGGTTCAAAGTCGACAAAAGTCCGATGCCGATGTTAGAAGGATAGATTTAGAATTCTATGTTCATGATTGGGTTAACTTGAAAATTTCACCCATGAAGGGTGTGATGTGGTTTGGAAAGAAAGGGAAGCTTAGTCCCCGTTATGTAGGCCCATATCAAATTTTAAGACGTGTTGGTAAGGTTGATTATGAACTTTACTTGCCTAATGATTTGGCATTGATGAATCAGGTTTTCCATGTCTCATTATTGAAGAAGTGTGTTGGTGATCCGACATCTATAGTTCCATTAGAGAATCTTGGCATAAAGGATACTCTTTCCTATGAAGAAATTCAAATTGAGATTTTAGACCGGCAAGTCCAAAAGTTAAGAAATAAAGAAGTTGCTTCCGTGAAGGTTCTCTAGAGGAATCAATTAGGTGAGGGTGTTACTTGGGAGGCCGAGGCCGATATGATGTCCTGATATCCTTATCTCTTTCCCTCTGATCCTGCTCTAGCTTCAGGTATCTAGTTCCTTATCGTTCTTTCTTTTGATTTCATGTGTCTTAGTTGTTTCCATGATTCCTTGATTATGCATGTTCAAGAAGGGTTAAATTTTGAGAAAATGAGCTAGCTTGATTGATTTATGTATGATTATGTGCATTTAAGTAAGAGTTGCATAAAGCTTTTATGAAATGGTGTTTTGAACATGCTTTAGCTTGGAGTTGATATTTCCTTTTCGGATATGTACATTTATGTGATTGCATGCATGCTGGGCTGTGAGATCTTGATCTTACCTTCCTTATGATGTGTTAAATCTCATTCGAGGCCGAATGTTCCCAAGGGGGAGATAATGTAACATCCTAGATTTGAAAAGAATGAGAAACTTTGATTTTTGAAAAAATGAAACGACCCACGACTTGACCTACTGGCCGTTGGTGGACCTACCCACCGTAGGTCAAGAGGGGGTAGTAGCCGTAGGTGCTACTGTGTTTTGGGGAGAAAAAATTAAAATTTTAATGAACTTTAAAGGTTAAGGAGCTATTCTAATTACATAAGCTTGGACTAAGTCTATGGAAGATGAAACGTCAAAACAAATGAACTTCAGCTTTGATTGGTAACCCTAGTTGTACCTTTTCATAGATAATAAGATGCATTATGATATATGACTATTCCGAAGGATTTATGCTTAGCACAGAGAGGATATTGAGATGGAAACTCTCCTGTATGTAGGGGCTGGGTTTCTAGTAGCAATCTCTTTATCCCATAACCTATGTGCCACCATATGATGATTCTCTTTAAGTAGACCTTAGATAGTGGATGCACGTAAGCTAGAGTTTATGGGTCCTACCTTGGAAAGTAGGATGGCCCTCCGATGTAGGGAGTATGTCGGATTCCATGTTGATAGCTCACCTCGTCTTACATGTCGGTTAAGGCTACTTCCAACAATAATAAACTAAAGTAACTTCCAAGGTATTTTTTCAAGTAAAGTTAAGATGTTTAGCTTGCATTGATCATGATTTATAACTTATGATTTGTAACACTTTTCTCATGATTTAGATTGATCATTGCATGATTATGAAAATGTCCCTTTTTGCATGTTTAAATGTTTTATGCATGGTCATCATACTTGGTACATATTTGTACTAACGCATAATTTTGCCTTCATTTTCGTATAAGTGTAGGGTCCGGCTCATCCCCATCTTCTCGTGGCTAGTTAGTGATAGTAGAGATCTTGAAGAATTTGGTGAGTCCTCATATGTTCGAGGATTAGCCACATTTACTTTTATGTCATTTACTTGCTTTTGAAAACTTTGTATGGGTTATGTCCCAACATTCTTTCATTCCTTATGTTAGATGGATTTGAGACAATACGTAGACTTCCGCTATTTTCTTAAACTCTTTTGCTAATAAATTGTCTTTTGAACTCTTAAATTGCTATTATCTTCTATGATGCATGCTAAGTAGCTTGTATGAGGCCTCTCGGGGTTTTGTAAGCCATGTCATGTCTAGGGGGCACCTTGGGTTGTAAAAAACTAGAGAGCAGCTGCGACGACGCTGGTGAGATACTATAGCCACCTCGGCTAGACCCGTAAGACCGTCGGGGTGACTGCCCACTCTTATTTCCTGGCATAGAAGCATGAATAGGCCTCTGACGTTGAAATGGAGTATCACATCTCTTAAAACCTCTGCCTCGAGATGAGGCACCAGAAAACTTGCCACTAGAATGGGAGCTCTTCAAATCCCCAAACTCCTCTCGAACTAACAACTCCGCCACCCTAATGATACTCACAATGGACTGGAATAAAGCACCCTCACGGGATCATCTGATGGAGAAAGTCAACCCCCTCACAAATTGGTAGACCCTCTCTTCCTCATCTGGAACCAAAGACGTGGCATGACGAGATAGTTGACAGGAATATGCCTCGTACTACGCAACGAACATGCCACTCTGAGTCAAACCCTTTAACCTTAGTCTGCTTTCCTCACGCACACTCCAAGGAATGAAGCGATCTCGAAAAGCACTACAGAAAGCATCCCACTCAACCGAAGGAGATCCCACTAGCATGGACTCCACACAAGACCTCCATTACTCCCTGGCTGGCCCACGGAGCTGGAGAGCAACAAAATGGACACCCTTGGCATCCACCATCCTCACCGCCTCAAGCATCTCACGGCACAAGGTCAGAAACTTATGATCATCCTTTTTCTTACCACCCTGAAATTTGGGTGGATTCATCTTCTGAAACCTCTCATAACACTGTTGGTCCTCCACTGTCAAAACCACATCTGAAGCGACCTATGACCTAATAGCTGGCATGGGAACCAATGGTGGCTGACCCACCTGATCATGAACAATCGGATCCTGATGCTGCTCTGGGGTCTACAGCCCTACTCTTATCTGTGAACCCTATGGCGTGCCTACAACACCCTTAGTAAAGATCTACATAACTCCCAGCATCCTCAATAAGGTCTCCTGAAAGAATGGTGCTGAGAACCCTGGAGGAACCTGGTCCTCACCAACCTCAACCTATGGCTCTAGGGAAGCCTCTCTACCACCACCTCTAGCAGGTGCAGCTCCGCGGGCATGGCCTCTCCCTTGTGCTACTCCATTAGCACGGCCTCCAACTCGGTCTCTACCCCGACCTCTGACTGGGCCCTTAACCACTGCCTCGGGGGCTGCCTCCCCTCAATCGCTGGAAACAGAAGCTTTGATCCTCGGCATCTGCAAAAATAAAATTTGACACTCAGTACTAGCGATAAGAACCACACACGATAAGAGAGAATCAAATGAAGGAAGTTTCCTAACAGACCTAATATACTCTCAAAGATAAGTATAGACGTCTCCGTACTGATCTGCGAGACTCTACCTAGACTGTGTTTGTACACGTGAGACCTATGAAACCTAGGGCGCTCATACCATTTGTCATGACCCAAAACGTAGGTGTGATGGCACATGTCCTATCCCACCAAGACAAGTCAACCTAAACCCAAACAAGCAGAAAATAAGCAACATAAAGAAAACATTATAAGCGGAAGTCTAACCAAACATAAGCATTCCCCCAAGACTGGTTTCACATGTACAAGCTACTAACACAGTACTGAAATGAAATTACAAGTCTCAATGTCTTTGTATCTCAAATAGAAACAAAACATAAAATAAAAAGAATCAAGAGAGATCGCCAATGTCGAACAGCTACCTCTCAAGTTTCCTAAAAAGCCTCAGAGTAAGAAGAAGAGAGAGAACTAGATCACGGTTCGGGCTCAGAACCTACACAAGTTTAGAAGCAAGGGTGAGTACTAGAAAACAAGATACCCAGTAAATCAACTAATAAAACAAGGCAAATCTAATAAAATCCACAAACTCTCATACTTTCAACTGAACCTCCAATAACTACAACCTGCACAAAAATTAGCCCAACCTAACAAATTCCAATTCACAGTTCCAACAACACAAGGATCCACAACAACACCATAGTATAGCCAAATAAGTCAAAACAATATCAGATATATCAATTACAGAGTAATATAAGCATATACACAACTTCACAAATAACCGATAAAATGAAATGAAATGCAATGCATTGTCAAATAGAGTGATGCATGTCTGTCATATGATACACATCCGCTGATTCTTAGACTGAAACCCACGGGAGCCACACATGGACCATGTATACACAGGAACCATTTCCCCTCGACATAATCATCAATTGCCGAAACCATTTCCCATCGTCATAATCATCACTTGCCAGAACCATTTTCCATCGCCATAATCATCAAAGTGTCTCACCATAGTGTTTCAGAACAAATGCACATAAGCATGTTCACACAAATAATGAGAAAACGATAGTATTCACAATCACAACGCAATTCATATCAATGCAAATCACATCACACTATCAACAATATATCAACATCAACACTTACATCATTTACAGCGAGATCAATTGCCTAGTCTCTGATTCACTACTCCTTTCATCACAAGTAGGATTGATCACTAAGTAAGAGTTTCAAGTCTAGTACTATAATCCACAATGAGCAAAAGACATACTCATCAAGTTCACAATCATATCGAAACTTTCATAGCATTTTCCCAATTACACAACAATATCAAGATCAAGGCCTATCACATTTTTGGCCTACTACTTTAGCACACAAAGTCATTGCCAATCAATTAAGATTGATTCATCCAAGAATCAACCCGTACTTCAATCCCATTACTCCCAACACAATCAAGAAAGAGAAATCCTAAATAGTACAAGATTCGCAAAGTGTTAGAAGCCACTTGCCCTAACCGAAATCGCAATCAATCAACAACCGGAGGTTTTCCCTTCCGAAAGAAATCCAAAGCAATACAATCTAATCAAATTATGAAACACAATCATATTTTGGAACCAACAACACTAAGAACACGAAATTGGGGCGAAGGGGTCCAAATGGCTCAAAACTTTTGATTCTAAAACAAGGTTTGAATCCGGAAATTCTCACATGGAAATAATCTTCAAAGCCTTAGGAAATCATTAGAGAAAAGCATTTTGAAATCGAAATCCAAACCAGTTCACATTCACCATTTAATCACAAATTCGAAGTTTATGCAAAACCCCAAAAAATCTAACTTTAAAAATCAAAATTTCAAATTGAAATCATGAAAGAATCAATGGGTAATCAAAGTTTAGAGTTAAAATCAGTTACCCACAAGGTTTCCACTAAAATCTCTCTTTCTAATCGCCTCCCCAAGCTGCAAAGTGGTTAAAATGGTGAAAATGGGACATTTCCCGAATTTACACTGTTTCAGGAAAATATAACCCTCCGTTAATGTGGCTCACTTAACCCGTCAACACAGATGTCAAAAGGGCTACACTCCGTGAACTCGCCTACACTCCGCGAACGCGGAGACTAGAAAAGAGTTCCTCCGCGAACGCGCCTAATACTTCGCATACGCGGACAACAGGAAGGAATCCCTCTGTGAATGCGCCCTTGGCTTCACGTACGCGGAGACCGACCCACACAGCTGCCGTGAATGCACCAAGTCCCTCCACGAACACGGAGGCCAAAATCTCATGCACCAGATAACAGCAAAATCAGCAATCCAACTAGTCTCCGAATGGACCCTAGGGATTTGTTCGGAACACCGTGCATAGAAACCATACATGCTACCCTACTCATCTCGATGTTCAGGACTCAATAAAACCGTTGAAATTTGGATTTGAGGTCTCCTTGACCCAGAACTCGATAAAGCACAACAAAACTAACTTAAGCAACAAAAACTCAAATCAAACTCGGGACCTCTAAAAATCAACCAAGGCCAGCCATAGTCCTGAAATCATCCCACGAATCCAACAGAGTCTTCGGAAATCCAATCCGAGCATCCGATCTCTGTATGATGACCAAAGTGAACTCTAAGATCAAAATTTCACAATTTTCCAACTTAAGGCCTCAAATCCATGATACAGCCTCAAATCTGATTCCATCAACTCTCCTAGACCAAATTCTATATTTTGAAGCTGATGGAATCGACGGAATCCCCATCGAAGATGAAACTTTGAATGACTCGCAAACCCATATTTTGACAACTTAAGCCTTTAGAATTCAAAACTTTCAAAAAACTATAACTTAAAAAGAATTTCAAAAAACTAACTTCGGATATCAGCCAAAAATGACTCGAGGCAACTCTCAGAAGGGGTAAAATGGTCATTTTAAAAAAATTAAAAAAAATGACCTTCAAGGTCATTACACAATATCTAAGTGTATACAATAGTTGTGTTTTCTTCATAGGTTGCATGGTGATGGTCAGCTTGTCTCTTCTTCAACCAAACCTAGAAAATACAACCAATGACATTTTCATTAGCTTAATCTAATGTATTGGTTTTGTTCCTAATATATTACACTGAAAAAGATAACAATCGACCCTCACCTAATACTTTCTTGTCTATGATATTTCTTGTATATATCCCTGTTGTTGTATTGTAATGACCTTCAGGTCATTACAGTATTTATGCCTCCTATTTGTTATTTAAAACTTTCCTGCAGTAACCCCAAGTCATTTATAACTTGTTGGGACTGAAGGTTCAGTCACCTGATCGTTCATTTGGTTTTTATGCAAGTTATAGTGTTTTGGGACCTTTTGAACCTTGAACAGTCATTTTTATCAGAAGTTTAGGAAGATGACCTCAAAATCCAATTCTAAAGATTTCATCATCTCCAGAAGGATAATTTTAGGCTAGTAGCATAGTGGCACAACTCCCGAGGCTTCTGTACTAGTCTGTATGAATAGGCATTTTAACTTTCCAATTGATGCCAAAGTTTGACTTTGTTGAACTTTCTAAGTAAACGAGCTCGGATGAGAATTCTGTCAGCGCTTACCTCAAGAATGTCGAGTTCAGTCTAGAACGACCCTTTATTTAGGTCCCAAGGTTCGAGGCTCGTTGTGGAATTTGGCTTAAAATGGAAACTGGGTGTGGACCCACTTTTTATTTAATCGACCTTAAATAGGAATTTCAATGGTTTCATTTAGTTCGGAATGTCATTTTCGACTGGGTAGCATATCTCATTTGCAAGCACGGGGTTTTGAACGAGTCCCGGTTACCTCGTTTAAGTTTTGGGGCCTTTAGGCCTTTTTACTGTCCACTGAGGCACGATTGCGTTCCAGCCCATCCATTGCGTTCGCAGACGGCAGGCGCGTTTATGGCAGTCGGCCATGTTTGTGGACGGCAGCTGGCACGCACGGTCGCCCCGCATTCGCACTAGTTGGCTGCCAGGCCTATTTAAGGCTGGTCGCGACCAGCTTGATGGATAAAATTAGAAATGCAATTTCTCCCTTGTTTTAACTCCGATTTTGGTGATTCAATTTTCCACGCGCTCATTGTTGTTGGGGCTACGTGGTAGAGTGATTGGATTGTGTTGGTCACACTCCGTTCGAGGTAAAGATTGCACCGAAGCTGCTGCCTTTTCTCTTTTTATTTGTGTTTTCATTGTGTTGTTGTGTCTGCTTATTTTCGAGCCTCGAATTGTGTTCTATTTTAGGCCATGAGTTCACACAAAAGATTAGGACCTTTTGATGGAGCCAATTCCCGAATTTTTAGTAAAATCCCATGATTCCCATTTGACTCTTAAAATTGGTCCGTCTGTGTTTTGGATGATTTGTGTGTCTAAACGACCGTATTGATGTTGTGATCCTATTCTTAATAGTGTTGCAGCATTTAGAGGACAATCAGAAAGGAAAATCTCCAGCCTTGTAATTTGAGCGCACGTGATCGGCCTACAAGTGGGCTACGACTTCCTTTATATTTAGATTGAGCCTGAATGTGTGAGTTCATGATAATGAGTGTGAATTTGGGGCGGGTACCTAGTTGCTTCTGCTTTTCTTGTTGGAAAGCATGATCTTGTGTTGATTAACGCTGTTTCGAGGGTAGTACCATGCTGATAGAGGGTTGTATTTGTATTGTAGCAAGCTATGTGGTTTACTTGTTTTTGGAGCATGATTTGGCCTTAGTCTAGGATAGACAAGTGGTGCCTAAGACCTATGCACCCGTGAGTATGGTATGTTGTCAATGTCATTTAGGATGAACTAGGTCCTTGTAGACCGGCATAGAAGACTTAGGTCTGATAGTATGAGCCTTAGTTTAGGCATTTGCACTGCTTGTTAGCCTTTCTATCTCTTGTCCCTATTTTTGTGCCTCTGATGCAATACCGGAGATTATGTGCTTCCTCGAGATTGGAGTGCTTCTGGCATGGAGCGTTGTGATATCATTGGGAGTGGACGTCGATCCACGGCGTCTTGGAGCCTACTTGATATCCTCTTCGGACTTGATACGCCCCCGAGCACTCTTGCTAGGTGGTTGGGTGACACCCCTAGGAGTGGGCTAGCTGGCTGAGTATCTTGGATATCTGAGATCATCTACGGAGTTAACACAACCCCAAGGCAATCTTGCTAGCTTGGTGGGTGACGCCCCTGGGAGTGGATGGCTGGGCGGCCTGGGTTTATAGTCACTCTTTCTAGCTGGGCTGGGATTTGACTGGTTGAGCTAATTGTCACTCTTGCTAGCTGGTCTAGGAGTTGACTAGTTGAGTTGATTGTCACTCTTACTAGCTGGGCTGGGAGTTGACTAGTTCTTGGGTTCAGATCTGGATTAATCTTCTGTCTTGTAGACTTAGCTATTCTTTGTACTTGTCAGACTTTTGAGGTCCGTTCGGGTTTTATTTAACTTGCGTATAAGTCTACCTTTTGGGCTTATAGGGTCCAGTTAGGTTCAGTTTAGCTATACTTAGATTTACTTTGGGTATACTCGTGTGCCTTTTTTCAAATCAGCTTGGCCTCTATTTGTATCTAGATTCTATCTCTTCTGATTGTTTTTACCTTTCTTGCTCGGTCGGCCTATAATGCCTACTGAGTACCTTTGTTTGGGTACTTATGCAACACTCTGCATATTTTCATGATGCACGTCCTAGTACTAGCTACACGTGCTGATAATTTGTGTGGTCTTTTGTAGCTTGTGGATATCAGAGATGAGGGTGAGCTCTTGGCTTCCTGGATCAACCTGTCTCCTTCTGTACATACGTTAGCTTGTCCTTTGCCTTTGAGACGGTTTTTCATGGTCCACTTTTTGGACTTGTATTTATTGTTATTAGAATGCTCTGTACTTGGGACTTTCAAGTTCTAAGAGGAGATCTGTTGTATATAGTTTTTGATTTGATTTCCGTTTCTGTGTTTTCTTATTATTAGCTTTCTTTTCTGTTTAGCTTTACCCTTGTACTCACTACTGGTCAATTAGGGTACGGGTTGTCTTGCCTACTCGTGAATTTTAGTTGGTGCCATTATGACTCAGAAAATCAGATCGTGACATGTATCTTGTTGTTTAGTCATAACAAATAATTTTGTCTTGGTCATTAAGATTCCCCTTGATAGGGCTACATATAGTTGTTCATGGGAGAAAACATGTTGCGGAAAACACAATCAAACATTAGGGATCATTTGACCTTGAACTTTATTTATCCTCATTGCAAAGCATAGACGTATTGGAAATTGCCTCCAAACAAATTTAAAAGGATATCCTTCATTCTCAAGCAGTGATAATTGGATTCTCGGTATAAAAACTTGTTTTCTTGCATATTCTCCCGTTGTTATTTTGGCATGTATGACATTGTTGTCAAAACCTCTACAAATAAATCATGCCCCATTGCATAAACCATTTGATGAGTCCAGATTCCTCCGCATCATGATAGGTGCATTCTCTTTCCATTCTAATCTAATATGTAGTATTAAAATATACATCAGTTGTTCTGTATTTTGCCTCACCTTTATTTTCATCCGGTTTAGCGATTCAAAGTAATATAAAAATTTCAATGTTAAAGACAGTATGGGTATGTTACCTCTCTGGCGGTAGACCATTTGGTGTTAATGTATTCATGTATTCTTCTTGATAGTAATTGTTGGTATCATCTTCTGCCGAGTCGAAGCTCGTATCCATTCTAGTTTCCCCTGGAAATTGAGTAATCAACATTTCATTTAGATTATCTACAAATTCATTTCTACTTGCTAAGATTTCCCTTTCAATTATAAACTTTGCCAATATGTCGTTTTGTTGTAGGGATGGAAATATTTCCCCTACTAAGCATTCTTCAGGTTTATTATTACAACTTTATTGGACCACCATTTTTTGTGGCAGTTGTATTAAATTGTCCTGTATTGTGCTTTCTTCGCTGTTTCCAACCCGAAGCAACAAGTCACTAAAATTTTGATCTTCTCTTGCTGTTATATTAGATGTTAAATGAATCTTTTCCATTAAAGGCCACAAATATGACCTTAAAAACCTGCATCCACTGTCTCTGCTCGTGTTGATTCAGGAACCACCGGTAGTACTTGTCGAAAGTCACCTCCAAATACCATTACTTTTTACAGTATTGTCCATTATATCACAGAAGCTTCTATCGACTGTTTCAATTGTGTGTCTTAGCCATTGGTGCTTCGTCCCATATTATTAATTTTGCTTGTCTAATTAGTTAAGCCCCGCCACCTTCTTTTTACATACTTTTCATTGATGATTCATTTTCTTGTAGATGTATTTCAAATCTTGAGTGAGTTGTACGGCCTCCTAGTAAGATTGTTGCTGCTACCCCACTGCTGGCGGATGCCAATTCAATCATTCCTCTTGATCTATTATTTACCACCAATTCCCAATATGGAAATGTTTTTGTAGTTCCACCCGGTCCGTCTACAAAGAGAAATCCTTGTGTTCCAGAATTGGCCCTTTGCAATATGGTCTTGAAAGCTTGCGCTTGTTATTGATTTAACTTTGATTGTGCATCCATATATTTAGTTGGCACCTCCACAGACATTTGTTCAATTATATCTTGGCATTCATATGTGTCACTTTTATGTAATTCTTGTCTGATTTGGGGCACATCAAATTTGGCAACACTGTGACCCATACTCTCCAAGTATGAATTTATTCTTTCCAAGGTACTCTAGAGTTGTTCCTCTGGTGAACTGGCGTGGCTCCTCCGAAAGACTTCTGACATATCATTGTACTATGTGTCCCATAGACATCTCACATCTGTTGGGTTGCAATGAACTAAAATGGTTGCAAATAGACTTCGAAGAGCTGTGGGCATCTTAAAGATTATAGCCTTGCATAAACATGTAGAAATTCTATCATCTGATTCTAATAAACCTCTTTTTTTGTTGCTTATTTGAAAGTATCACAATGTATTCCATTAATAGTGAGCAAGTTTTCAAATGATGTCGGGCCTCAAAGATTATTCAATAATAATCGTTCATAATACCTTTCACCTTCTCTAAGATTAGCTGTGATATTGAGTAGCCTTGTTAGGTAATATTACTGTTTCACGCATAAATACGTCATAATGAAGTGTAGTTGTCTTACCTATATTTATTCTGCCCATCACGGAGCGTGATTTTCTTTTACTCCAAATTTTAGATTGGGAGTTCCAAACATAATTCTTGGGGAATTCTTTGTATAGATAATTTTGAGCCTCCGAATAATTTGAGCACAACCTAAAATACTCAGTAAACGTAGTTTGTTGTACAAACAGGGAGCCATCAATATTTTGTATATTTTTCTTCTTCCAGTAGTACACTACATTTTGAGTAGAATTTTTATATTAATATTAATCTATTTGACTGGAATATCCTGCCTTTTGATTACACTATCTAAGAATAGGTTTTAGAGTACCTGCTTGTTTGCTAGGTAGATTTAATTGTAGGTTTATAATGGCTGATTGCATTTCTCTTAGAGTGAACTCATAAATTCTCCACATTGCTTTTGGTGGTGATACCCAACGTGCATCTTTGAAGCTTCGTATTTCATCTATGAATTTATCTCCATCATCTGACTCTATGTAAACCGCACATTTATCATGACCTTTATATATATATACTAGTTTCTGGGCACGTGCAACCATACTAATTAGTACACTCAATTTAAAACGAAATACATAAAATTAGAATGTGTGTACCATGAGTTACTCGAAATTATAGAGGAAAATTAAAGAAAAGAGTGCTTAGAGATGCACTTATTCATCAATAAAATATAAAGATATCCGGATGGTTTGGTACCACTGAAGCATCAATCTGATGCTAACATCCTCAAATGTATAAAAGAAAAATTCCAAAACATGAAAACTAGAAAAAGAAGAGAAAATTTTACTTCCATACGTTCATAGAAGAAGAAAAAAGGATAAAAAATCAAGTAATTATCAAATGATTACCAGTAGCGGCTAATAATAATTTATGAAAAGGAATAGATGAAACAACTCGTTAAAAGCCATATAACTCACACTTAGAATCTTGCTCTAGCAATATGTAGAGATAGATAAAAAGTATTAAAATTTATAAGATATTGTAAGGCAAAGAAACCAACAAATATTATGAACGAATAATGACTATGTGATAAATATTTGATTTTTCCATTTTGATTTTCATGTCTACCGATGGTAAAAAAATAGATCAACAAAGACATAATTACAAATTTCAATAAATGAGAATGAGAAAAGATACAAGAAACCTGCACAAATATGAGAGACAATAAGCTTGATGCAATGAAAACTAATATCGTCGTCATCTCGACTTCTCTTTCCTAGGAAATCAAAAAAATCACTCTTTTGTTACTGGAGAAATATGTTATTTTCCTATAAAGATTGATCTTAAATAGTAAAAACATAATTAATTAAATTGAAGAATTGTATTTTAAACTTTATGTAAGAATGTAAGGTTATTGGAATGGATTCAGAAAAGAAAGAATATGAATTGAAGCTTGCAAGAAACCAAGGCACTGCAAAATTCGGATAAAAGAAGGAGATATATTTATAGAATTTACTGGCTCCTACTATATTACTCTTCATTACCCTTCTCATATGTTACAACTCTTGGTTACCAAGTCTACAACTATTAAACTAATTTTCAGTTGGAAGATGAAAACATGTACCAAGCAATGAATAGACATTAATTGTTAATGTCCAAAAATGTTAATAGATTATACTAAATGCTTGGTAGATACAAGGAATTCAGCCAACTATAATAACTTTGATTTTCTATATATATATATATTATTTTAAAGTTAAATTAAATAGATGTTTTAAAATATTTTTATATAGTATAGGGGTATTATGGTAATCCAACTTTTAACTTAGATCCTTTCCACTTTTTATATAATAGGATGATATGATGATGATATGATATGGCTTGTACAGATACTTTATGGCTTTAACACCAGAGCAGACCCCAACATTAATGTGACAATTATATCTCTTCAATAAATAATGATTATAAGTGACAACCCTTTGGTTATGCATCTTCATTCCTCGAACAACACTTGTCCTGCCATCATTTTTTCTTTGGTAGATGGGATACCCATCCCTTCCTTTTATTGTTTTGTTGTTGAACGGGGGAAGTGAAACTTAAATTGCCTGTCCTTCATTCATGGACTTGATTCTCGGCTTATACCTCAAGGTCCATGTATCATATGTTTGATAACTAATTCGTACAATTGTGGTGGCTTGTCCTTAGCGGGTAATTCTACTGAAATATATTTTTCATACTGATATGCGCATCTTATTTAATGACCCTCTTTAAATAGTAGTAGTAGGTGTATATGTGGTAGGCCTCTTTTCTGGAATTCAACCACAAAAATATGTGCTACTGTAGGGCCAAAAATTTACTTTTTGAATATTTGGTCTTTCAGGTCTTGCAATTTTTCCCTAAACACTCTAGTCACCAAATCTAGCCTATCTTGAGAGACTTCTCCTACACATAGTTCTTGTTGAATGTCTGAACATTCGGGATTACATGTCATGGTGATAAATAGATCCGATCTTCCAACATCTTGAACCAGACCATAGCATCCATATAACGTCTTCGCATATCCCTCGGTCCTCTGATGAATGATCTTGTAGTAAGACCCTTTGCCCGACCTTCTCTCCTCTACATTCAGCTACTATCATACTATCAATGATACCCTGTAATATCTCTCTTCTTTAGTTTGATTGTTCGAATCTATAATATTCAAGTATTGTTTACCAAACCTCATCACACCTTTCATTGGTGAAACATTCAACACTACTTGCTCTCCCTTCATAAACTCCAATTCCCTAACCTTCCGTTCAGCATAATCCTTCTGACTGCTCTGATTTGCTCGAAGCTTCTCCCGAATGAATTTCACCTTCTCTAATGATTCCCTCAAAATATCAATGCCCCAAGGTCTCACCTCAAATGCGTCAAACTAACTAATGGGAGACCTACATCTCGTTCCATATAATGCCTAAATTTGAGCCATATAAATACTTGAGTTATAGCTATTGTTGTACAAAAACTCCGCCAATGGTAAGAACTTATCCCAATGACCACAAAAATCTATCACGCACGCATGAAGCATATCCTCCAATACTTGAATTATTCTCTCAGACTGCCTGTTAGTCTGAGGGTGAAATGCAGTACTAAGATCTGGTCTATTACCTAACTCAGCCTGCAAGGTCCTCCAAAGGTTAGAAGTAAACTATGTACCTCTATCTTACATGATTGAAATTATAACTCCATGCAATCAAACAATCTTGTGGATATAGAGTTTGGCTAACTTCACTGCATAATAAGTCACCATGATCAAAATGAAGTGCGCAGACTTAGTTAACCTGTCAACAAGTACAAATATTGAATCAAACTTACCAAATGTCTTTGGAAGAACAACCACAAAGTCCATTGCAATCTGTTCCCACTTCCATTCTGGAATGGACATTCTCTAAAGTGTCCCTCCAAGCATCTCGTGCTAATACTTTACCTGCTGACAATTGATGAGTGGGTGATTTTTACTCATTTGGAGCTCTTTTCTTATGATTTTGTGGCACTCAAGTAGAGAAAGAGGCTAATTATCCTTTGAATATGGTTGTTTCAGGTATATTTAGGTTGGCAAGGAGTTTTTTAAGGAAAATAATGGAAATTGATGCAAAATGGAGCTAAAAGCAGACAATTTGGAACTGGCAGCAAAAGTTTCTCCGTGAACGCGATCAACTGACACGTGAACGCGGAGCTTTAGTCCTTCATGAACTTTGAACGCGGTCAACTCCTCCGCGAATGCGCAGCACAAGCTTTCTGGGATCGGCAAACGCGCATGTCCCTCCACGAACGCCGAAAAGAAAGCGTGCCTGGCATCTGGCATTTTTTGAATTTCACCTTTTTACCCTAATTCACAATATATACTGAGACTCAGCCATTTTGGAAAGAGATACTGGAAAAAACACAAAAAGAATTGATAGAGGCTTGGAATTAAGGCATAGCTTTGATAGCAAGTTTCCACAACAACCACCATTAGAGTGAAGATTGAATGCTTGAGTTGCAACTATTTTTCACCCTTTCTTCAACTCTTTTCTTTGTGATGCTTAAATCTTAGGTGTAGTTGTTATTTGGTGATTTGAATATTGTGTTAATGAAAAACAATATTTGGGTAGTTAATCTCTACCTTGTAATTTTGTAATTAGTTGAACTCTTTTTCATATATGAAATGGGTCTTTGATTATCCAATGAATCTCATGCTTTATTTGCTTTCCAAATGGAATTGATCACTCCTAGGACTTGCCCATTTACTTTGATTGAGCTTGTGAGAGTAAATTGAGGTTAGGAAAGGTTGATTGGTGCATTATTTGAGGTGTAGCAACTCATATACCGGATGATAGCTAGAGATGGTGATTCCTTGCAATGCGTATAATTTGATCAATTGTGTTGTCACTTGACTAGGTTCGAAAGAACTAGTTGAGAAGTATTTGTCGATGTTCGAGAGAAATAGGTGAATAATTTAGATTCCATGGCATATATGATTTTACCCATGATTAATTGAGATTGTATGAAGCTAATTTGAAATAGATCGTATAGGTGTTGATTAACTTCCCATTCCCAAGTCCCATTGGTATTCTTGCTTGAAAAGGCATTGGATCTTGTTCTCCTCTATCCCCTATCCTAAACTTTTACTTGATATCTTCATATTATAATTGTATCTTTTATTTCGGACTCAAATTAGTAGCTTGTAATTCTTTATTTCTTCAATGACCCTACACATTGCTCCTTATGGGATCGACCCCACCTCATCATTGGGTTTATACTTATTAACGACAGTCTACACTTCGAATCGTAAGAGGTGTAGTTGAGCATTATCAAAAATGGCGCCGCTGCTGGTGAACAATTTGGCGTATTGAACAATTTGGCATTATCAAAGGGTGATTTAACCGGAGTCACGCCATGACGTTAAATCATGCGCTTGATGGGAGGCTTTAGTTTTTAATTAATTTTTAGGACATATTAGGATTTTAATTTTGACTATTCCTCGTTATTTCAAATTGTTTGAACAGGGTTGGAAGCAAAAAAATAAAAAAAATCAATTGGGATTGAAGTTTGGGGTTGAACTACCTTCAAAATGGGGTTTCAACACTTTTTGGGAGCTGAAGATTGCCAAAATACATTGGGCGAGTAACCGAATGGAGCCATCCATTGCAAAAATTTCTAGAGAACTGCCACTGGTTCAGGCATCAGGTACCCTCCACGAACGCTGAAGGGAGTCCGCAAATGTGGAGGTCAACATGATAGATCATCCGCGAACACGTCCTTTTCAGCGCGAATGCAGAGATCAATTATTCTCAAAGGGGTGTGAAAGCACCTTCATGTCCACGAACACGGAAGGTCGAGCAGTTTTCATAGTCAGAACCGTAAAGGGCAGTTCAGTTTCAAAACAAAAAAATTATATAACCCTTTTTCTCCTTCAATTTCATAAATCATCCCCAAAACTTCGCTTTAAACTCCCCCTCTTCTAAATTAATCCATTGTGTCTTACTTTGTGGTTGGAATTAACCCTCTTAAAGTATGTTCTTCATCCCTTACTTTAGTTTATTTTTTGTTAGTGAAACTTAAATGCCCAAATGAATTCTGATTTTCTGGGACGATGAAACCTCCGCGAACGCGGGACTCTTGCCACGGACGCAGAGGTCTCTGAATCTGTGTGCTCCACGAATGTTGTTAGTTGACCCACAAATACGGAGGTCTAACATGGGTAGAGCCACGTTTGCGGCGTCCTCTCTGCCAACGCGGAAGTATGGATCTTGCTGAGCCACGAACACGGAGAAGAAACTACTTCTGTCTCAAAATAGTAGCTTCCCACTGCATAGCTCGGGACCTCTTTTAATCATTTTGTTTGGCCTAAATACTTCTTAATACATTCATTAAAGTGTCCATAAGAACTTTTTACGTGTTGGCTTCTTTTGTAGGTACCTTGAGCTTAAAAATGTCTCCCGACAATATTTCCCAAGTGCAAGAAATTGTAGATGAGGATTATTTTGATGCAAGCAGATTCCTATCATCCAAATGCGCCAAGAAATACGATGAATACTTGGGCTGAGCCGTGGTGAAGGAGAAGAGTATTTGTTTGGAGAAGCTTGACGTTGGGATGCCGGATTTCTATGGCCGGCTTGTGTTCAGTGGGTGGATTGTTTTTTCTGCTGAGCCTGTAAAGGCTAACCACACTCTAGTGGCGGATTTCAATGCTAATGCTCTGGAGACCGACTTTGGAGAAGTCGCGATGACCACCGTCCGAGGGGTGCAAGTAACTTTTAGCTCGACAGTGATTAATACTTTATACAATCTCTCGAATGCTAATAATTGGGTGTAATTGGACCGTTACAAAGAGTTGGGTAGTCAATGGCTCGTTGATAAGGTATATGACCGAGAGCCTCCGGAATGGTTTGATTCCAAGAGGGGGATTGAATGCCGTGACTTCACAGTCGAGGCCAAAACTTGGCTCTCTATTATATGTGCTCGGATCATCCCTTCTACTCATGATACCGAGGTGACCTTTGATAGAGCATTGGTGATCACAGCTATTCTGGATGGGTTAGAGGTTAATGTGGGATAGCTGATTGTTGATCATATCTGTGTGTTGGCCCAGGGTAGAGCCAAGAGTATCATTTTTCCTTCATTGATTACTCAGTTGTGCTACTGTGCTGGGGTGTCAAAGCTCCCTACTGATGAGGAGAAGAAGCGGGGAAACGAGATTCACCCATTAAAGAAGAAGGGTGTTTAGAGTAGCAGGAAGAACAGGAATATTGATGTTCTAGACCCTCAATTTGGCTAGTTCACCGAGCCTAATTCCGAGGCCGGTGCCTCTTCTTCTGCAGGACCCCTTCAGTTTGGACCTTCCACTATGCGCCACATCTCCTACCAGATTTATGGAGTTGATGCTCAAATTAGGGAGTTAGTTCTTCGCCTCCCTTCTGGCTCATCTGGAGCCACCACCTCAGAGGGTGTCCCTCCACCTACTATTACTTCTGTAGCTGTGCACAGAAGGTGATGTCCGACTTGCCTGAGCATATGAATCAGAGGCAAGGGAAGATTGAGCAGTGCTAAAAGGCATTCAGGGAGAACAACAAGAAGAAGAGCAAGTTCCTTAGCAAGATGATGGGCAAGCATAGGAGCTTATGTGGTAGTGGTGCTTCAGATGATGAGGTAGCGGTGCTTCAGATGATGAGGATTTGAATTTCTCTTTTGGCTCGAGTTCAGAGTGATGCATTACTGGGAGCCCCTAGTATTCTCTTTTGATATGTGTACTGTGAGGGCAGAGTTTCATTTTCAGTTGGGGGTGCCTCCCTTGTGATCTTTTGTTATATATTTGTTATTTGTGATTGCTATTTTTTATGTTGATTTTGTTTTATGGATGATCTGTTTTGTGGAAGATGTGCCCTTGTCGGGCTTTTGGATTTAAATTGTGAATTATGTTGGATTAGTCGTTTTGTTTTATTAGATTTTATTTCTTTTGATAGATTTTTTATTTTTCTTTAATTTTTGATGGTGTTGTTGATTGGAGATGTTGTTGATTGGCAATGCCCAATGATGGATAGAGTGGTGACTTTCTTAAGGGTAAATCATCGGTTGGTTATGATTCTGTTTGACTGTTGTTGTGTGGTGAAGTCTGAGTAGCCGGTCCCAAATAGATGTATGAGTTTGCCCATTGATGGATAGGTTGACGGCTTTCTTAAGGGCAAAATCGTCATTTTTTTGTGAGGTTGTGGCTTCTTTGGTACTAAGAAGATAGTCTTGCATGTGAAAAAAGTTTTTTTGAACATACCCCTCCATTTTTAAAATTGAGCATATTTTAAATGATTTTGTGACAACTCTTATGACTCTTTTTGTGAATTTTGATTGGTTAGTGGTTGAAATGTTCGATGCCACTTGTATGTTGAAAAGAGAATAAGATTTTGAACCATTTTGAGTGATTTGCATGCCATGTGTGGTGAGTTGATGAATAATGCCTTGTGTTCGCTTGTGTCACCTAGAACTTTCCCAGTTGGTCTTAAAGCATTGACAATAATTGAATTGGGTTTGAAAAATGATCGTAGGATCTCTTTGATTGTTCTTCAAGTCCACTTTGCCTAAAATTCCTACCTTTCCACTAAATATATCCTTAGTTGTCCCCTTTGAGCCTAATCCCTTTTTATTGGATACCTTATTACAAGCCTTATCCATTTTGAAAATATATGTCTCTCTTGAACTTTTTCCCTCCTTGAACTTGAAATTGTGAAAGTTAAGGCTAAAAGCCTAAGTTGGGGGTATTGTGGGAAACTCATAGAAGGGATGCCGTTCACATAAGAGCTTGATAAAAAAAGAGATTGGTGAATGGAGGAAAAAGTAATAAAAAAATTTTGAAAAGAAAATGAATAAATGAGTCTTTAATCCTCCAAAAGTTGAAAATGGTTGCAAGTGGGGCATCTAGAATGAAAATGATAAAAGTAAAAATGTGAAATGTGCATTGGTTTGGAAAGTGAAGAAAATGTGGAAAAGATTGGAAAATGATGAGTTGTTGTGTAGAGTTCAAGGAGGGTGTAGTCACTTGTACCCAAATGATATCGTAACATTCCCCAGGCCTACATTACAAGCTTAACAAAGTCATTTGTGATTTCTAAGCAACTGAAGTTGAGTCAATGTTGATTGAAAATATGGGCAAGCTTATGGTGTGGCATTTGTGTTCATGAGATGTTCTATTGTGAGTGTGAGTGTTTGTTCTTTTGTCCCATGTTTGTAAATACTTTGTGAGTGTTTTGGGACATTTCTTTTCTTGTGAGGGCATGTAAGTTAATTATGTGGTGATTTTTAAAATTCCTAATTGATGCAAGTGAGCATGTGAAAGAGCTAAAGAGTTGAGTCATTTTTTGAGTTTGAGTTGTTGTCACTTAATGATTCTTGGTTTTTGAAAAATGTAACATGAGAATGAGGGGTTTCTTTTGTGAAAAATTGGATGAGGAATATTTGTTAGTACCAACCAAAGTCATGATCATTACCCGTAGTTGGAATGAAAGTGTGTTGTGCTTAACTTGATTGCCTCTTGTGTTTTTGATTTTGTTTTGCTTGAGGACAAGCAAAGTTTCTACGTTGGGGGTGTTGATGAGTGCATGATTTTAACTCAGTTGGAGCTCTTTTCTTATTATTTTGTGTTACTCAAGTAGAGAAAGAGGCTAATTATCCTTCGAATATGGTTGTTTCAATTATATTTAGGTTGGCAAGGATTTTTTGAAGGAAAAGAATGGAAATTGAAGCAAAATGGAGCTAAAAGAAGATAATTTGGAACTGGAAGCAAAACTTTCTCCGCAAACACGAAGCTTTAGTCCTTCATAAACTGTGAACACAGGCAACTCCTCCACGAACACGAAGAACAAGCTTGCAAGGATCTGCAAACGCCCATATCCCTCCACAAACGCGGAGAAAAAATCGTGCCTGGCATCTGGGCGGTTTTGGAATTTCAGCTTTTTACCGTAATTCATAATATACACTGAGACTCAAACATTTTTGAAAGAGATACTGGAAAAACATAAAAAGAATTGATTGAGGCTAGGTAATAAGGCATAGCTTTGAGGGTAAGTTTCCACCACAACCATCATTAGATTGAAGATTGAATGCTTTAGTTGTAACTATTTTTCACCCTTTCTTCAACACTTTGCTTTGTAATGCTTAAATCTTAGGTGTAGTTGTTATTTGGTGATTTTGATATTGTGTTAGTGATAAACAATATTTGTGTTGTAAATCTTTACCTTGTGCTTTTGTAATTTGTTAAACACTTTTTCATATATGAAATGGGTCTTTGATTATCCAATGAATCTCATGCTTTAATTGCCTTCCAGATGGAATTGATCACTCCTAGGACTTGCCCATTTACTTTGATTGAGCTTGTGAGATTAAATTGAGTTTCGGAAAGGTTGATTTGTGCATTATTTGAGGTGTAACATCTCAAATACCGGATTATAGCTAGAGATAGTGATTCCTTGCAATGCGTATAATCGGATCAATTGTGTTGTCACTTGACTAGGTTCGAAAGAACTAGTTGAGAAGTATTTGCCGATGTTCGAGTGAAATAGGTGAATTATTTAGATTCCATGGCTTATATGATTTTACCCATGATTAATTGAGATTGTATGAAGCTAATTTGCAATTGATCATACTGGTATTCTTGCTTGAAAAGGCTTTTGCCCTTGTTCTACTGTATCCCCTATCCTAAATTGTTACTTGATATCTTCATATTATAAATGTATATTTTATTTCGAGTTCAAATTAGTAGCTTGTAATTCTTTATTTCTTCAATAGCCTACAGATTCTTCCTCGTGGGATCAACCCCAACTCATTGTTGGCTTTATACTTATTAGCGACCGTCTACAGTTCAAACCGTAAGAGATGTAGTTGAGTGTTATAAACAATTCAGACATTGGGCTACAAAATCATCTATGTCATGCTTCACTCTACTCCACCAATAAAGTTTTCTAAGATTATGATACATATTGGTTAAACCAGGATGTATAAAATACCTTGAACTATGAGCCTCTACAAGCTTAGTCTGAGTCAAATCATCAACACGGGGCATACATACCCGCCCCTTAATCCTTAAGACATCTTCCTTATCAATCACAACCTATTTAGCCTCTCCTCACAATACCATATCACGAATTCGGTTCAGCTTCTTATTATCAAACTACTTTCCTTTAATATTATCAAAGATGATCTTGCCTCCACACAAGGCAAGAATCCTCCTTTTTAAGTTACTTCCAGCACCATAAGTTCATTAGCTAGAGTTTGAACCTCTCTAGCCAATGGACATCTAGAAGCCTGCAAATGTGCTAAACTCCCTATGCTCCCTGCTTTTCTACTTAGGGCATCAACCACAACATTAGCTTTTCCCAAATGATAAAGAATAGTAACGTCATAGCCTTTCACCAACTCCATCTACCTCCTCTGCCTAAAATTCAAGTCTTTCTGAGTGAAAACATATTGTAAAGTTCGATGATCTGTATACACTTCACACTTGACTCCGTATAAATAATGCTCAACTTTTTTAATACAAATACAACCACAACCAACTCAAAATAATGAGTGGAATAGTTACATTCATGCACTTTCAATTGACTTGAAGCATAGGAAATTTCATTTCTCTCATGCATTAGCACTGCACCTGAACCAGAATAAGATACATCAAAATAAACAATGAAATTTTTACCTTCCACAAGCAAGGCAACAATCGGTGCAGTAGTCAACAATGTCTTGAGTTTTAGAAAATGCTCTTCACTCTCATCCGCTCATACAAATGGAACACTCTGCTTGGTCAAATGGGTCAGTTGGGAAACAATAGAAGAAAATTCCTTGACGAACCAACGGTAGTAACTAGCTAAATCAACAAAATCTTATATATCTTAAACATTAGTGGGCCTTGACCAACTCTTCACTGCTTCAATATTCAGAGGATCCACCATCACTCCATCCTTGGAAACCATGTGCCCCAGGAGGGATTCTCAAACATCGAAAAGGATCCAATAAATTTTAAAGAATTGAACGATGAGTCGTATAAGGTGAAAATCTCATGTGCGATTTTGTCGAGTGGCAGTAAGGACACTGAGTCAAGCATGAACTCACAGTTGGAGAATTTGGCATGAAGACTCTTCTCCCTTAACAATCCTAGAACAATTCTCAAATGCTCTTCATACTCTTTTCTGCTCTTTCAGTAGATCAGTATATCATCAATAATTACAATAATAAAGAGATATAGATATGGCATAAAAACTCCATTCATTAGGCTCATAAAAGTAGTAGAGGCATTCGTAAGCCTAAAAGACATTACTAAGAACTCTTAATGCCCATAACTTGTTTGAAAAGTAGTCTTTGGCACATCAGCTACCCAGATTATTAGTTGATGATAATCGGACCTCAAATCAATTTTAGAGAAGACACAAGCACCCTGTAACTGATCGAACAAGTTATCAATGCGAGGAGTGGGGTATTTTTTCATAATAATCACCTTTTTTAGATACCTGTGGTCTATGCATATCAAAAAACTACCATCCTTCTTCTTTACAAATAAAACTGGAGCACCCTAAGAAGAGGCACTCTGTTTAATAAAACCTTTACCTAACAACTTGAAGTTTGGCTTTCAACTATCTCATCTCAGCCAGGGCTGTTCTATAAGGCGGAATGGAAATGAGGCGAGTCCCCCGCTCCAAGTCAATAAAAAAACCAATATCATATATGGTGGCATACCAGGCAATTCTACAGCAAAAACATCCACAAACTCATGCACTATCAAAACAGACTCAATCGAAGGCACTTTGGAAGTATCATCCCTGAGGTGTGTCAAGAAAGATGAAAAACCCTTACTCACCAACCTCTTAGAATGAATAAAAGAGATGATCTGAACTGGGGAAATAATATATTCAGCCTCCCACACCATTGGATCTATCCAAGGCATGGCCAAGGTCATGATCTTACCATTGCAATCTAAGATAGCAAAATTTGGAGAAAGCCAAGTCATACCGAGAATAATATCAAAGTCAACCATCTCGAGAATAATCAAATCTACATAAGTTTTACTTCTAACAAAAGTCACAAGGCAAGACGTAAACACCTTCTCGACCAGCATACACTCACCAACAAGAGTAGAAACATAAAGAGGAATTTCAAGTAAGTCAAAAAACAAATCAAGTCCTTTAGTTAATCAGGATGATAGATAAGAAAAAGTGGATCCAGGATCAAACAATATGGAAGCCATGGGACCACAGACCAGAAGAGTACATGTGATAACATAATCGGATTCCTCTCCTTCTAGCCTCCCGAGGAAAGTGTAATAATGGGCTTTGTCACCTGTCTAACCATTTCCCTTGCCGGACTACACTCCAGTAGCTCAAACCTTCCCTCCACCTAGGCTGAACTAGTGAGCATACCAAGCCCAAACCAAGCCTGACTCTGCCTCAAACAATATTTCTTGATATGCCCAACTTCACCAAATCCATAACATGTCCTTGAGTCAAGAGTAGATCTTTATGAAAATGAAAAAGACTGAAGATGATCACCAAACTCATAAAAGGCCTGACTGGTCTGTGACGGACCCTCAGTTGAAACCTACAATAAAGACTGAATAGGACGAGATGGACAACCCCAGAACTCTACCCTCTGGAGAAAGAACCACTAAACTCGCCTCCCTATCAGAACTTCTTAAACGTTGTCACCTTGGTGAAGTCATCTCGTTTCACCCCCTTCACCTCTATCACAAAATCCACTTCCTGAAAAGATTTTACAAAAGCAGCCACTTGTAAAGATGAAATCTAAAAATTTGACCTTAATCCCTTCATAAAGCAATGAATCCTCTCTTGCAGACTGAAGCAAAGCTGAGTAGCATACCTGGATAGTGCATAAAATTTGGCCTCATAGGCTGCAATCAATATCTTCTCTTGCTCTATATTTAGGAACTCATTTCCCCTCTTGTCCCTTAAAGTCTGGTGTAGATACTTCTCTGTGAAGAAGCTATAATACTACCCAAATCATAGGTAGTGCCTTTTCTAGTCGATACTCCACATGAGAGCGCCACCATATTTTGGAATGTCCCAAGAACTTGTATGTAACAAACTCAAAACCAAATCCCTCCACTATATCCATCTTATGAAGCAGCTCATGAAAATCAATAAGGAAATTATAAGCATCTTCAAATTCAGTACCCTTGAAGACCAGAGGTGTCACGACCCAGGGTAGCTCCTAGAGGTAACACGGCGTACAAGACCCCGTGAGGCCTCATACAAGCCCTTAGCATACATAACATACAAAATAATAGAGAAATAAGAATTCAAAAGAGCATTTTATATCAAAGCTTTACTCAAAACAGCGGAAGACTACAACTCATGTATCAAAGCCTTCTAATATCATAGAATACAAATAAAAGTGATGGGGACGCAGCCCAATACAATATCCAACATAAGGAAAGACATAAAATGTAAAACCAACAAGGCTATGTCCTTGGATGGATGAGGACTCACCAAGTCTTCTTCTTAACTTTAAGTCAATGCTCTAGCCACGAGTAGGAGAACTACCACGTCCTACACCAAAGAAGTTGATGCAGGCAAGAGCATGCGTTTGCACAATAAAGTACTAAGTATGATAGTACTGCATATAAACTCATAAAACATGCTAGAAACTGAGATATAAACATGACATGTAATTGGCCAAGATAAACAGGATAAGCCATATAAGCAATTAGCATAAAGCATAAACCATGGCCAAAGCAAGCTAAATCATCTTTCTTTTACTCTTCTTTTCTTTACTTTACTTTTAGTAACCCATGCACCATTGTGCAAGCGAAGTGTGAAAAAAGCTTCAAACCAATCTGTAGACCATGGAATAACTCAACATGGAATCCGGTGTCCGCCCTACACCGAAAAAGGGCCATTCTACTTGCGAAGGTAGAGTCCAGAACCAAAGCCTACGTAGATCCTCTAGCTAAGCTGATATGGTCCTGTTAAGACCACCTATGGGGGTACATAGGCATAGGACATATAGGTACTTGTCACCCGTCCACTCGGTTCTACGCATAATTCCCACTATACAATCATAAATATTGATATCCATGAAAAGGCACAACTGGGGTTGCCAATCAAAGTTAAACTTGACCTCTCATACCATGGACTAGTCCAAGCTTACTTCTTTGAGTGTTTCTTCTTCCATGGACTTGTCCAAGCTTACACTCCTAGAATAGCTTCATTAAGCTCTTGATTCAATTTTAGTTTAGCAAACCTTTTAACATGTTATGAATCCTTTACATGTGAGAAAACCTTTCACAAGCTTAGGTTGAGCATTATATGAGAAAACCCTTTCAAGACTCAACATTGGATATCATAGATTTCATATAAAACATGCTTGATTCTATAAACCTCTTTCTTCATGATTCTATCATTCTTTTCTTCATAGCTAATGTGTTCATATTGCCTTTATTTTAAACTATGCAGTTCAATGCAAGCTAGCTCTTAAAAGTTATAATCAATGCAATTTAGTCATACTTTAAGTAACCCACATAAAAGAGGAAAATCATGCTTTTTACTTGAACATGCTAAATTCATGCAATTGACCTCAATTCGTGCTCAATTTCATAGATGCTCCCTCAATTTCATAAATTCTTATCTCAACCCAACAATCAATGTATAGATTATCAATTTGGGGAGAATTTACTTGGGATCATGGGGGTTCATGCAATAATTTTAACTAGACATGTAACTCACGCTAGATCGTGTACTAAATTACTTTACCCACCCTAGATCGTGCACTACAAAGCATAAAATCAGTGATTAGACTTATACTAGAAGAACCCATAACAATTGATCAAACCCTAGCTTAATTGGAGGGAATTTAACCTTGAAATTCATGAGAAAAAGGGAGGGCCCAATGGAGGAAGAAACTCCATTGGTCAATACCATCATACCTTAGCAAATCCCACTAGAAATTGGAAGAATTTGGGTGATCTTTAATGGAGGACTTAGCTTCTTCTTCTTGCTTGAGCTAGAGAGGATTTCTTTTAGAGAGAGAATTATTTTAGAGGTGAATTTAGGGAATGGGTTAGAATGAAGTGATTTAGGTATAGAAAACTATATATAGGACCTTCATTAAGGGTAAAACCGACTTAGTTAATTAGGGAACTAACCAGGGAAAAGACCAAAAAGCCCTAAATTAAAAATTGTCGGGGCCCATTTACGGTCCGTACGTCCACTGACGGACCGTCCTGTTGAACCATAAAAAGATTCAGAGAGTAGGTATCAGGGACCCTGCAACGACGGCTTCAATCTTTGGTTGGTAGGTCCATCTACGGACCGTACACCTAAATCGTAGATCACACCCTCAGGTTCAAGAATTTAACCAAGTCTGGGGGACATCTACAGTCACTTTCTACGGTCTATCAACTGACTTACGATCCATCCTTCTACTCCGTAGATCACTCTTCAGAGACTAAGAATTACTGAACTTGAAAGAGCCATTGACGGCTCCTCACCTACGGTTCGTCAACCTAACTACGACGCGTAAGTGGCCTCCGTAGGTCACTACCTATAGGTAAATTCTACATTTTCATTCTTTGGAAAGCTGGGGTGTTACAATATCTCCTCCTTGGGGACATTCTTCCTAGAATGATAACCTGGACATCATGAGAAGGGCGATAGACTCGTACCGACAACCCAACCTAAAATACAAGCATATAAATGCACAAATCCGAGGAGGAAACATCAACTCTAAGCTAAAGCATGCACAATGCCAAATTCATGAAGATTTAAGGCAACACATACTAAATTCACATAAATCATACCAGACTTTTCATGAACATGCATAAAAATCAAGGAATCATGAAAATCAACTATGACACATGAGACCAAAAGAATGAACCATGAGGAACTAGGTACCTCAAGCTAGAGAAGGATCGGAAGGAAATAGATGAGGATAGCGTGACATCATATTGGCCTCGGCCTCCCAAGTAGCACCCTCAATTAATTGATTCCTCCATAGAACTTTTACGGAGGCAATTTCTTTATTTCTCAGCTTCCGGACTTGTCGGTCTAAAATCTCAACCGGAAAGTCTTCATAGGAAAGACTATCCTTTATGCCAAGAGTCTCTATTGGCACTATATAGGTTGGATCACCAACACACTTCTTCAACAATGAGACCTGATGCACCGATGCCAACTCATTAGGCAAATCAGGTTCATATGCAACCTTACCAACACGTTTCAAAATCTGATATGGGCCTACAAAGAGGGGGCTAAGCTTCCCTTTCTTCCCAAATCTCTTTACACCCTTCATAGGTGAAATTTCAAGTAAACCCAATCATCAACGTCAAATTCTAATTCTCTTCTTCTAACATCGGCATAAGACTTTTGTCGACTTTGAGCCATTTTCAGCCTTTCTCTAATAAGCCAAACTTTCTCCATAGCCTCATTTACTAACTCGGGGCCTATCAAAGCAACTTGCCCAATTTGAAACCAACCTATGGGAGATCTACACCTCCTACCATAGAGAGCCTCAAGTGGAGCCATACCAATACTAGAATGGTAGCTATTATTATAAGCAAACTCGAACAAAGGCAAATGGTCATCCCAAGTACCCTTGAACTCAATAACACAAGCTCTCAACATATCTTCTAAAGTCTGAATAGTATGCTCCACTTGCCCATCAGTTTGGGGATTAAAGGCCGTGCTAAGCTTATCCCGAGTACCAAGACCTTTTTGGAATGACTTCAAAAATTGAGAAGTAAACTGGGCACCTCGATCTGAGATAATGGATAACGGCACTCCATGCAGCCTAACCATCTCCCTCATGTATAACTTTGTATAATCCTCCACCGAATAAAAAGTTCTGACGGGAATGAAATGGGCTGACTTGGTCATTCTATCCACCAAAACCCAAATCGACTCATAGTGTCGCCTTGTGAGAAGCAAATGTACTATGAAATCCATATTCACATCTTCCCATTTCCGGGTAGGAATTTATATGTCTTGGATCAAACCTCCCGGTCTCTGATGCTCAACCTTCACTTGTTGGCAATTAGGACACTTAGCCATAAAATCCGCAATGTCTTTCTTCATGCCATTCCACCAATAGATTTCCCACAAATCATGGTACATTTTGGTAGCTCCCGGGTGGATAGAATATTTAGAACTATGAGCTTCCGACAAAATTTTCTCTCTCAAATCATCAACGTCGAGAACACACAAGCGACCTTGGTACCGAAGTACACCATGTCCCCCTTGGGAGAAAACCTCTATGGACTTCTTGAGAACCTCTTCTTTCAATCCCACCAAATTAGGATCAAGCTCTTTCTTAGCTTTTACATCATTCACAAAAGAGGATTCAGAACCATTGTGAATGGTAACTCACCCCTTAGCGGAATCAATTAACCGAACACCCAATCGGGCTAAACTATGAACATCATGAATCAACTCTTTCTTGCTATCCTCAATATGTGCAACACTGCCTATAGACAATCTACTAATAGCATCCGCCATCACATTAGTCTTGCCGGGGTGATAGAGAACACTCATATCATAATCTTTTAGCAATTCAATCAATCTTATTTTGTGAAGATTCAAATCTTTCTGCTTATACACATACTGGAGACTCTTATGATCAGAGAAGACATCTACATGTACTCTATACAAGTAATGTCACCATATTTTTAAAGCAAACACCACCGCTGCCAACTCTAAGTCATGAGTGGGATAGTTCTTCTCATGCACCTTTAGTTGCCTTGAAGCATAGACAATCACTTTTCTGTTTTGCATAAGAACACACCCTAGCCCAATCCTTGAGGCATCACAATACACTACAAAACCATCGGTTCCTTCCGGTAGAGTCCATATCGGGGCCGAAGTAAGTCTGTCTTTCAATTCTTGAAAAATCCTTTCACAAGCCTCGGACCACATAAACTTAGCTTTCTTTAGAGTCAAAGCCGTCAATGGAGAAGCAATTGAAGAAAACCCCTCTACAAACCTCCTTAATAACCAGCTAAACCCAAGAAACTACAAATGTCTGAAGGTGATAAAGGTCTACGCCAATTCTTGACCGCTTCGGTCTTCTTAGGATCTACCTCAATACCCTCACCGGAACAATGTGACCAAGAAAAGCCATGGATCTCAACCAAAATTCACACCTGCTAAACTTTGCAAAGAGTTGTTGATCCTTGAGGACTTGCAACACAATCCTCAAAGGACTTGCATGCTCATCCTCATTCCTTGAGTAGATCAAGATATCATCAATAAACACAATCACGAACATGTCAAGGTATAGCTTAAAGACCCTATTCATCAAGTCCATGAATGCGGCCTGAGCATTTGTCAATCCAAACGTCATAACCAAGAACTCATAGTGACCATACCTTGTTCAGAAAGCCATTTTTGGAATATCATCTTCTTTCACCGTCAATTGGTGATAACCCGAACGAAGGTCGATCTTAGAAAAGTAACTAGCCCCTTGAAGTTGGTCAAACAAATCATCTATCCTTGGCAAAGGATACTTATTCTTGATTGTAACCTTATTCAATTGCCGATAGTATATGCATATACGGAGTGAACCATCTTTCTTCTTTACAAACAATACCGGGGCAGCCCATGGGGAAACACTTGGTCTGATGAAACCCTTATCCAACAAGTCTTTTAGTTACTCTTTCAACTCTTTAAGTTCCACAGGAGCCATTATATAAATAGGAATAGAGATAGGTTGCATATCTAGGAGAAGGTCAATACCGAAGTCTATTTCCCTTACGGGAGGAATACCAGGCAAGTCATCAGGAAACACTTTCGGAAACTCACTAGCAACGGGGACCGACTCAGGAGTAGGGGTTTCATAATATACATCCCTCACCCTAATTAGATGGTAAAAGAAACCCTTAGAGATCATCTTTCTAGCCTTTAGATAAGAAACGAATTGACCTCGAAACATAGAATTTCCCCCCTTCCACTCTTGGATAGGCTCATTGGGGAACTGAAACTTGACCACTCTGGTCCTACAATTAATAGAGGTATAACAAGCATGCAACCAATCCATCCCAAGAATGACATCAAAATCTAGCATACATTGCTCTATGAGATCGACAAGCGTAACCTTATGGGATAAGGAAATGGAGAAACCTCTATAAACCCTCTTAGCTAAGATAGACTCTCCTATCAGAGTAGAAACAATGATAGGATCTAGCAACATATCCGGTACAATATCAAACCGCATGATTACATAGGGCGTCACAAAAGAAAATGTAGCACAGGGATCTAACAAGGCATAAACATCAAAATGGAAGACTTTCAACGTACCGGTGACCACATCGGCTGAGCTCTCTTGCTCATGACGAACCTGAAGTGCATAAACTATATTGTGCTTAGGAGCACCTGAACTTGAACTACTTGTGGTAGCTTGCTTACCCTCTCTTCCTTTAGCCAAGAGAGATGGGCAATCTCTCATCTTGTGACCAGCCTTACCACAAGTATAGAAACCATCAAAACCAGCTAGGGATTTTCCTTCATGCCTCCTCCCACATCTAGTACAACTAGGCAAAAAAGATCCACCACCATTCCCTCCTTGGAAGAACCTTGATTAAAGAACCTTTGGCGAAATCTTGAATGACCACGTCCATTGGATTTTACATGAGAATAGTTGCCATCTCATGTTCTAGCCCGCTTAGCCTCTCTAGATCTCCCTTTAAGCTTTTCTTCTTCAATTTGTTTGGCTTAAACCATGAGGCAAGAAATATCCATGTCATGCACAAGCATGGCGGTGCGGCACTCTTTCACCAACATATCGGACACTCCCGACACAAATTTGCTCATTCTTGCCCTTGGGTCTGCAACTATGGATGGAGCATATCAAGGCAATTGTGTGAACTTCAATGCATATTCTTTCACACTCATACTCCCTTGATGAAGATTAATAAACTCACGTACCTTGGCCTCTCTCTTCTCAAGAGATAAGAATCGATCAAGAAAAGCACTCTTAAACCTCTCCCATCCTATGGGACCTTCATCATTATCCCTTTCACTTTTCCATTGATTGTACCAAGTTTGGGCAACACCTTTAAGTTAATAAGCGGCCAACTCTGCCTTCTCTTCCAGTGTCACACCCATTATCATCAACACTTTATAAACTTCATCAATAAACTTTTTAGGATCCTCTTCCACCTTAGAGCCATGAAATTCTGGAGGATTAATCCTTGTAAAGTCCCTCACTCTTGATGCAGCCGTACCCACATTTGGGTTCACGGGAGCCACTACCTCTCTATTGGCTATGGCCGTCATGGCTTGAGCCAACACTTGTAAAGGAGCCCTAAACTCCGCATTAGTAACTTGTTCCGCCAAAGGGTCAGCCGAACTTCTTTCCTTTCATTCTCTATTTTATTCCTAGTAGCGTAGGCCCTTCGAGATGTCATATCCTGAAACGCGTAGGATAGGTGATTAAGAGAGAGATATAGAATTAAACACTATGGCACGACTCAAGAGTAACAAAAGAAGTGAAGTTTCCTAAACATCTTGTAGCCTCTCATTCATAAGTATGGAGAGCTTCACACCCATGAACAATACTATACTCGATGCGGCTTTGATACTATCACAACCCAGGGTAGCACCTAGATGTAACACGGCGTACAAGACCCCGAGAGGGCTCATACAAGCCCTTAGCATACATAACATACAAGATAATAGAGAAATAAGAGTTCAAAAGAGCATTTTATATCAAAGCTTTACTCAAAACAGTGGAAGTCTACAACTCATGTCTCAAAGCCTTCTCTCATAGAATACGAATAAAAGTTATAGGGACGTAGACCAATACAATATCAAACATAAGGAAAGACATCAAATGTAAATCAAATAAGGCTATGTCCTCGGATGGATGAGGACTCACCAAGTCTTCTTCTCAACTCTAAGTCAATGCTCTATCCCCGAGTAGGAGAACTTCCACGTCCTACACCAAAGAAGTTAATGTAGGCAAGAGTATGCGTTAGCACAATAAAGTACTAAGTATGATAGAAATGCACATAAACTCATAAAACATGCTAGAAACTGAGATATAAACATGACATGCAATTGGCCAAGATAAACATGATAAGGCATATAAAAAATTAGCATAAAGCATAAACCATGGCAAAAGCAAGCTAAATCATCTTTCTTTTACTCTTCTTTTCTTTACCTTACTTTTAGTAACCCATGCACCATTGTGTAAGCTAAAGTGTGGGAAAAGCCTCAAACCGATCTGTAGACCATGGAATAACTCAATATGGAATCCGGTATCTGCCCTACACCAAAAAAGAGCCATTCTACTAGCCATGGTAGAATCCTGAACCATAGCCTACGTGGATCCTCTAGCTAAGCTGATGTGGGCCTGTTAAGACCACCTATGGGGGCACATAGGCAAAGGACATATGGGAACTTGTCACCCGTCCACTCGATTTTATGCATAATTCCCACTATACAATCATAAATATTGATATCCATGAAAAGGCACAACTGGGGTTGCCAATCCAAGCTGAACTTGACTTCACATACCATGGACTAGTCCAAGCTTACTTCCTTGAGTGTTTCTTCTTCCATGGGCTTGTCCAAGCTTACACTCATAGAATATCTTCTTTAGGCTCTTGATTCAATTTTAGTTAAGAAAACCTTTTAATAGGTTATGAATCCTTTACATGTGAGAAAAGCTTTCACAAGCTTAGGTTGAGCATTATATGAGAAAACCCTTTCAAGACTCAACATTACATATCATAGATTCCATATAAAACATGCTTGATTCTATAAACCTCTTTCTTCATGATTATATCATGCTTTTCTTCATAGCTAATGGGTTCATATTGCCTTTATTTTCAACCATGCAATTCAATGAAAGCTAGCTCTTAAAAGTCATAATCAAGGCAATTTAGTCATACTTAAAGAGGAAAATCATGCTTTTTACTTGAACATGCTAAATTAATGCAAGTAACCCGAATTCATGCTCAATTTCATAGATGATCCCTCAATTTCATCAATTCTTATCTCAACCCAACAATCAAGGCATAGCTTATCAATTTGGGGAGAGTTTTCTTAGGATCATGGGGGTTCATACAATAATTACTACTAGACATGTAATTCACGCTAGATCATGCACTAAAATACTTTACCCACGCTATATCGTGCACTACAAAGCATAAAATCAGTAATTGGACTCATAATAGAAGAACACATAACAATTGATCAAACCCTAGCTTACTTGAAGGGAATTGAACCTTGAAAATCATGAAGAAAAGGGAGGGCCCAATGGAGAAAGAAACTCCATTGATCAATACCATCATACCTTAGCAAAGCCCACTAAAAATTGAAAGAATTTGGGTGATCTTCAATGGAGGACTTAGCTTCTTCTTCTTCCTTGAGCTAGAGAGTATTTCTTTTTGAGAGAAAAATATTTGAGAGGTGAATTTAGGGAATTGGTTAGGTGTCACGACCCAAGCCTAGGGCCTAGATGTGACCGGCGAATGGGGAACCCGAAGGAACCCCAAACAAGCCTCATAGCGTATCATTACACCTCCTTGGTCGCGGAAGCAATTAAATGACAAAAAGGGATAAGCATAATCAAGGAGGAAATCGGGACTACGGGAGCAAGAAAGAAAAAAATGATACATAAATACCATAGATGAGTCAAGCTCAAGCATAAAACACAACTTGTCCAACACCACCTCTAAACATGAGTACTTAGCGGGGGCCAAGACAAACTACCGGGCTCACCCTCATAGTCAAAACATAACTAGAAAGGAAAATTTTTATACATAGCAAAAGATCATGAGCAACGTCCCCGAAATGGAGGACTCACCAATAACCACTATAGAAAATCGTACTAGCCACGCGGAGGAGGATGGTTCAAGCGGTGCTCCGGTCCCTACATTGGTGTCATCATGTAGGCATAGAGTATGCGTTAGTACATGTGAATGTACTAAGTATATGGGATGCAATGCAAGGCTACATTAGATGGACATCATAGGAAAAAATGCGTAATCATACCCAATAGATAGCATATTAATAAAATAGTATGTATAATGATGCTTACATAAATATCATATTTAATGGGACGTAGTACATGTGTGGCGAGTGACCATCAATATAGTATTTTCAAGGCCTACCACCCCCTTGGAGAGGCGAAAGAGGTACAAACCCCTCAATATGGTTACACGGGCCTACCACCCCCCGTGCTAGGGACCAAGGTACAAACCCCTCGATATGGTTACACGGGCCTACCACCCCCCGTGCTAGGGACCAAGGTACAAACCCCTCGATATGGTTACACGGGCCTACCACCCCCCGTGCTAGGGACCAAGGTACAAACCCCTCGATATGGTTACACGGGCCTACCACCCCCGTGCTAGGGACCAAGGTACCAACCCCTCGATATGGTTATACGGGCCTACTACCCCCCGTACTAGGCAACCAAGGTACAAACCCCTCGATATGGTTATACGGGCCTACTACCCCCCGTACTAGGCATGGTCGACTCACAACACTTATTTAGAGAAAATCATATACATGTGTCCATTTCATCATCATTTCAGTAATTACATAACCATCCGTCTCATAGGACGTACCTTGGACCTTCCCTTTCCTAAGAATTCTATAAATGGGCATTTTATCAAACACATGGTGGGCAATTGTTCATGTAAATGAAATCATGTATTTCAAGAATACTAAGTCCAACCAATTCCAAAATCCATATAAATCAGCCCACCAACAACATACATATATATATCAACCTTCATAATTTGATCATGGAAGCATGTAAACCATAAACATCACATAAAAATTCCATTTCATGATAATATGCAAAAAGGACCATAATAGGGTGTGTAGTAGTAATTCCGTAATTCAAGAGTTCATAATTGATCATGAGGACCCATAAACTTGAAGTAGAAATAGAGGATAAATGATTGGACTTGTGGAAAGGAAGGTTTCCACAATCAAACCCACATACCTCAACTTTGGAGAATCCTTGATGAAGATTGGAATGGAGAATCGAAGCTTGAGATTGAGTCTTGAGATGTTTGAATTTGGTTGAAGACCTTGGTGGAATTTTTGGAGAGGGCTTAGAGAGTGTTTTTGGAGTTTAGAAAATGACTAAATATGGGACATATCCCCTTTTTATAAAAAATGACTCCAACCCGCCTAGAAAATTCGCTCACTGGAATTGGAAATTCTGCACAGACAGGTTTTACGAAAATGGTCATCACTCCCTCATCCTAACGCGAAATAAGGTGAAACCAAGTGCGTTGGAAAGCTAACTCAAAGAGCTTTAATTTGATAGGTTGCAGACCTTCCAGTTCCTTGTGTGCTAAGAGATATGCCCCTTTAAAGTTGACCCTCAAAATCGCAATTTTTGCGATTTTGAATTTTGATACGGTTGCTCTAAAATTCGGGTTAGACCCATTTCCCACTCAATTTGACCCCACGAATAAGAATATGAAGTCGAATTTCCGAAATCATGCACGGATTTGAGATATATGGAAATTACAATTATAGGTGTTTCCGGAGCACATTTTCGGGCATTTGGGTCGTTTCAATATCTCCCCCTTGGGAACATTCGTCCCCGAATGTTAAAGAACGTACATGAGAGACACAAACATGGCAATTTCAGCCCACATAAGGATGCAACAATGCACTTACACCTTATTTCAAAACCTCAACATAGTTGTAAAACCACAATGAACTTGTCAACTTAAGCATGAATGTATGCAATGACATGGGGCTGAACTTAAGACCTGAGATTTTATAAAGGGCTCAGATCAATACCTTAGGCTCGAGTGGAGTGGAAAAGATAAGGATATCGCCTTTGCATGTCCGCTTCGGCCTCCCAAGTAGCACTTTCAACTTGTTGATTTCTCCAAAGGACTTTAATGGAAGCCACATCTTTGTTTCTCAAACTCTTCACTTGTCTATCTAAAATCTGAACCGGAACCTCTTCATAGGTCAAATTATCTTCAACAACACCCACAACATCAAGAGACACAATGGCATTCGGATCACCCACACAATTCCTCAACATAGACACATGAAATACCGGATGAACCAAATATATCTCGCTAGGCAATTCCAACTCATAAGCTACCTTACCAATTCTCCTCATCACCTTATAAGGACCCACGTATCTTGGGCTCAACTTGCCCTTCTTACCAAAACGAACCACACCCTTCATGGGTGTCACCTTCAAATAAACCCAATCACCAACTCGGAATTCAAGAGCCCTTCTCCTCGCATCGGCATAGGACTTTTGGCGACTTTGGGCCATCTTCAACCTTTCTCTAATCATCCTAACCTTCTCAAGAGCCTCCATAACTAGGTCTGGTCCTAACAAGGCCACCTCACCAACCTCAAACCACCCAACCGGTGATCTACAACGCCTCCCATAGAGAGCCTCAAAAGAGCCATACCGATGCTAGAATGATAGCTATTGTTATAGGCAAACTCAATCAATGGAAGATGATCATCCCAACTACCCTTAAGTTCCAATACACAAGCCCTAAGCATATCCTCAAGTGTTTGGATAGTCCTTTCGGCTTGTCCATCCGTTTGCGGGTGAAAGGCCGTAGAAAGCTTGACTCTCGTACCTAGACCCCTTTGGAAAGACTTCCAAAAGTGTGAAGTAAATTGAGTACCACGGTCCGATATGATGGATAGAGGAATCCCATGCAACCTTACCAAGTCATGAATATATAACCTTGCATAATCTTCCGCCCCATATGTTGTCTTTACCGGTTAAAAATGAGCCGATTTTGTCATCCTATCAACCACCACCCAAATAGAATCAAAACCTTTTCTAGTCTTGGGTAAACCAACTACAAAATCCATATTAATTTCTTCCCACTTCCAAGTAGGAATCTCTATGTCTTGGGTTAGACCACCCGGCCTTTGATGTTCGGCCTTGACTTGTTGACAACTATGACAACCGGAGACGAATTTGGCAATGTCCTTCTTCATGCCTCTCCACCAATACACATCCCTCAAATCTCTATACATTTGGTGGAACCGGGGTGGATGGAGTAGGAAGAATTATGAGCCTCCTCAAGAATTTTCTCCCTCAAACCATCAACACAAGGCACACACAACCTACCTTGGTACCTAAGGGCACCATCTCCCCCTTGGGAGAAAACTTCCACCTTGCCCTCTTTCACCAAGGCCTTCAATTCAAACAAGGAAGAATCAAGATCTTGTTTTGCTATCACCTCATCAACCAAGGAAGACCTAGCACCATCAACAACGACCACACCACCATTACCAACCTCTTCCAACCTAACCCCCAACCTAGCCAACCGATGTACCTCCCTAGCCATTTCCCTATCACCAGTATCAACATGAGCTAGGCTACCCATAGACACCCTACTCAAAGCATCCGCCACCACATTAGCTTTACCGGGATGATAATGCACACTCATATCATAATCTTTAAGAAATTCTAGCCACCTTCTTTGTCTCAAGTTGAGATCTTTTTGGGTGAAGACATATTGGAGGCTCTTATGATCGGTGAACACATCGACATGTACCCCATACAAATAATGACGCCAAATCTTTAAAGCAAACACCACCGCGGCTAATTCAAGATCATGCGTAGGATAGTTCTTTTCATGCACTTTGAGTTGTCTAGAAGCATAGGCTATCACCTTACCATTTTTGCATTAGGACACAAACCCAAGCCAACTCTAGAAGCATCACAATACCAACAACAAATCCCTCAAGCCCATCCGGTAGTGACAATATAGGAGCGGACACAAGTTTATCTTTCAGGTTTGAAAACTCCTTTCGCACTCGTCGGTCCACTCAAACTTAGCCTTCTTTTGTGTCAACTTAGTCATGGGAGAAGCAATAGAAGAAAACCCATTCACAAATCTCCGGTAGTAACCCGCTAAGCCCAAGAAGCTCCTAATATCCGACGGGGTCAATGGCCTAGGCCAATTTCTAATCTCATCGGTCTTCTTAGGGTCTACCTTAATACCATCCCCCGACACCACATGACCTAGGAAGGCAACCTCCCTCAACCAAAATTCACACTTTTCATACTTGGCATACAACTTCTCCTCTCTTAATCTTTGCAACACAACCCTCAAGTGACCCATATGTTCTTCCTCACTATGCGAATAGATTAAAATATCATCAATGAAAACCACAACAAAGGAATCAAGGTAGGGTTTAAAGACCCTATTCATTAGGTCCATGAAGGTAGCCGGTGCATTGGTCAACCCAAAGGACATGACCACAAATTCATAATGTCCATACCTAGTACGGAAGGCTGTCTTGGGAATGTCACCCTCCCTCACCTTCATTTGATGATACCCAGACCGAAGATCAATCTTAGAGAAGTGGCTAGCCCCTTGCAATTGGTCGAACAAGTCATCAATCCTAGGAAGAGGATATTTATTCTTGACGGTGACCCTATTGAGTTGCCGATAATCAATACACATCCTAAAGGACCCATCTTTCTTCTTCACAAACAACACCGGTGCACCCCATGGTGATTGGCTAGGCCTAATAAAACCCTTCTCCAACAAGTCCCTCAATTGTTCTTTCAACTCCTTTAACTCCGCCGGGGCCATACGGTAAGGGGGAATAGAAATGGGTTGAGTATCGGGGAGGAGGTCTATGCCAAAATCTATTTCCCTTTCGGGAGGAACATCGGGAAGGTCATTAGGAAAGACATCAAGGAATTCATTTACGACCGGAACCGACTCTATAAGAAGGGTTTTGAACTCCACATCCCTAACCCTCACGAGGTGATAGAGACACCCCTTAGAGATCAACTTACGGGCTTTAATGCAAGAGATGAATCTACCCTTGACTACCACATTTTGGCTTTCCCACTCAAGAATGGGTTCACTTGGGAATTGGAACTTGACCCTTCGGGTTCTACAATCAATAGAAGCATAGTATGCATGCAACCAATCCATCCCAAGAACAACATCAAAATCGACCATGTTCAATTCAACAAGATCACAAGGCAATATTTTATGCAAGATGCAAATAGGACAATTTCTATAGACCTTCCTAGCAACAATATATGCACCAAATAGGAGTAGACACCTTATATGACTCACGCAACGAGTCGGGCTCGTCTTCCTCTTGTATTAGACATGATCTTGCATAGCAAAGAACAACCGTTAGGGAAGAACTTAATTCAACTCTACAGCACGACTTAGAACATAGAGAAGGGAAACATTTCCTAAAACGTCTCATAGCCTCCTACTCATAGTTGTAGTGCACAACACAACCATGAATCGGACTCTAATCAACGCGGTGTGTTGGACTCCGAAGATCATTCAACCTAGTGCTCTGATACCAAGTTTGTCACGACCCAAGCCTAGGGCCTAGATGTGACCGGCGAATGGGGAACCCGAAGGAACCCCAAACAAGCCTCATAGCGTATCATTACACATCCTTGGTCGCGGAAGCAATTAAATGACCATAAGCGATAAGCATAGTCAAGGGGAAATCGGGACTAAGGGAGCAAGAAGAAAAAAAGAAATGATACATAAATACCATAGATGAGTCAAGCTCAAGCATAAAACACAACCTGTCCAACACCACCTCTAAACATTTGAGACTCTAGCGGGGGCCCAAGACAAACTACCGGCTCACCCTCATAGTCAAAACATAACTAGAAAGGAAAAGTTTTTAACATAGCAAAAGATCCATGAGCAACGTCCCCGAAATGGAGACTCACCAATAACCAACTATAGAAATCGTAACTAGCCCGCGGAGGAGGATGGATCAAGCGGTGGCTCCGCGTCCCTACATGGTGACATCATGTAGGCATAGAGTATGCGTTAGTACATTTGAATGTACTAAGTATATGGGATGCAATGCAAGGCTACATTAGATGGACATCATAGGAAAATGCGTAATCATACCCAATAGATAGCATATTAATAAAATAGTATGTATAATGATGCTTACATAAAAATCATATTTAATGGGACGTAGTACATGTGTGGCAAGTGACCATCAATATAGTATTTCCAAGGCCTACCACCCCCTTGGAGAGGCGAAAGAGGTACAAACCCCTCAATATGGTTACACGGGCCTACCACCCCCCGTGCTAGGGACCAAGGTACAAACCCCTCGATATGGTTACACGGGCCTACCACCCCCCGTGCTAGGGACCCAGGTACAAACCCCTCGCTATGGTTACACGGGCCTACCCCCCCCGTGCTAGGGACCAAGGTACAAACCCCCGATAGGTTACACGGGCTACCACCCCCCGTGCTAGGGACCAAGGTACCAACCCCTCGATATGGTTATACGGGCCTACTACCCCCCGTACTAGGCAACCAAGGTACAAACCCCTCGATACGGTTATACGGGCCTACTACCCCCCGTACTAGGCATGGTCGACTCACAACACTTATTTAGAGAAAATCATATACATGTGTCCATTTCATCATCATTTCAGTAATTACATAACCATCCGTCTCATAGGACGTACCTTGGACCTTCCCTTTCCTAAGAATTCTATAATGGGCATTTTATCAAACACAAGGTGGGCAATTGTTCATGTAAATGAAATCATGTATTTCAAGAATACTAAGTCCAACCAATTCCAAAATCCATATAAATCAGCCCACCAACAACATACATATATATATCAACCTTCATAATTTGATCATGGAAGCATGTAAACCATAAACATCACATAAAAATTTCATTTCATGATAATATGCAAAAAGGACCATAATAGGGTGTGTAGTAGTAATTCCGTAATTCAAGAGTTCATAATTGATCATGAGGACCCATAAACTTGAAGTAGAAATAGAGGATAAATGATTGGACTTGTGGAAAGGAAGGTTTCCACAATCAAACCCACATACCTCAACTTTGGAGAATCCTTGATGAAGATTGGAATGGAGAATCGAAGCTTGAGATTGAGTCTTGAGATGTTTGAATTTGGTTGAAGATCTTGGTGGAATTTTTGGAGAGGGCTTAGAGAGTGTTTTTGGAGTTTAGAAAATGACTAAATATGGGACATATCCCCTTTTTATAAAAAATGACTCCAACCCGCCTAGAAAATTCGCTCACTGGAAATTGGAAATTCTGCACAGACAGGTTTTACGAAAATGGTCATAACTCCCTCATCCTAACGCGGAATAAGGTGAAACCAAGTGCGTTGGAAAGCTAACTCAAAGAGCTTTAATTTGATAGGTTGCAGACCTTCCAGTTCCTTGTGTGCTAAGAGATATGCCCCTTTAAAGTTGACCCTCCAAATCGCAATTTTTGCGATTTTCGAATTTTGATACGGTTGCTCTAAAATTCGGGTTAGACCCATTTCCCACTCAATTTGACCCCACGAATAAGAATATGAAGTCGAATTTCCGAAATCATGCACGGATTTGAGATATATGGAAATTACAATTATAGGTGTTTCCGAAGCACATTTTCGGGCATTTGGGTCGTTTCACACGTGGGGACTAAATTCTAATTAGCAAATTTGCTTACAAAAGGTATGGGGATAGTGCAACATCAATTTCTTCTTTCCAAGCTAGGAGTCCATGATGTCTTCCATCCTAGCTTGAGGGGGAGTATTAAATCCTAAAGTTAGTTGCTTAGTATTGAGTCAGTGAGGAATATTTTGTTATAACAAACAAATAGTAGAAGGTTAGTTATGAGTCATGTTAGTTACATGTGAAGTTGTATAAATGTGATTGTAAGGATCAAATTCTGCAATATATGAAAATATCTTCTTCCACCTTCTCTAAAATGCTCTCTGTATGAAAGATCACCAACTCAAATTGATGAATCTTAACACTTTTGTTCATAACAAGTCTAACCATATCACCACCCATAGGCCACTAGCTATCACTTTTCGATTTATTTATATGAACTATGAAGGAAAGGGACCATTTGGTCCTTGAAGAGTTCTTTCAAAACAAGGGATTGATTGAATCATCTTATAATGACAATTCATGGTTCATATGCTTAGTCAGAAGGAATAATCCGATGGTGTTAATGGATTTGCCAAGGTCAGTGTGTGAGCTAATCAATAAAGGATTTTTATCTTCGAAACCCACCCGGAGAGGCAGTGCAAGAGAAATCATACAAAAATGATCGGATCTTGGGATGCCCTAGAATTCCACAAAATACTCCCATAAGGCCACCTGTTGTAACTCAAAATCAGACCCTAACCAAAGGCCATAAAATAGAGCTCCATTAAAACCAAACAACCTACCTCCTAATCTTGAAGCATTGAGGAAGCAGGGTCTATGTTATAGGTGTAAAGAAAGGTACTAACTTGGGCATCAATACAAGCAAAAAGATGTACATACTATGGAAGGAGAAGAATTAGAAAGAGAAGGTGAACAAGATGAAGAGTTTGTCGATGCTCCTGAAACTCTAGAAGAAAAAGTAGAAGAATAGGCTAAAATGTCTCTTAATGCCTTGTTGGGATTAAACTCTTCAACTCACTCTTTTATTGATCCATATATAGTGAAGATATTAAGGTTGCCAGTCCAACCAATGTTGAAACCTATGAAAGTAAGGGTAGCAAATGGTGAATTGATGAGCTACCAATAAGAGATCCAATCATTTGGTTGAAAAATGCAAGAGGAGCAGTTTAATTTCAAGTTAAGACTGATGAAAGTTGGAGGTTGTAACATGATTCTGGCAAAGGATTGGATTGATATGGTGGCACCAGTCATCTTGCATACAAGGCCTCATAACTTAAGTTTCATGACTGATGGAAGAACGATCACTTTGTGTGGAGTGTCAAAGAAACTAGAGGTATTCCACTGTTGATACTGAAGCCGTAAAGAGGATGCTACAATGTGGAACATGTGAAGGAAAGCATGCATCCATGCACTTCTAAGCTACTAAACAAGAATGCAATGGTGTTTCGGGAGCCAATAGAACTTCCATCTGAAAGGAGTTGTGATCATGCAATCAATTTGATTCCAGAAGCCCAACCTTTTAATCTTAGGCCTTACATGTATTCCTATGATCGAGAGAATGTTATTGAAGCTATCATTATTGACATGCTCAGGGCAATCACTATAATCCCAGCCAGTCTTCCTTTGCCTCCCTAACCTTGTTGGTTAAGAAAAAAGACTTATCCTAGAGGTTGTGTATTGATTATAGAAGGCTGAAAAATTTAACTGTGAAAAACAAGTATCCAATTCCCATGATCGATGACCTGCTAGATGAGCTTTATGGGGCTAGTATCTTTTCTAAAGTAGACTTGAGGGCTGGATACCATTAAAAATTGCTTTTAACTGGCACTATTTGACTTCACTAAGACTTTTTTCTTAGAGGTAGATGCTTGTAACACTGGGATTAGAGCTATGTTGATGCACAACAGGAGACCTATAGCATTCACAAGTCAAGCATTGAGATAGAAACATCAAGGAATGTCAAATTATGAAAAAGAATTAATTTCTCTTATCCAAGTTGTGGACAAGTGGAGGCACTATCTCCATTCTCAACATTTCATAGTTAAAACTGATCACTTAGTTTGAAGTTTTTACAGGAATAAAAGATCACTACTTCATCAAAGCATAAAGGCTTGACCAAATTAATGGGGTTAAGTTTTGAAATCTATTACAAGAAAAGAGTAGAGAATTTAGTAGCAGATGCATTGTCTATAACGCTAAATTCTTGAAAAATTATAGACCTATCAGCCTTTGTAATATTTCTTACAAATTTATTACAAAAATTATTGCTCGTAGACTCAGGAACTTCATGGATAAATTGATAGGCCCGCGACAAACCAGCTTTTTCAAGAACCAGCAGGCAGCGGATAATGCCATCATAGTCCAAGAAATAGTGTCGTATTTTGGGAAAATGAAAGGAAACAAGGGTAGTTTCCTTGCAAAAATCAATTTAGAAAGGGCTTTTGATAGGATCGAATGGTCTTTAAACAAGGGTAGTTTCCTTGCAAAAATCAATTTAGAAAAGGCTTTTGATAGAATCGAATGGTTTTTCATCCACCATACCCTTAGATATTTCAACTTCCCTAAAAAAACTATAGCTTTTATTATGTCTTGTGGTTGCTCTAGCAAAACAGTTGTCTTAGTTAATGGTACCCGAACTGATCTTTTCAATCCAACAAGGTGCCTGCGATAGGGAGATCCTTTCCCCCTATATCTTTATTCTTTGTATGGAAGTTCTATACCACCAAATCGAAATTGTTGTAGCCCAAGACCTTTGGAAACCTGTAAAAATAAGCAAGCATGGCCCCACTATGTCTCACCTTTTTTTCGCTGATGATCTTGTCCTTATGTCCCAAGCAAATAAAGCCAGCAGCCAAACCCTGATAGATATCATGAATGCCTTTGGCAACTGGTCTGGCCAAAAAATAAACAACCAGAAGTCCAAAATCATCTTCTCGAAGAATTGCGGGGAGAGTGATGCTAGAGACATCTCTGCCATGGCGGGGTTAAAACCAAGAAAATCCTTTGGGAAATATCTGGGTTTCCCAATTTTTCATATAAAGCCCACGAAGCGAGACTTCCAATTCATTACGGACAACCTACAAGTTAAGCTCGTAGGTTGGAAAGTCAAACTATTGAACATGGCCGGCAGAACCATCCTTACAAAATCAACTCTAAGCCACATGGAAAATCATGTTATGCAATATATCAAACTACCAACAAGCATAACCAACCACATAGAAAGAGTCCAACGGAACTTCATTTGGGGTACTACCGATGAGAAAAGGAAACTCCATTTGATTAATTGGGACACCACCACCTCGGACACGAAAATAGGTGGCCTAGGAGTGCAGAAAAGTCGCATTAGGAACAATGTCATATTGACTAAACTAGCCTGGAGACTCTACAAAAATCCTACATCCCTTTGGGCTTCTACCATCGCCGGGAAATACACTAGAAATGCTGACTTTCTATCTTCGGATAAACACCTCAAAGTTGGTAGTAGCATATGGAGGAATGTCAAGACTGGTTGGGGTAACTGCTTAAGATGTAGTAGATGGGAGTCAGGAGATGGTAACAATATAGAATTCAGGGAAGACAGCTGGTTGCCGGACAACAAAACCCTTACGAGTATCCTGGAGGGTCTGCTAAGCAAAGATGACTCGATGCTTAGATTAAAGGACGTCCTTCACCAGGTTAACTGGTTCCTTGATAAGTTATCATTCGACCTTCCCATAAACATAAAGTCAAAAATAAGATCCTCGAATGTACCTCAGAACCCCAAGCCCCCGGATAGATTGGTTTGGTCCCTAACCAGTAATGGCATTTTCTCAAATAGCAACGCTTACACATTCCTTAAGAATTCAAGCAATGTGAGTCCCAACCATGACCTCAACTTCAACTGGATTTGGAAGCTAAATTACCTTAAAAAATCAGATTCTTCCTGTGGACACCCTCCATGATCGTCTTCCAACATCAAACTAGCTGCACAAAATTGGAATTAGCAACAACTCCCCTGTGTAAAATTTGCCAGCAACCGAAAACCATTTCGCACATTTTTCTCCAGTGCCATCTGATTGACTCAACTTGGTCAACTCTGGGTTGTGGGGCCAATACTAGGAACATTAATGAAAACAACGAAAAAAAATGGTTAATCAATATTAGAGACCTCAATCTCAGTTACCAAAACATACCCTGGTCTTAGCTATTTCCCTTTGTATTATGGGGCATATGGCTAAATAGAAACCACAACTATCACCATAACCACACTAGGGACATACACCTAAAGGCTATACTTAATAGAGTGAAGTAGTTTATGTTTCTAGGACCAAACAGCCAGGTTAGGAGTCAATCGGCAAAGAAAATAATTGACCATCACTCCCAAGTAAGGGCGTCAAATTAAACATAGATGGGTCCTTTGACTGTCTTTCAAAAACAGGGGGAACGGGATGTGTATTTAGGGACCCTAATGAAGAATGGCTAGTGGGAAAATGTACCAAAATTATAACAAACTCGGTCATAAATGCAGAACTTAGCGCCTTGCTGCATGGTCTTCGGATAGCGCTAACACTTAATCTATCAGACATGGTGATCGCCACTGACTCTAAAGAGGTAATATCCTTATTAAACAATACTGGCATATGTGACTCAAACATTTTAATTTAATGTAGGGAGCTACTCCGGATGATGGGGGGCCAATGATCCAATATGATCCTAGGGAGAACAACAAGGTGGCAGACAAGCTAGCAAGAAGGCGGAGAGCTCTAACTGAAGGCCTTTTTGTTGAAGAATGGTTTACTCCATCTCTATTTGTATCTGATGTTGTGCCTTTTGATAAGAAACAATCACAAGCTGTAAGGCAAATTATGCCTATATGTAATGTAGTTAATAGCTCACATAGATGTGAGATGCTACTTATTAGTACTGGCAGTAGTTTGACCACAGATGTTGTAATGTCACGTATGTTTTAATTTATAAATATTATCGTATTATTACCAAAAAAAAATATGATGCAACTCTAGATTTGCAAATATTGATGGTGTAAGGGAAATCATTATTTTGAAAGACAATATCAACTCTAGATAAATCAATGACATTATTTCTTAATAAATTAATAAGACTAAATGATAGAAAATAAAATTTCTGATGAATCAAGATATAAGAAAAGGATAAATCTGAACAAGTAATGAATATAAGAGATGTTGGTGAAAATTAACCTTTAGATGATTGTACTTGTTTTATGCTCGGTTCAATTGTTCTAAAATTTGGAAAATTGTGATGTTTCGTATATCCTGATCCTAAAGAATAGTGCACTTTTCTCTTATCAGGAAATACATTTGAAATTTGAGTTCTAGGTTTGCTTAAATTCCCTCAAGTCTCCATCGTCATGGATTTGGTTGACAGAACTCTTGAAGAGACATCATTTTATAGATCAAGTGCTTCTTCAACATGTAGATACTTTGTTTTCCGGTTTGTACCTCCTTTCCCAGTTAATACCATGCCCATCAGGAAACTTTATACATTTCTCTGGTGGCAGATTACACTGACAAATCTTTGCAGAGGCATGTAACTTGGATCCCTCATAATACTCATTTTCTAGTTTCCTGACACATTCTTCACAACACCAATCATCTGGTGCATCTTCAAAACAGCCCACCGCGAAATACCTGAAAGGAAGAGAAAAGACAGAATTTTCGAAAAGAGGAAGAGGGATACATGTGCATAAAAATTACGGACTGTATTTAATAGAATCAAATGCCACAACATGCTAATAAAAGAATAAGTTAGCAAAAAGGGGAAGCAAAGCGGATAATCTAATTAGCAATTTCCTTAGAAGAGGAGCATACTCATCCACGAAAAGATCAACTTCTCCCTTAAAGATGGCACGTCAACCAAAAGAGAAGGGGTTTGGGATTGGGACAACCTTTGTGGTTTACAAAGAACATACAGGTATGGCACAAGGTGATGAAACAAGTACGGATCAAAGATTTGTGGCTATAAACTCACCTGACTTCCCTTTCATGTTAATAATAGACAGAGAACTTACTCGTGCACGCCAACATCTTTACACTGATGGCAAGCAATAATTCTTGTTTGAAAACCTATATCACCGCAAATTTCACAAATCTTTTTCTGCAAATTCTCATAGAAAACACAAGAAATTTAGAAGCGGATGGACTCTTTATATAACTTAAGTGAAGCTCATATTTCCCTCTAATTTTGGCAATGAACAAGTATCTAGATGCTATCAAAGAGCTCCATTCAGCTTCTTTTGTTGTACAAAATTAAGATTATAATATGAATATAATGAAGAATGAGGGGGCAAAATGTAATGACCCTCCAGGACATTTCTGTGTTAATGCCTTCTTTCTGTCGTTTAGAGTGTTCCTGTAGCGACCCCGAGTCATTTATGACTTGTTGGCACTGACGATTCGGTCGCCTGGTCGTTCGTTTGGGTTTTATGCCCATTTTTCTATTTTGGAGCTTTTGAACCTTGAAAAGTTGACTTCGGTCATAACTTCAGGTAACCGACCTCAGATGAGAATTCTGACGGTTCCATCAGCTCCGATAAGGCCAAATTAAGCGAGAAGCATGGTTCGCATGAGTCCCGGGCTTTTCGGTGTGAATTTGGGGCCGATTAGCTCTTTAGCCTTTGGAAATTGGCCTAAGGTTGACTTTGGTCAACTTTCTGGAAAAATGCACTCGGATGAAAATTCCGACATCTCGGTTAGTTCTGGAATGCCGAGTTTGGTCTAGAACGACCTTTCGAGAATTACCGGGAGCTTCCAATCAAAATTTGAGGCCCTTGGTAGAATTTGGCTAATATGGCATAATGGGTGTGGGACCCACTTTTTGTCGAAACGACCTCATATGGAAATTTCGACTGCGCCATTGAGTACAAAATGTCGAATTTAGTGGGGTAGCATATCTGGTTTATTTTTATCGGGTCCCGAACGAATTCCGAGGGTCCGTTCGGAGACTTTAAAAAAATAGCTAATATTTGGTTGCTGGTGCAGACCTTTAGTGACCAGAAATTGGACTCTTAGTGACAAGAAATGGTTTTTAGCGGCGAGGTTTGGGTTTTATAACCCAGAAATTTCAGCTCTCCCCTCATTTTCAAATGTCGATTTCTCCCTCATCCGAGCTCCGATTTGAGTGATTCGAAGTCCTGTATGATCGTGGAGATTGTGGCTAGGCAGTGGAGTGATCGGAATGTGTTGGTGAACCCTCGTTTATGGTGAAATTCAGCTTGAAGCTGCTGCCATCAACTTATGATTTCTTCTTCATTTTAAATTTTGATGTCTCGAGTTCTAGAGCTCCTTTTTTGGTGATTCAAAATCCCTAGTGTTCGGGTTTTCTTCGGCTTCGTATATTTGAGTTTGGGGTTCAATGGGTGCACCTCGTTCTGCATGAAATCGGAATTAAGTCCCTTATTTGGTCTATTTTTGTTAGTTTTAGATTTGTTATTGTTTGGTTGATTGGGAGCGGATCCGACCCCTATTTGATAAAATAGTGTAGGATTAGTGTTGTTGTCTAAACGACCGTATTGACGCTGTGATTCTATTTTTTGTAGCGTGGCAGTAGTCTGAGGCCGTTCGGAAGGGGAAATCTCCAATTGAGTGACTTGGAGTGCGCGTGATCGGCTTTTTGGTAGGTTACGGCTTCCCTTCTTTCTAGACTGAGCCTGATTGTGTAAATGCTGGTTGATATTTGTGAATCTGGGGTTGTTAGTTAGTATTGTTTCCCTTGTTCCCCGACTTTCTCAGTTTAGAGGTGACTGTTTGGTTGTTATGAGCTAGTATTATGCTATAGGTTGGGCTGTTGATTTGATTTGCTGATATACATGCTGTGGGGTATCTGTTGGTGGTTATCTGATGTTGCATGAGTGGGTCCGGGTGAATCTGGTTGATGATTGACTGATTATTGTGATTCTGCCTTAGAATAGGTTGTGATTTATTGACATAGTCTCATGTACCTCGTTGACTTGAGTATGTATCCGACGTCCTTTTGGATGGACTAGATCCTTGTAGACTGATATAGCAGACTTGGGTCAGATTATGAGCCTTAGTATAGGCTTTTTCATGGCTTTCGAACCTTCCGATTCTTTTCCCCCTATCGCTGGGATTTTTGGGATGCTGCCGGAAGATACCGTGGTTGCGTCGATTATCGGCTGGATTGTGTTAGGCTGGGAGGCTTCGGTTGGTATATATGTGGGGGCGGCGGCCCGTGATTTTTAGTCTCTTAGTGTATTATTTTTGTGGCTTATCCTGTTCGTGACGGCTGGCTCCAGTACGCGGCTGACATTACTCCGTTATCACTCAGGATTTCCAGTGCTAGGCTGACGGGGGTAGGCTAACCGCTCCGGTCCGCAGCTGACGTTACACGATTGCAGCCCGTTATTTCCAGTGCGAGTCCATGGAACATAGGCTACTAGTCCCAGCTATGCAACCGACGTATCCGGTGGAACCAGTATTTCCAGCGTTAGACTGTCGAGTGTGGGTTGTTTGTGCCAGTTCGAGACTGAGGTTGCCCGGTTAGAGTCGGGCATTTCCAGCGAGTGACTGATGACTGAGCTGGGCTCTGATATTTATGACTGAGCTGGGCTCTGATATTTAGGACTGAGCGGGGCTCTGATGGTAATGATTGGGCGGGGCCCTGGTGTTGTTCTTGAGTTTGTTATTCCTTCGTTTCTGTAGAATAGCTCTTCTATGTACCTGTCGAGCTTATGGGTGTCTGTTCAGGTTTTATTTAAACTTGCGCACGAGTGTGCCCAGCGGGTCTTGTGGGGGGCTCAGCTGGGTTTATTTTAGTTATTTCTTTGTGCTTCCTTTCAGATTTTCCGTTTCCTGTTCTGTTGACCTCTGTTTATGCTGATTCTATCTTGTCCGCTTGTTTTTACCCTTCTTGCTCAGTCGGCCTATGATGCCTACTGGGAACCTGTCGTTTTTGTACTCATGCCACACTCTGCATCTATTTTTGTAATGCAGGTCCGAGCACCAGCTATCAGCGTTGATATCGAGCCTGCAGCGGTCTATTCACGGGACGAGGGTGAGCACTTGGTATTTTGGGATTACCAGTCTCCTTCTGTTTATATGTTTTGGCTTGTCTTTTGTTTTCGAGACAGTTGTTCCAGTGGTCCACTTTCGGGACTTGTACTCTTTTTAGTAGTTCTGTACTTGTGACTTCCAGGTTTTTGGAGGTGTTATATATATTTTTTGGGTTCCGTTCCAGCTTTCGTGAGTGCTCTTATTGTATGCTTCCGCTTGGCTATGGATTAGTTTCCACACTTAGTCCCGTTACTGTTTAGTTCCAGGATAGGGTTTTGGCTGGCCTACTGGTGGGTTGGTAGGCGCCATCATGACTTGAGAAATTGGGTCGTGACACAAAATGTCATTAGGTACATAAGTTTGTTCATCTGCTTACATATTTTATTTAAGTTTGTTATTTTTTACTTTAATCTTATACCATTAGACACAATCTACGATGCTATTAAACATCCTCCCCTACATCTTCTTTTGGTCTGGAAAGGAGATTTTTCATAACAACATAGACAACCTATTATATAGCGTAAACCTTGATCACATGAACAATCCTACGGTAAAACAAATACTTCCTCCATTTTAAATTATTTGATTTATTATTATTTTTATTTTTTAAAAAAAATAAATATTTATTTATATTGAAAACTCTTTAATTTCAATGAGTACTTTTGAAGTTTCAGCATTACTGTTATTGTTTTTACTTTCTTAGACTCTCTGTAACAAGTCCAAATCACACATACAACAATTGAAAATTGGAGGAGTCAATACTCAATTAAAGTATAATATACTCTTTCATCCCAATTTATATGGTAGCTTTTTAAATTTTGAGTTTCAAATGTTCTTTCGTAAGCTTTTTTTTGTCTTTTAAATATTATGAATTATAGTAATTTTTTACATAATTTCGAATATGTAAATTTCATTTTTTAAAAAAATAAAAATTTCATGTCAAAATTCAATAAAAATTTGAAAAAATAAATTCTTAAAATTCTAACTGTGGCACACGTAGTAAGAACTTACTAAACAAAAAGTTAGGGTTTACTTTGTGGGGTTGTTGCCCGTTTTACCTAGAAATGCGAGTGGCCATTTGAGCTCCACGGTGGCACACCAACAAAGAAAAAAATCCGAAAGGGTCCTACGCATCACACAACTTTTGAGTAGTAAATTTAATTTCAAACCAAATAAAAGGGCAATAGGGAATTTCGCACATTTCGCATTTCAGCAAAGAGTAAACTGGATTACTAGGAGGAGATTCTTTCTCTTTCAGCTCCTCCATTTTTTCATAATTGTATGTTTGTTACCATGTGATTTTCATAATTTCACTTGTACATTTTTGTTACTGTGTTATTTTCCCAAGCTTTTTAATAGTAACAAAAATGTACAAGTGAATTATGAAAACCACATGGTAAGAAACATACAATTATGAAAAAATGGAGGAGCTGAACTACAAAGGATCTCCTCCTACTAGTCTAGTGTACTCTCTGTGGAAACGCGAAATGTGCAAAATTTCCAATTGTGATTTCCTTTTATTTGGTCTGAAATTAGATTTATCACTCAAAAGTTGTGTGATGTGTAGGACCCATTAGAATTTTTTTCTTTGTTGGTGTGCCACCATGGAGCTCAAAAGGCCACTCGCTCTTCAAGGTAAATGGGACAACAGCCCCACAAGGTAAACTCTAACTTTTTGTTTAGTAAGTTGTTACTATGTCTGCCGCAGTGAGAATTTTAAGAATTTATTTTTAAAATTTTTTATTGAATTTTGACATAAAATTTTAATATATTTAAAAATAAATTTACATATTTGAAATTATATAAGAAAATATTATAACTCATAAAAAATTATAATTCATAATATTTAAAGGACATAAAAAAAGTTATGAAGGAACATTTGAATCTCAAAATTTAAAAGGTACCATAAATATTCGGATGAAAGAGTATATTATACTTTTCTTTAGTATTGACTCCTCCAATTTTCATTTGTTGTTTGTCTAATTTTAATATGTTATAGAGAGTCTAATATGTTAGTTAACTGATTCAAAAGCCATTAAGTTATTGTTAATATTTTTAGGAGCCTTTTTTTTACGTTTCCAGTTCACTAGCATTAGGAGTTCTAATTTACTTGAAGTTAGTCAATTAGAAGGTCATGGGATAGTGCCCTATATTCTCTCTTGATTTGTTATTTTCCTAGTACTATTTAAAAGTCTGTACGGTGGTTTTCTAAGATAATAAGAAAGGTTCAAGTTTCTCTCTGCTTCTATTCAAATTGTATTGTTTGTTAATCTCTTCTGCCAACAATTTTGGTATCAAGAGCTTCACTTTAGGTTACGATCAATCCTTGCCTCAAGCAGGGATTGGTAAAGTAAGAGAGAAAAAGAGTGAACTATTGTGAGATCCTTTTTGAAGGAAGCAGAAAATTTCCATGGCAGGGAATGGTACAACAACTTCGTCTCAGCCCCTAATTCCAATTTTCAGAAGGGAGAATTATCAGTTTTGGAGTCTAAAAATGAAGACTCTTTTCAAGTCTCAAGAACTGTGGGATGTAGTTGAGACTAGAATTCCATAAGGGAATGCAAATCAACTGAGAGAACATCGAAAGAGTGACTCAAAATCTCTTTTCATGATCCAACAAGATCTTCATGATGACATTTTCCCTCACATATCACCAGCGGAGACTTCCAAACAGGCATGGCAGATTCTGAAACAAGAGTACTTCGGTGATGACAAGGTAATTGCTGTCAAATTACAAACTCTCCGATGTGATTTTGAAACATTGTTCATGAATGAAAATGAATCTGTGCAAGATTATTTTTCTAGAACATCTGTTATTGTTAATTGGATGAGGTCCTATGGTGAGAAAACTGATAATCAGATTGTTGTGTCTAAAGTATTGAGAAGCTTAACCACCAAATTTGAGCATGTTGTTACTGCAATTGAGGAATCTAAGGACCTATCTACCTATTCTTTTGATGAATTAATGAGTTCCTTGCTAGCTCATGAAGATAGGCTAAATAGGTCCCGTGAGAAAGTTCAAGAGAAGGCATTCCAGGTAAAGGGGGAGTTCTCTTACAAGGGAAAAGCAGAAAACTGAGTAGGTCGGGGATATGGCAGAGGCAATTTTTGTGGTCGAGGTCGTGATGGTGGTAGACATAGAAACCAGATTTGTGAATCACGTCAATACAAGAGCACAATTCAATGCCGATATTGCAAGAAATTTGGCCATAAAGAAGTTGATTGCTGGACAAAGCAGAAAGATGAGCAGAAGGAAGCCAATTTCACTCAAAATGTGGAAGAAGAAAGTAAGTTGTTTATGGCTCATTCCCCAATAACTGAAAGTGTGAATGTTGTGTGGTTCATTGATAGCGGATGCTCCAATCACATGTCAAGTTCAAAGTCTCTATTTAGATATCTTGACGAGTCACAGAAAAGTGAGGTGCGGCTAGGAGATGACAAACAAGTGCACATTGAAGGAAAAGGTACCGTTAAGATAAAAACTTTCCAAGGAAACCTTTATATGACGTGCAATATGTTCCCACTTTGGCCAACAATCTGTTAAGTGTTGGACAATTGATGACTAGTGGGTACTCAATTGTGTTTGATGATCAAGCATGTGATATTAAAGATAAAAAAACTGGACGCACCATAGCTCACGTGTCTATGACTAAAAATAAAATGTTTCCCCTTGATATTTCAAATGTTGAAAATATTCCCTTAGTTGTCAAAGGAAAGAATGAGACTAATCTGTGGCACTTACGTTATGGGCATTTGAATGTTAATGGGTTGAAACTTTTGGTTCAAAAAGATATGGTTATTGGCTTGCCAAAAATCAATGAACTTGACTTTTTGAAGGATGTATTTATGGGAAGCAAGTTAGGAAATCATTTCCAGTAGGAAAATCATGGAGGGCTACAACTTGTCTTGAACTTGTGCATGCTGACTTGTGTGGGCCAATGAAAATGGAATCCCAAGATGGAAGTCGATATTTTTTTATGTTTACTGATGATTACAACCGCTTTAGCTGGGTTTATTTCTTGAAATTCAAATCAGAAACCTTTGAGAATTTCAAGAAATTTAAAGCATTTGTAGAGAATCATAGTGGCAGGAAGATAAAATAACTCTGTACCTATAGAGGTGGTGAATTCTTGTATAATGAATTTAATATCTTCTGTGATGAGAATGGAATTTGTAGGGAACTTACAGCACCACACACACCGGAGAAAAATGGTGTGGCCGAGCGAAAGAACAGGACGGTAGTGGAAATGGCTAGAAGCTCGCTAAAAGCAAAGGGTCTACCAGATTACTTTTGGGGAGAAGCTATTGCAACCGCTGTTTATCTTTTGAATATCTCTCCAACAAAAGTTTTTTTGAACACAACACCTCTTGAAGCTTGGAATGGTAAGAAGCCACGGGTAAGCCACTTAAGAATCTTTGGTTGTATAGCATATGCTTTGGTTAATTTTCCTTCTAAGCTTGATGAAAGATCTAAAAAATGTATGTTCATTGGTTATAGTCTTCAATCCAAAGCATATCGTCTATATAATCCATAAGTGGCAAAGTGATCATAAGTAGAAATTTTGTGTTTGATGAGGATGCCTCTTTGAACTTTAATTTTGAGAATGTAAGATCAAATTTCCCACTATTATCTAATGATGAAGAACGTGCAGTAGATCCTACTCCTGGAAGCTCACCTAATTCTTCTCCCATGAGTTCACCAGTTAGATCATCTAGTGGACCAACAACAGCTGCAACATTTGACGAGTCTTCTGTTGAGCCAATTCCACTAAGAAGATCAACAAGAGAAAAGAAACCAAATCCTAGATATTCTAACAATGTAAATACTTCTTGTCAATTTGCTTTGCTTGTTTCAGATCTTGTTTTTTATGAAGAAACGGCAGAACAATCTGAATGGAAGAATGCTATGGTCGAAGAGATGCAAGCAATTGAAAGAAATTCTAAGTGGGAGTTAGCTGATTCACCTGAAGGAAGGAACGTGATAGGGCTCAAGTGGGTGTTTCGAACAAAGTGCAATGCGGATGGGATCATTCAAAAGCATAAAGCTCGGCTCGTGGCAAAAGGATATTCACAACAAGAAGGTATAGATTTTGAAGAACCATTTTCTCCGGTTGCACGATTTGAAACAATGAGAGTTGTTTTGGCTTTGGCTGCGCAATTGTCTTTGCCCATGCATCAATTTGATGTGAAGTCTGCTTTTTTGAATGGTGATCTGGAAGAAGAGGTTTATGCTTCACAACCTCAGGGCTTTGTTATTAATGGCAATGAGAACAAAGTCTACAAGTTAAGAAAAGCTCTTTACGGGCTAAAGCAAGCTCCGTGTGCATGGTACAGCAAAATTGATTCATTCTTTTAGGATAGTGGATTCACAAGAAGTGAAAATGAGCCCACTTTGTACCTGAAGAAGAATGGTAATGGAGAATTTTTAGTGGTTTGCCTCTACGTTGATGATATGATTTACTTTGGTTCCTCAAAGTCTTTAGTTGATGATTTCAAGTCCATTATTATGAGAAACTTTGAGATGACTGATTTTGGTTTACTGAAATACTTTTTGGGGTTTGAAGTAATACAAGATAAAGATGGAATTTTTATTTCTCAAAAGAAATATGAAGAGGATCTTTTGAAAAAGTTCCATATGATGAATTATGAAGCAGCAGTTACACCTATGAATATCAATGAGAAGTGGCTGCGTGCAGATGGAACTGAGAAAGCAAATCAGAGATTGTTCAGAAGTCTAGTTGGTGGCTTAAATTATCTAACGCACACTAGACCTGAGATTGCTTTTTCTGTTAGTGTTGTGTCCAGATTCTTGTAGAGTCCGACAAAGCAACATTTAGGTGCTGTAAAAAGAATTCGTCGCTATGTTGCTGGAACGATAGGCTTTGGTATTTGGTATTCTAAAGTACTAAATTTCAGATTGGTTGGCTTTACAGATAGTGATCATGCAGGCTGCTTGGACGATTGAAAAAGTACTTCTGGTAGTTGTTTCAGCTTTGGTTCTAGAGCAGTGACATGGAGTTCAAAGAAGCAGGAGATAGTACCTCTGTCGACATCTGAAGCAGAGTATACATCATCAAGTTTAGCAGCACGACAAGCTTTATGGCTCCGAAAACTACTTGCCGATTTTAGTTACGAGCAAAAGGAGTCTACTAGATTTTTTCTGATAGCAAATCAGCAATTGCTATTGCTAGGAATCCCTCTTTTCATGGGAGAACTAAGCACATGCTGTGCAATATCACTTCATCCAGACATTGGTAGTTGATGGAAGAATATTGCTAAAATTCTGCGGCACAAACGAGCAAGCAGCGGATATATTTATGAAGTCTCTTCCTCAGGCTAAGCATGATCTTTTCAGGTTGCAGTTGGGAGTGTGTGATTTTGAATCAAGGGGATTGTTAGCTTTTACTGATTCAAAAGTCATTAAGCTATTGTTGGTATTTTTAGGAGCCTTTTTTTTATGTTTCTAGTTCACTAGCATTAGGAGTCCTAATTTAGTTGAACTTAGTCAATTAGCAGGTCATGGGATAGTGCCTTATATTCTCTCTTGGTTTGTTATTTTCATAGTACTATTTAAAAGTCTGCACACTGGTTTTTTAAGATAATAAGAAAGGTTCAAGTTTCTCTCTACTTCTGTTCAAATTATATTGTTTGTTAATCTCTTCTGCCAACAATTTTAAGAAAGTAAAAAAATGACAATAATGTTGAAACTACAAACGTACTCATTGAAATTAAAGAGTTTTCAATATAAATAAATAAATATTTATTTTTTAAAATAAGCTAAAAATAATAATAAATCAAATAAATTAAAATGGAGGAAGTATTTGTTTTACGAGTAGCGACTGCTCATGTGATCAAGATATATGCTCTATAACAAGTTGTTTTTGTTGTTCTTAAAAATCTCCTTTCTAGTCCAAAAAGAAGCGTAGATTGTGTCTAATGGTATAAGATTAAAGTACAAAACAACAAACTTAAATATAATATGTATACATATGAACAAACATGTGTACGTGATGACATTTTGCCCCCCCATTCTTTATTCTGTTCATATGGTAATCTTAATTATGTGCAACAAAGAAGCTGAATGGAGTACTTTGATAGCATCTAGATACTTGTTCATTTCAAAAACTAGAGGGCACTATGAGCTTCACTTAAGTTTGATCGAGAGTTGGCCTACTTCAGAATTTCTTGTGTTTTCTATATGAACTTGTAAAAAAAGATTTGTGAAATTTGCGGTGATATAGGTTTTCATGCAGCAATTATTACCTGCCATCAGTGTAAAGATGTTGACGTGCACGAGTAAGTTCTATCTCTATTATTAGCATGAAAGGGAAGTCAGGTGAGCTGAAAGCCACGACTCTCTGATCCGTACTTGCTTCATCATCTTGTGCCATACCTATATGTTCTTTGTAAACCTCAAAGGTTGTCCCAATCCCAAACCCATTTTATTTTTGTTGACTTGTCATTTTTAAGGGAGAAGTTGATCTTTCCACACTTGGGGTAGCTCATCTTCAAAGGAAATTGCTAATTAGATTATCAGCTTTGTTTCCCTTTTTTGCTAATTGATTCTTTCATTAGCATGTTGTGGCATTTGATTCTATTAAATATTGTCTATACTTTTTATGCACACGTAACCCTTTTCCTATTTTCAAAAAAATCTACTTTTCTCTTCCTTTCAAGTATTACGAGATAGGCTATTTTGAAGATGCACTAGATGATTTGTGTTACAAATAATGTGTTAAAAAACTGGAAAATTAGTACTCTGAGGATCCAAGTTTCATGCCTCAGCAAGGATTTGTCAGAGTAATCTGCCACCAAAGAAACGTATAAAATTTCCTGGTGGGCATGTTATCAATTGGGAAAGGAGGTACTAACCGGAGATGCTGATATGGGTCAAAGTTTGAGGGGTTCACAGTCAGGGGCTTTAGGCCACACTAGCCATTATTTTGCGGGCCGATCTTCATAGGGTTTCTATGAATTCGGGGAGCTTGATCATTGTTCCAAGGACTGTCACCGGTGAGGGATGTTTACACATGCCCCATATGCAATGAGACTCATTGCAGCGATAGCACCTCCAGCTACAGGTTGTGCCCAGTGTCTGGATTTGAGAGGTGGTTATCAAGGAGCTCCGGTAGAAAGCAGGTCTAGTGGTAGGACTTATGCTCAGGGTAGAGGCAGATAGGCCTATTTGTATGCAACTCCAACGAGGGCGAAGGCTAAGGCTTCGGGCGTTGTTATCACATGTACGATTCTTTTATGCCATGAGCCCACCTCAACTTTATTTGATCTGGCTCTACTTTTTTATATGTTTTTGTGCATTATGATTCTTGGTTGAGTATGAGTTCTGAGCCCCTGGTAGCACGGTTACATATTTGGACCCCATGGGTGAGTCTTTATAATTAGTAGTGGATCAGGTGTTTCGATCTTATTTGGTGACTATCTATGGGCATCACACTCTGGCTGACCTTATTGTACTTGATATTTTTTATTTTGATGTTATCCATGGCATGGAATGGTTATCCCCCTACTATGTGGTCTTAGATTTTTTTACCAAGCTTGTTAACTTAGCCATGTACAGTATACCTTCGGTGGTGTGCCAGAGATTTTGTAGCAGTACACCGACTGAGGTTATCTCTTTTATTCGAGCTTGGAGGTTAGTTACTAGTGGGTGTGTAGCATACTTTGCTTATATGCGGGATATAAGTAGGGAGGTACCTACGGTTGAATCAGTCCCTATTATTCTTGATTTTGTGGATGTGTTTCCTACTGACCTACTTGGCCTTCCCCCGGAGTGTGATGTTGAATTTCTTATTGATCTAGAACTAGCACTCATCCTATTTCTATTCTTCCTTATCATATGGCCCTCGTAGAGCTCATGGAGCTCAATGATCAGCTTCAAGATCTATTGGGTAAGGGATTCATTCGGTGTAGTGTGTGGCCTTGGGGTGCCCCAATTTTATTTGTATAGAAGAAGGACGAATCTATGTGGATGTGTATTGATTACATTCACCTAATTAAGGTGACGATGAAGAACCGTTATCCTATGCCTCATATTAATGATTTGTTTGGCTAGGTTCAGGTTTCACAGTATTTTTGACAATTGATTTCAGATCCGGTTACCATCAGTTGAGGATTAGGGCAGTGGACATCCCTAAGACCGCATCTAAGACTCGTTACGACCATTATGAGTTGCTAGTGATGTCTTTTTAGATTGACTAATACCCCTGCTGCCTTTATGGACTAGATGACGCGTGTGTTCAATTCTTTCCCTGATTCCTTTGTAATAGTGTTCATTGATGACATTTTGGTATACTCGTGGACCTAGGGAGAGCATGAGCAATATTTGAGGATAGCGCTCCAGACTTTGAGAGACCAACGACTTTATGTCAAGTTTTCAAAGTACAAGTTTTGGTTTGAGTTTTTAGCATTCTTGGGGCGCGTGGTGTCCATGTATGGAATTATGGTGGGTCCGATGAAGATTGAGGCTATTGGTGATTGGGCTAGGCCTACCTCTGGTACTGAAAATTTAGGGCTTCATCTGATTATTGGGCTACTACGGATGATTTGTTGAGTGCTTCTCCACTATTGCGACATCTTTGGCCCGGTTGACTCGCCTTGATGTTCCATTTGAGTGGTCTGAGGAGTGTGAGTTGAGTTTTTGGAAGCTTAAGGAGTTGCTTACCACTGCTTATGTTTTGACTCGTCTAGTTGAGGACAAGGGCTCCAAGGTGTATTGTGACATATCTAGCATTGGTTTGGGTTGTGTATTAATGCCACGGCGTCAGGTTATATCTTATGCATCGAGGTAGCTTAGAGTGCACAAGCGCAAATACCACACTCATGATCTGGAGTTGGCGGTGGTAGTTTTTGCGCTTAAGATCTGGAGGCACTACTTATATGGAGTTCGATGTGAGATATACAATGACCACAGGAGTCTTCAGTACATTATGAGCCCGAGGAACCTTATTTTGAGGAAGCACCAATGGATTGAGCTCTTGAAGGACTATGACCTCTTTATTTATACCATTCGGACAAGGCGAATGTAGTAGCAGATGTCTTGAGTTGAAAGGTGGTAAGTATAGGTAGTCTAGTCTTCCTTTCTACTGTGGAGCAACCTTTGGATTTACATATTTAGTTTTTAGACAATAGGATGGTTCGACTTGATGTTTCAAATTTTATGATGGTGTTAGACTACGTAGGAGTTTAGATTTCTCTGTTGGAGCAGATTAGTGGTCTCTAGTTTGAGGATGAGACTTTGGTGGCCCTCTGAGATCGGGTGTTACAAGGCGATGCTGGGCAGGCTAACTTAGATTCAGATGGGGTTTTGAGATTTGATGGTCGTATCTCTGTTTTGAGAGTTGGGATTTAGTTAAGCTTATTCTTCATAAGTCCCATGATTCTAGATATTCTATCCATTTGGGCATTGCGAAGGCGTATCGCGATCTGAGGCAGCACTATTGGTGGGGTGGTATTAGAAGAGATATTATGGACTATGTGTACCGTTGCTTGTGTTGCCAATAGGTGAAGGCCGAGCAGCCTTTTGCTGAGCTTCAGAGATTACCTATTTCGAAATGGAAGGGGGAGCGTCTAACCATGTACTTTGAAATTGAATTGCCTCGAACTTCTAGAGGTTTTGACAACATTTGGGTCGTCATTTATCGATTGGCCAAGTCAGCACACTTCCTCCCAGTTCAGCCTTCTTTTAACACCGAGAGGTTGGCTCATATCTAATTTAGGAGGTGGTTCGTCTTCAAGTGGTACAGATATCTATTATTTTAGATTAGGGTTCTTAGTTCACTTTAAGATTTTGGAGGACCTTTCAGGAAGAGTTGGGTATCTGTGTTGACCTTAGCAGAACTTTTCACCTTCAGAACGATGAGAAATCAGAGCATACTATTCAGTCTTTGGAGAATATATTGCATGCCTGTGTTTTGGATTTTGTAGGTCAGTGGTACCAATATTTGGCTTTGGCAGAGTTTGCGTACAATATCAACTACCATTCTAGTAATCAGATGGCCCTGTTTGAGGCCTTATATTGTAGGCGTTGTCATTCTCCAGTTGGTTGGTTTGAGTCTTCAGATCCTAGGTCATGTTGTATTGAGTTGCTTCAAAAGGCCTTAGATCATATACGGGTGATTCAAGATAGGCTTAGGACAGCCCAGAGTAGGCACCAGAGATATGCCGAACGTAGGAGTTGGCCTTTGAGATTCTGAGTTGGTGATCGAGTATTCCTTCGAGTGTCTCTCATGAAGGGTGTGATGAGTTTGGGAGGTGGGGCAAGCTTAGCCCCAGGTATATTGGGCCTTTTGAGATTTTGCGGACTGTTGGTGATGTTGCTTATAAGTTAGCTCTACCTCCTACATTTTTAGCTATTCACCTTGTTTTCCATGTTTCCATGTTGCACCGGTATGTTCTTGATGAGTCTCATGTGCTTCAGTGTAATTTGATTGATTGAATGATCGTTTCACCTTTGTAGAGGATCCATTTTCCATTCTAGTCACAGATGTACGACAGTTGAATTCGAGAGTAATTCCTATGATTAAGGTTCGTTGGAGGAATTGTATAGTTAAGAAATTTACTTGGAAGACCGAGAACGATATGCAAGAGTAGTTTCCCCGTTTATTTGAGCCTCTTTAGTAGTGGATCCAGTAATGACTCTCATGTCATTTTTGTGTTATTGCCTTCTTTTCATTGGTTATGAGTGTTTCTGTAGTGACCCTTAGTCATTTATGACTTGCTAGGACTGATAGTTCAGTCACCTAGTCATTAATTTTTATTTTGTGTAAGTTTCTGTGTTTTGGAGCTTCTGAAACTTGAACGGTTGACTTCAGTCAAAACTTTAGAAACACAGCCCTCGAATGTAATTTTGACAGTTTCGTCATCTTTGGAATGTCAAGTTTGGTCTAGAAAGACCTTTTGTGCAGATCCTAAGGCTTTTGAGCTTATCCTAAGCCCCCTTATGAAAATTAGGTTAAAATAGAGCTTGTTTATGGGACCCACTTTTTTTTTTGAGACATCGTCATTTAGAATCTTGATGGTTCTGTTGAATCCAGAATGACAAATTTTGTGGGGTAGTATATATCATTTGGGTGCACGGGGTTCCGAACAAATCCCATGCACCCGAGCGGAGTTCAGGGGACATAGCTTGAAATATATGGTGCTTGATATTGGTGCAGCCGCTTTTGCGGCCCTGGTGTCGCTTTAATAGCCTCTACTTTAGTGACCAGGGGTCCGCTTTAGTGTCCTTGGCCTTGCTTAATCATTTGCTTCTTAAGAGTCTAGGGGTCACTTTACCAGTCGGGGGTAGCCGCTTTAGTGGCCCTGGGACGCGCCTTTCGCTTGAGCAGTCACGGGCTCATTTTAGTGAAGCCCTCCTGTGTACCCAATCGCTTTAGTAGTTAGGGATCATTTTAGCAGTGTAAGTGGCAACTTTTTTCTTCATCTGCAGGTTGTTAAGACAGTTTTGGGGTCTTTTCTTTTAGCCGTTAGATTTGTTTGAGAGCTTCTGGACCCGTTTCTTCGTGAGTATTGCCTGTTGCTGCTGGAATTTGTTGAGCTCTGCATGGGGACCCTCAGGGGACCATCGTATCATTGTTTCAGAGGTAAATTCTTACTTTATTAACCTCTAATTGGCCTTTAATGGAGCTCTTATGGTTGTTTCTTGCATGAGTTGATTTGTGTGGTTTTCGAGCTTGAATTGTGTTTCTTTTTGGGACACAAGTTCAGTAAGCTTTATAGGATCTTTTGACGGAGTCAATTTTGAGATTCCTAGTGCAGGTCCTACATTATCATTTTTTACTCAATTTTGGATCAGCCTCCAATTTTTGTGCGTTTAATGTCTAAGTGACCATCTTGTCATTGTGATTCTATTTTTGATAGCGTGACAATGTTCAGAGGCCGTTCGAAAGGGAAAACATTGGAATTGTGAATTTGGAGCGCGGGTCTGCTTTGGGGTAGGCTATGGATTCCCATCCTTTAGATTGAACTTGAGAATATGGATTCATGGTTACTTGCGTGATTTTGGATTGGGTAGTTAGTTTATTATGCTTAGTTAGTTAGAAATCATGTTTTAGGCTTATTTCAGGATTGTTGGAATGCAACTTTTCCCTTTTTTTATCATCGTTACCTTGTGGAATGTGTTGTATTTGTTTATAGGTGTGTTTGGAAGCATGTTTGGCCTTAGTCTAGCCGATAGGCCTTAGTTTTGTTGTAACGATGTTTCGGACGGCTTAACTCCTTGTAGACTGACATAGCAGACTTGGGTGTGATAGAATAAGCCTTAGACTCGGTGATAGTTCATCTCCGTTGACCTTCTATCCTTTGCTCCCTCTTTCTACGGACTTGTGGTTTACAATTAAGATTTAAGGCTCCACTTGGCGAAGTTGGTTGGGCTTGGTCCAGGCTTGGAGTACTATATTATTTACCTTGGTATGGACATTGTTTCACGCAGGTTCTATGGTGATGATTTGGCATGGTATTCCTCGGCAGCCTTATATTCACAGATTCAAGGTCTGGTCATGCTGCCCTACTATTGGTTGCAGATTCGAGGTCTGTTCATATGATCTACAAACGCAATACGGGATTTGGGCTCTTCATACTCTACGGAGTTGATACATATCAACTAGATCCTATTGGTTCTTTGGGAGGCCTATCCGTAGTTCAAGGTCTGGGCTACGACTCTCTGGCTTGGATGATCCTATTGGTTACTTTGGGAGGCTATCCGTGGTTTGAGGTCCGGGCTATGCACTCTCCTATTCTAGATTCACCGGGTTCTATTCTTACTAGCTATAGCTATTCTGTGTACTTTTTGGGCTTTTGTGGGATCCATTCGGGTTTTTATTTCAACTTGCGCACGAGTATACCTTATGGTCTCATGGGGTCCATTTAGGTTTTAGTTAGCTATTTACTTACTTCATTTTAGTTAAGCTTTGCACTCGTGTGCATTTTCGTAGATTTCCACTCTTTGACCTCTATTGTGTTTAATTCTCATCTTTCATAATACCTTTACTTCTTGCTCTGTCATCCTATGATACCTATTGAGTACCTGTTGTTTCGGTACTCATGCGATACTCTGCATATGTTTCGTAATGTAGGTCCGAGCATTAGCTATCAACATTGAGTTCGAGCCAACATTCATAGTATTCAGAGGTGAGGGTGAGCTCATGAAATTCTAGATCATACCTGTCTCTATTTGTATTAGTTCACTAGTCTTTTATATTTTGAGACAAGTCTGTTTATTTGTGGTCCACTTTTGGGACTTGTATTCTTTTGTTGTAGATCTATACTCTTGGCTTCTAGGTTCTAGGAGGGATCTTTTGGTTTTATGTATATATATGTCTTTCTTCTGATTATTAATCCTGTTATTTTGGTTAAATTGCTTATTTCTTCCTCGTTTCTATCCGTATACCCATTACTTGACGTACCGAGTTACGGGTTGACTTACCTATTGGTGGGTTATAGTAGGTGCCATCATGACCTGAGAAATTGGGTAGTGACAATGTTTGCATCTAATCTAGCTTATAGCCTTTTCCTATATATGTTACTGCTATCCTTATGTTTGGCGCAAAGTTCATGTCACTGCTAACCTCGTGCTTGAACCATATCTTGCTTATATATGTCACTACTAACCTAATGTTTACATCAAAATCAATCTTATATTCTACTTTCTGATTTCTATGACCTTTACACATACACAGAACACTTTGAATTAACATAGTCACTGTCACCTCCCCATTCACCAGTAATCAACCATATTCTTCCCACATGGTGACTGAAATGGAACTATCAAAATAGAGTGCACTGATAAACCAGATACCAAAACACTATGTTGATTTGGTGATGAAAGTCTTAGTTATATGAAGAGGTTCAATAATACCTTACAAGAATTCAAGGTATGAAGGGACTTTCAAAATAGTAATATTAGTTTGCCCAGAGGTAATAACATTGAAACTTTTACTTACCTTCTAATTCTAATGTCGCTCATGTTTACTATACTAATACCACCACCTGTTGCTCAATATCAGACTACAACCAAAGAAGACATTACTTTTGTGTATAATAATATATCTAAAATTAGGCTATAATGATTTGGAACAATTTAAAGGGGACATGTGTTTCATGGACTAAGAGGCTGAAGTGTTCATTAGTGCACAGTTAGTTACTAAAATGGGGAATTATTTACAAACCCATATGTCATAAGCCTGAATTATAGGTTACATATACAATTTCATGGGTATATGGAACTCAAGACGAGGCTGCACGTGCGGTGAATCTAGTAATAAATTAAAAGGACCACAACAAATTAAGAAACATTGTACTGATAACTTAGCTGATGATCAGTCACCTATCATTAGCAGCTTATCTAAGCCATCCACTTGCAATATTCAACTTTTTTTGGTTAGTGATAGCTGCTCCTCTAGGCAATATTTCTAAGGCATCCGTGCAACACATTTTTGTGCTGTTATTTTTTTTAACCAAATATTTTGGTCACACAAAAATGTAGAGCTTCAGTTTCACACTAACAACATTGAGGCGAATCTAGATCGAGTTCAACTAACCTTAGTACCTTAAGCTCAAACAATGTATATATATGCAGAAAGCATTTGAAATGTATATACAAAGTACATTCATACTCATTCTTAACTTACTAGTTTCCTATAATAAGGCAAGTGAAAAGTGAAAGATAATAGTATTACTTACTAATGCTTCTTCCTTATTTACTCCACTTTTCACTTCAAATGGATAACTCATTATTCTATGTTGATGTTGCAATCAGTTGCTCACACTTTGCATAGATAAGACAGGTACCAATACTTTATCTAGATATTCTTGTAGTTTAGTTACACAAAAATACAATCAAAACAAAGTCACAACTCACCCTTTTGGGGTCAACAACAGAAACGGGTGACAATGATTGTTGGCAATCTTCAATTGAGTTATTAGAAACCTATCACAAAAGAGACAAACTATTATAATTAAAACAACTTAATGACCATACTATCTAAAAGATAATATTTTTGTGAACATATATATTTACCTGTTCATTATTAAATGATTTTCTATTTGAGACAAGAGTAAAACCCAAAGAATCTACATATGGTAGTATCCCTGCATTTACTTTATCGACTATTTTTGCTTCCTTATTAATATTTGCTTCCGATAATTTTGTCTTCATCATTTCCATATCCTCCTCTACTTTCAATGACTTCTTATCCATCATTTCAATTTCCTCTTTTTCTTCAAACAACTTTTCCTCCATCTCAATTTTCATAGTTGAGGTTACTTACTTAACTTCTTTCTCAACTCTTTTATCAAAATCTCTTTTCTCATTTTGGGATAGTTTATATACTGGGCCATAAACGAAACTTGGAGTTGCTCCTTTTGGTAGAGTTCAGACATTTCCATGAGTATCTAGCCCTATTACTTGTGAGTAGACATCATTGCAGCACTTCTAGGGACATTTAACTCAAGATATACCTCACCAAGATCATTAATTTCTTTCTTTATAAAAGAAAAGTAAATCAATATATAGTTAACAAAATATTGATGGAGTGACAGAACCTTTATATTTATAAAGAATTGGAATTTACCATAACTTCACCAGCTTTATCAGTTATTGATTGATTGTTCTTTGTCGTATGTATTTTTTTGAACACATCTATACGAGTTGGTTTTACACCCTTCTCCTTTGTCATCTATTTGAATTGTAAAAGATCAACAAAAATATTTTTAAAAACGTGCATTAATATATAATTGTAGAAAGTCGATAACGATTATGTTATACGTTATCTATAATTTGAGAATAACTTTCTTCCAGATGTGTGTGGCATATATAACTTCTTTCTAGTTTCTTTGTTCCTCGTACTCTTTTCCTGAAAAAGTTAGATATAACTCTATCTATAAGAGAATACAGACAACTCCATGTTAACATCACCAAGAAGAACAAAAAATTAAAAGAAAAGAATAAGACAATGAGAAGAATGACAAAGGAATTTATTTTAAAGTACTAAAAATTATGATCACATATGTAATCAACTAAAAAGATGATGTACTAAAGGGAAGCATACAAATATGTGCTAGAGGGAAACATACGAAGATGTGCTAAGAGGTATTGGCGCATCTTCCCTGTAATAGTGAATAGTCAGTTGTAGTTGTTAGTTAGTTATTTACTGCTTATAGGTTTAGTACTACACGTTCATTATTTAGAATCCACTAGGAATACACCTCCTATAGTATAGGAGGTGTTGTTGGTCTTCACTTGTATTTAAAAAGTTTCTCTACTCATTGTTAAAATAGAACAAATTTCATAATTTTCCATCCTGCATCGTTACGGTATCAGGGCTCTTCTAAACTCCAACGAGCATCGATAAATCTTCTCATCGCTTTAATTTTTTTCTCGTTCGAGTATCATGGTGACTCCAAGCACCTCTATCACTGATGTTGATAACTCTACCCACCTGGTTTTAATCCAGGCTCTCAAACTACCCATAAAACTTACGGGTCAAAGCAATTTTGTTATTTGGAAGGCTCATGTTGAATATCTAATGTTAGGCCATGACCTTTACGATTATCTAGATGGAACCATGACAGCGCCGTCCAAGATTGTCCTTGAGAATGCTTCAGAGGTACCCAACCTTAAGTACAAAATCTGGTTTCAACAGGATCAGCTGATTTGCAATGCCTTGATGGCATCAGTTGACCAAACCATCACCTCTGCAGTCACAAAAACTTCCACCTCCAAGAACGTCTGGGATGAACTGCATCACTTGTATGCCAACAAATCACATACACGAGTTTTCAGTCTTCGCACCTCCTTAGCCACGAATACAAAGAATTCTCGTAGTATGACTGCATATCTACAAGAGATCAGGAATGTTGCAGGCGAACTTGCAACTACAGGAGCTCCCATTCCAGATGACGAACTTGCTGTAAAAAATACTCAGTGGCTTAGGACCTGAGTATGATTTAATTTCCGCTGCTATCCAAGCGCGAGATGCACCTATCTCATATGAAGACCTGTATAACAAGCTTCTCAACATAGAGCTCTTTCTTCAACATAAAGAGCCTCACCAAGCAACGCTGTCCATAACTGCTTCTATGGCACAAAGGTCTTCCCCAGCCAATTCTGTACCTCGCAACCATAGGCGAGGCCAACCATGGCATCCATAAAATTCTAGATAGCAACCTGCATCGCTCACTCATTCAAATTGGCGTACACCTGCTCCTCCTCAATTACATCGTCCAGTTTGCCAGTTATGTGGTCGAATCTGGTATACTGCCAATGTATATCGTTCCTCCTCTCATAACCACTTGGAAGCGAAGGCACACTATGCTTCCATGCCTTGGATTGTTGATTTTGAAGTGTCACTTCATGTGACCACTGACTCACAACAACTTGAAAGTTCGGATGACTACATAGGGACTGAGCAAATCACCATGGGTAACGGTAACAAAATTCCTATAACTCACACTGGTAATATTCAGTTAGATCCTTTCAATAAAAAATTTCACCTCTCAAATACCCTCTGTGCCCTAGCTATTAAACGTAATCTTATATCTGTGTCTTCATTTTGTCAAGACAACCTGACATCCATGGAATTTTTTCCGTCTTCTTTTCTTGTGAAAATTTTTAGCATGGGGACAGTGTTGGCACGCGGCTAGAATAGAGATGGACTTTATGAATGGCCCTTTAGAGGAGGCCAATGCAGTCTGAGCTACCAAACAACTAAGGCGGAATCTCAAGAATCTTGGCATAGACAATTAGAACATCCAAATAAAAAATGCTTAAAACACTCTTGAATAAGTTTTCAATTCTTTTTCCATTTTAGAAAAGTTTGATTATTGCAATTCTTTCTCTTCTAATAAAAGTCATCGCCTACCATTTTCTCATACTACTTTACAAAGCACAAATCCTTTGCAAATTATTTTTAGTGATCTCTGGGGGTCCTCACCTATTTTGTTGATTTATAAAAAATTATATTATGTAATTTTTGTTGATCAATTTACGAAATATATTTGGCTTTATACGGTTAAAAACAAAAGTGAGGTTCTAACAATTTTTTCCAAATTTAAACCCCTTGTTGAAAACTATTTTCATACAAAACTCCTCTCGGTGTACACTGATGGTGGTGGTAAGTTTGAAGTCCTCAATCCATTCCTTCATGCCAATGGCATTGAGCAGCTTGTCTCTCCCCTATATACACCCCAACGCGTAACCCTGACTGAACGTAGACACCACCACATTATAGAAACAACGAAAACCATCTTACATCAAGCCTCCATGTCTCCAATATTTTGGTCGTTTTCTTGTCAATAAGTCACATTCTTTATTAATAGATTGCCTACCCCAAATCTTGGCAATGATTCTCCCTACCAGCGTTGTTTGGAGAAATTCCCAATTACCAAGTAATTCGAACCTTTGGCTGCCTTTATTACCCATGGCTTAGGCCGTATACGAAAAACAAATTAGATCCACGATCTACTCCTTGTGTTTACCTAGGCTATTCTAATGTCCACCACAGTCATCAGTGTTATGATCCTATGTCTCAAAACATATATATTTCCTGAGATGTTATCTTTTATGAAAATAATTTCCCTTTTCTGATATGTTTTCCGCCATTAAGAAAAAAAACTTTTAACTTTACAATGGGATATTCTGCCAAAAGAATCACAAGGATCCACTCCTGCACATGTGCCATCAATAGATCATGAGATTCCACCGCCAATCCAAGTTGTTACACGATTGCAAAAGGCTTCTTCTGTGGATCCATCTCCAACTCCATCTCTCGAGGTAGTGCCACCTTCCACTAGTGTCTCAGAATCCTCCGTGCAACACCTTGTTGCTCCAGGTTGTTCTATTCCCACTCCACATACATCTCCACCCCTACTCCAATATAAACGCATAAACCGGCAAGCACAGATTTCACCCGCAGCACCTCTTTTACTTGATGTAGATTCAGTCCCAACCTAGGTTCAATACCCACCTCCTAACCCATCTTCCAGTATCAATCCGTCATCTATCACAACCATATCATCTACCCAACCACCCGTTGTTCATCGCCCTATCACTCGTTCTCAGAATAACTTCACTACCCCAAAGAAAGTATTTGATTATCTTTCCATTACCTCTCCTGAATCACTTCCCACCACTTATAACCAAGCCCAAAAGTGTGCATACTGAAGAGAAGCTATGAAACTTGAGTTTGATGCCTTAATGACCAATATGACCTGGGAGCTCGTACCACTATCCACTTCACACAATGTGGTTGACTGCAAAAGGCTTTATCGTATCACAACCAAACCAGATGGAAGTGTGGATAGGTATAAAGCTCAGTTGGTTGCAAAAGGTTTTACAAAACGTTCGGGTGTAGATTATCACTCTACCTTCAGCCCAGTCGTTAAGCCTGTTACTGTTAGATTGTTTTATCGCTTGCAGTTCAGTATATTTGGCCCTTGCACCAGTTGGACGTGAACAATGCATTTCTTCAAAGTCACCTTAATGAAAATGTTTATATGCACCAATAAAATGCAACATACGAAGATGCTTGATGATGAGGGAATACCTTTGCATCAGTTGAGCTCCAATAATGAACAAATGTGTGCCATCAATCTTCTTTAACATTATCTGGACGATTATCTAAGCATTCAACATCGTTGGTGTATGAGTCATAACCACTTTGTTTTTGCTTCATGCTTCAATTCTCTCCATTTAGATCCAACTAACATCATCATAATACATTTCATATCCTCAGTTGCATTAGTATTTTCCTACAAACATCAACATATAACACATTTAAGTAAGAGTATTACGAAAATAATAAAAATCTTAATATTTTTTTATTCTTTTTCTAGGTACCTTTATATCAGTATATCTTATTCTTGTAGAGATCAGGCTAAAATGTCATTTCGTGCTAGGACACCAACTTTTGAACTCAATCTACATCCTTCTGGCCCAATAGGTTGGCCAAGATCATTCAACTAAACATGTAAAATTACACTATCTTTTTGCCATCCTGAGTTTATCATAGTGGGGACCCTAGGTCACTCAGATGGCTCTTCGCTCTCACTAGAATGTGTAAATAGTTGAAGATAAAAAAGAGGAAATTTCATTATTTATAAAAATAAGTTATCTACTACTTTGTTGATCTTTTTAATAACCTTGAGGGTCATTTTGGGAAAATTAATATTTTACCCCAATCATTAGTTGCCTTGAGTCATATTTGATCAGTTTGCTAGGTTAGTTTTGTGGCAAGATCGAAAAGTTGAGGTTTTTTGGAAGTTTTAGAGATTTGAAGCTCTTAAGTTCTTATAAGTTGCTTTAGTCAACATACAGAGGTATGAGTCTCATAATGGAATTATATTAGTTCCATCAGCTTCAGAAAGCGGCATTTGTTCTAGGAGTGTGTCAATTTTAGTTTGGAGGTTTTTATATGGATTTGAGCCCACAAGTTGGATGTTTAAGTGAATTTAGACCAAGGTTATCTTTGGTCAACATTCAGAGTTCGGACACTCAGATTGGTTTTCCATCGATTACATTAGTTTTGGGAGGTGATTTTAGGCCTAGGTAAATCCTTGGTGTAATTTTCAGAGGTTCTGAGGGATTTTTAGTCTTTTTGGGTGGATGTTGGCTATTTTTGGCTTAAGCGAGTGCTGGGTCAAGGAGACCTTGGATTCATGTGTCAATGGTCCCATTGAGTCCGAAACGTCAGGGTAGCATAGTTTGTTTGTCTCCTCATGCCACGATCCAAAATCTCAGGTCATGATTGCACCTACTACATCCCACAAATAGGTAAGCCGAACCCATATCCTGGAACTAGTAGGATTGGACTATCCCGCTGAAGAAAAGAATAGGGAAGATAACAACAATTAATAAAAGCAAAGAAAAGAAAGAGAATCAAATAGATACATAAAATAAACCCCAAAACCTTGTATCAATCGGTATTTGAGAAACTAATCGGCGTAGGAGTACAATGACAATACAAATATACATAAATGTCTCTGAAAATAAAATGAAGACTAGTCCCAATCAAAATAGAGAGAGATAGACAACTATGAATGTGAGGATCTCACCCCTGTCTCCGAATCCCAAGAGCTACTCCGCAACAGATCCAAATCAATGGCGAGAACTCATAATATGATCTGCATGGTGTAGAAGTGTAGTATAAGTACGAATAAGCGACACTCAATAGGCATAGGCCGATTGAGCTCCAAAGATAAAGCAAGAATAAACGACATGTAATCAAGGAGCATATATCACATGTAGCTAAAAGATGAAGAGAACTTGTAAGAGAAGACAAACAAATACATGGAAGAAAGAAAGGAAATAGATAGAAGAAGCAAGGGGATGAACCTAGAGATGCTAACCCAGAAACATAGTAACAAAAAATACTCTACTAAGGGAAACAATTAGCCGAAGGCTTACTATTCGAAACACCAACAATATCACATAAAAGCCAAGAAGGTCATTCTAAGCCAAACCCTGCATAAAAGTGTCAATTAGAAGAAAACAAGGGCAGTGCCTGCCATCAACCAAGGGACCACCCTTCATACGGCCACAAGTACATAATCAATCAAACAATAACCTTACCGATCCCCTATATGCCTAGAAGGTACACAACAACAAACTACCCATGCACCTTCCCATAAGTCCAATAGGTATAAACACAATTATGATGGTGGTAGGCAATGTATATGAATGCGAGCTATGCAGTATAATCCGTAGCACCAACAACGCTATGTGCTATGAGAAACCAATTCAATGCATGCCATCACTAGCATTCAAATAATAACATCCAAATCACCAAAAAGGCATAAACCCGCTAGCATCTCACATCTAGAGAAGATAAACTAGCTTGAAATCCAGCTGATCCTCGACCAAAGCCTCTAGCCCAAAATACTCCAATCAACTCCACAATGATAACATAAGAAGAACAACACTATTAAGGCAATAAAGGGGAAATGAAGAATCAACCACCCGAAGAGTAACTCAAGAACCTCCACATCTACTTGAAGGTACCACCCAAAGGAACAAAGCACATACAAGTCCATCCTACGGCGATAATATGCAACAAAGGATCCAAAGTCTAACCATGACATAGGGGTAATGTCATGATAACAAGACTAAACAGGATGAGTTCTCCCAATACCAAAGCCCCCGCACTAGCAAAGGGTCCCAAACCATAGTAACTCTCACAAGAAGCAACTATAATCACTAAGGATCACCATAACTCATTCTAAGGATCAAAGATAACAACCACTCTAAATCTCTAAACACTAGCTCTACAAGAGATAAATAAGACTAAACTAAGGCATAATCAAAGAATTACCAACCTAAACTAAGGATTTTACGATACTAAACTAGTCCAAGGCTCATACAGGAATCAAGAAATACGAAAGGAAAGCAACAAGCAATACCTCGAAGTTGATCATGCACGCTCCAAACCACTGAACTTGAACTTTCCTCCTTCAAATCACCTCCAATTACCACCATTCTATCATAACATTGATTAGAATATTAATACGAATATTTAGACACCAAAATCACAATAATTGGACACTGACCCAAAATTAAGTCAAAATGGGAGTGTGGGACCTCTATCGAGAATCCTGAAATTGACTCTGTTAAAAGGTCTAAAATAGCTCAAGGAACTTGTGCCGTGAAAATGGTCACAATTCGAGCTCGGAAACAAGCTAAAACGGCAATGTAAAAACCTCTTGGATTAAGTTTAACAACAATTTGCCACTCATTTTCCATTGGATGATCGACATAAAAAACTTGTTGAGCTTGAAAAGCAAAGATGAATGGTTCATTTGATAAATGATGTCTTGTGTAGATAAGATGATTAAGATTCACAAGAGTAAATCCATAATCATCTTTCTCAATTAGCCTTTTTTATTGTTCACCCATTTACAGTTAAATAATACAAACTTGAACTTTTTTGTATAATACAACTCAATTATGTGTGTGAGGATCCCATAAAAAGAAACTTCTTTCAATATGGGATTTTTATATCTCATGCATTTGCATAACTTTGAGTGGTAGCTTTTACCATTATACCACAATTTTGAGTTTTTCTCTTGGCATCACAAGATTTTGTTAAGTATCTAACTCAATTACATATATATACGGTCACCCCTTTTGCTTGTTTTGATGGGCCAACAGCTAAATGTTGAATATCTTCAGGTACATATGCTTTCCAGCCAAATGCATCTTCTCAACCTACCATTTAAAGGTAAATATATAATTTAAAAGTTTTCATTATAGCTATAATAATACATATATGAAGACATTTTAGTCGGTTCATAGTTATATGATTTCTAAACCATATTTTAAATCTTTCATTGTAAATCAGATCCACGTCATTTATTGATAGACGAGGATTTCCCTTTTTGATTTCTTTTATATGTTCTCTGCAGAAGTAAAACACATATATAATTAATAAACGAACTTGTCGGTATTATTACTTAATAATTAATTACTATGCATGTCCAATGAATTAATACTTACTCACGATATGGAGTTAGGAAGGTAGAATTAAATAAAACGTATATGTATGCTTGAGCATGTGTGATGTCATCAAGAATAAACCCTTTCTCTTTACTTGATCAACGACTCTCCTGATTCGTGGCTTCATTACACAAAGTATTAGTTCTTAATGGTCGATTAGACTTTGTCTATACATCATCTGAGTATCTTGAGCAGAATTTCATGCACTCTTTATCCATTATCCCTCTGCAATCAAACCTTCTGGATAATTTCTACTCCTTACATAGTTTTTTAGACTAAGCAAGGACCTAAAATAAAAAATTCCAAAAAGTTCAATACAATTCTTTATCATTAAAATAAAAATAATAAAATGATACCTTTTGATTGCCCACATTTAATGGTATTGTGAAGGTCCATCCAACATCGGTTCTACAATTAAATGGATGACTAGATGCTCCATGATATCAAAAAAAGATGGAGGAAATATTCTCTCCAATTGACAAAGAGCTATTGCAACTCGATCTTGGAGCTTTTCTAATTCACCTATCTTCATAACTGTTGAACAAATGCCCCTAAAAAATTACTTAATTCAATTAATTGCTTAAGAACATTAATTGGTAGGAGATTCCTCAAGGCTACAGGAAGGAGTTGTTGCATTAAAATATGACAGTCATGACTCTTCAATCCATGCATAGTGCATTGTTTAGGATCAACACAATTTGAGATATTTGAAGCATAACCATCTGGAACTTTCACATCTCTTAAAACCTATAAGAGCATATCTTTTTTTTGGGCATTACTCAATGTGAAATATGTAGATGGTAGATAATATTTCCCATTAGCTTTTTTCTTCAGATGGAAAGCTTTTGGTATCCCCATCTCTTGTAAATCCAAACGAGACTTTAAATTGTCTTTTCCTTTGCCATCAATATTCAATAATGTCCAAAATATGTTGTCAAAGACGTTCTTTTCAATATGCATTGAGTCAAGATCATGCTGCATCATATTGCCTTTCCAGTATTCCAACTCAAAAAATATTCTCCTTTTGTTCCATATATTTTCAACACATTACCAACCTCATCAACATCCCCCCATTTCCTTTTATGAGATTTGGCCAATGGATCTTTTCCAAATTTATTTCTAATGTTCTTCATTTGCTTAAGAATTTCAATTACTGACAGTCGTTTAGGTGCTACCTCCAATTCCAAAAGGCCATCGAATGCAACTTTATCTTTTCAAAACTTGTGACCATGAGGTAACCACCACCTATGAGACATGAAACAATACTTCCGTCTATTTTTTAATCTTCTAAACTTAGTCTTGGTAAGACAACATGGACAAGAATATCTTGTTTTCACGCCATATCCTGATAAGTTACCTAGTGCTAGAAAATCACTGATTGTCTAAAGCAATGATGCACCCATTAGAAACATGTGATTGTTTGATGCATCATAAGTGGCAACACTAATCCATAATTCATTTAACTCATAAACTAAGGATCATAGATAGACATCAATATCATTACGTGGTGCAGGCGGTCCATCAATAATCATTGACAATATCATATATGATTGTTTCATGCACAGCAATGATGGAAGGTTATAAGGAACCAAGACGACCGGCCATGTGCTATGTGAGATAGACATTGACTTGAATGGACTAAAGCCACCTGAAGCTAATCCAAGTCTAACATTTTGAGGATCTTGAGCGAAATCTACATGCGTTTCATCAAAATTCCTCCAAACAATACTATCAGTAGGATGTCTTATTACCCCATCTTTAGTGCGACCTCAGCATGCCATCTCATTTAGGTAGATGTTTTCGTCGACATGAACAGTCTTTGAAGTTGTGGTATCAATGGAAAATATCTAAACACTTTTGCTGGAATTTTTGAAGTTTCTAAACTACTGTCAATTGATTCACCTTTAAACTGTTTGTATCTTGGAGCTTTGCAGAACATACAATTTGTTCGATCATCCGTGTCATTCCAATAAATCATACAATAAATTTGGACATGCATACATATTTTTGTATTCAAGTCCTATATCTTAATAGTTTTTTTCACATCATTAAAGGACTTGGGTAATGTTTCACCGTCAGGAAGCACACCGTTTAACAACCCTAGCAACATGGAAAATGAATTGTTACTCCACCCATTGAGACACTTTAAATGTAAAAGATGAACAAGAAACAAAAGTAGAGAATACTGACTTCCAAGGTATAACTCACATTTAACATCTTTCAATAATTTAAAAAATTCTCCAGTCGTCTTATCAAACCCCCTATTATGTTGACTTGAACTACACAATCCATCACGACTGGTGTCCATATCAACAAAACTAGATGTAGTAGGAATTTCAAATGCTTCATGTAATATGTCTTGCATTTCATCACCTTTATCAAAACTAATCCACAAATATTGATGAAGTTGATATCTCACCATGAATAATCCAACTAGTGTGACTAGTTAGAAATCCATCTGCCACAATATGTTAAACAATCAAATCTTTTCAAAAAAATTTAATATTACGACACTTTTGACATGGACACAAAAATTCAGAGGCAGTAGGCCTATCTAATGATGAAAAATGAAGAAATTTATTGGCTCCATTCTCATATAAAGGATCAAGTCTATTCTTTATATTTATCCAACTCTTATCCGTTAAGAGTATAACCTATATGTAGGAGGAATTTCAAATTCTTCATGTAACATGTCTTGCATTTCATCACCTTTATCAAACTAATCCACATATATTGATGAAGATGATGTCTCACCATGAAAAATCCAACTAGAGTGACTAGTTACAAATCCACCAACTACAATATGTTCAATAATCAAATCTTTTCGAACAAATTTAATATTATGACACTTTCGACATGGACAAAAATATTCAGAGGCAGTAGGCTTATCTAATGATGCAAAATGAAGAAATTTATTGGCTCCATTCTCATATAAAGCATCAAGCCTATTTCTTTATATTTATCCAACTCTTATCCATTAAGAGTATAACCTATACATATATATAGTAAATAAAAATCAATTAAAAAATTAGACATTCAAACTCAATAAACAATATTAATAAAATAAATATACTAACACTGGAACCACACTGTTTGGCTTTTGTTACAACTATCATCGACTAATATGAGAGAAAAATTTTGCCAAGAAAATATATGAGGGAAAAGAATTTTTTAAGATAAAGGGACCAAGCTTAATTATAAGCAGCAACCCTATTACAGTGATCATGAAGGAGTGAAATTTTTATAAAAAGTATGCTTCTGTTTATGTTTTTTTTTCATATATTTGCTCAAAATTGTAGACAGATTATCTCAAGTTGTTCATTTGATAATCTTTTGTAGTTTTATATCACTAGTTAGGTTCATATAAAGTGGTATTCTAAAAAACTGCTAACCAATCACCTAGTAGGACTATGGTGATGTGTAGGCTGCTATGTGTATTTCACCCGATAAGAATACAGTTACCATATTAATGTCATACACTATAAGATAATAAGATCGACGTTAAACGACATTCATATTACTCTAGCAAGAAGAGACTGACTGTGTATATAAAATAACTATTTAAACACCCCTTTCTTACTTATACCATTTCATTCTCTTCATTTATCACACTTAGGACTTATTCCAGTATCTAAAATTCATGAATGAGAGCTAGTCATGGTAGTATAGTTTTTGTTCTCTCTTTCAATTGAAGCCATTTAAAACGACGGATCTATAAAGATAGAATAAGAATAATGTAACAATGTACTTGTAAATTACTTCACTTAAAATTCTACACATCTGACATCATTAATTGGGACTAGCTTCATTGATGTTATATTCAGTTTTCAAAAAAAGGGAAGTAGCTAAGGTGTCTTCAACCGAAAAAAAAAAAAAATACTTTCGTACTACTTCAGCACAGTAGTTTACCGTATTGCCTGATTTTTAAAAAGGTTTGTAATGGATAATCAATATCAAACTACTATACACTCAAAAGATAAAATTAGATCCCCATACTATCAAAAAAAATATCATGCATATATGAACCTGCGGAAGCCTCACACAGAAGTCCTGAACTCTAAATTATTGTTCTGCCAGTAGGTTGCCTTCTTTTTCCCGTGTTCTTCAAACTGCAAATCAATGGTAAAATTTTAACAAGTAGATAGAATGTATGAAGGCGATTAGTGTGATAATTACTTAATTTGTGAACACCAGATAAGAAGTACTTTCAAGAACACTAAATCTAGTTCTAACGTATAAATTTTTGTAACAATCTTTAAGTTACTATAATTAAATTGATTCTATACCTTTAAATATCAACTAGTAAGACCTAAATTAGAGGAATAAGCTAGCCTCAAGCACAGCCAAAAAGAAAGTGAAAGGACAAAAACCCTAAAATCTTTGAAGCATAAAAGGAACTAAAAGGAGGGAAGCCCAAAAATCTCACTGTCCTTCGTATATGCCATACTCCATATTTTTCGTTCCAATTCTACAACACTCCATATTATTCGGTAGCCTTAAATTTATAAAGAGCAGAATATAGTGGACTCAGGACATTTGAATATAGATTAGACCAGGTTTGAAGAAAGGAACATCAATCTCATGGACTAGATTTTAACAAAAGGTTTTGGGTATTTTTTTTTCTGAAATAGGTCTTGGATGGCTTTGAGATATTCTTTTAAATTTGTTTTTTAATTAAAAGGAGGCTTTTGGATGTTTAATCTATCTTATGTAGTCATTCAAATCCTAGTAACTTAATTTAATTCTTTATTTTATTTAATACTATAGCCTTTCACAAGATTTATCATTTATATATATAATATAATATATACAGTAGTCTTATAATGCCTACTGTCTAGGCCAATAATTTTCATGTAGTTAGAATCAATTTCTTTTATATATATACTATTTATGAAAAATTTGTGTTGTCCATAGGTTTAATATTTGTTCACAAATATATTTTTTTAAATGATGTTAACTAAATAATTTTAAATAACATATATAGATATTCTTAACCAGATAGTTTAGTTCGAAACTATTTGATTGAATATATAAATAATAATATTATTTACTCACTAATTTTTAATTCTAGTATTAATTAAATAAGAATGGTTTAATAAATAAATAAATTTGCTATTTTAATATTGTACGACTTTGATACGATGTAATGGCCCATCCCCGTCGTTATGATTACGCCAATGATGAATGAATTTGGCCCAGAAAACATTCCGGGTAGTGACTTAAAAATTTTAGGCTAGATGGAATCTGGGCTAGGTGCGTTCTAGGGTCATCCAGGAATGGGTGAGGTGTAATGCCAAGGCTTGGTTGTTAATTTCTTGTAGGAAAGACATTAAGGAACACATCAAAGGGATAGTTCTGGACATCAAGTGAAGGAGGTATGCAAGGAAAAAATAAGATTTTCAAGGATTTATCAATCTCTAAAGTTCGCATAGTCCATTATAGCGGGAGGAGCCCTCTATAGCGAGCATGTGCAGACCGTTATTGTGGGGTAAGTTTTGCTATAGCAAGGTCTCTATAGCGGGCCCAGCCCGCTATAGTAGGGGAAAATGGGATTTTAAGAAGAAACAACCCCAAACCCTCTTATTTTTTTGCACTTTTGTTCTTTGACTTGGGAGGGGTAAATTAGAGCAGTTTGCACTAAATTTCCCACAGAATTCATTGGTAAAGGTAAGATTGTTACTCCCCAACTTAGTACATTGATTCTTAAGCCTTAGAACCTAAGGTACTACTCTTAGGGAGGGTTTTGGCATGATTTCATGGTGGAAAAATCCCTAAGTTCGGTAAGATGATCATGATTTTGCCTAGGGTTAGGATTTGGTTATAATCCAGGTATTTATAGTGAATCGTTGATTGATTGTTGCATTTTTTTATTGTTTTAGACCATGAACAAGAATAGGTACTTCAAAGAGAGAAAGCTCAGGTTAGGATTTGGTTATAATCCAGGTATTTATAGTGAATTTTTGATTGATTGTTTCATTTGTTTATTGTTTAGACCAAGAACAAGAAAAGGTACTTCAGAGAGAGAAAGCTCAGGTTCTTTAGAGTTTCCAAGAGGCTTGATTCGAGGTAGGTGATGGTTGTATATTTTTCGGCTCATGTATGTATGCATGTCTACTACTTCATAGTATCATTTGTACAATGCATGTTAGGGGAAAATATAGGGAAGCATATGAAATGATATCATGTTGATAATCTCACACAGTGGACCTATTATGTGACTTGGGGCTTTCAAGGGTAGTGTTCATTGTGTTTGTGATTGTGCATGATTGTTGATTGGCTCGAGTACCACACCTGGTACAGGATATCCCATGGTTGGCTAGGATATCACACTTGGTATATAATAATGGTTGGATTGGGTACCACGCCTGGTATGGGGATATCCATATATCGTTAGCTCGAGTACCACACCGGTACACTAATAGATTGAGTTTGGGTTCCATAAGAGGATCAGGTATGTGTTTGTGGTTCCATGAGAGAGCTAGGTATGCATTTGTGGTTCCATGACTGAATCGGTCATTGAATTTGTTATCATGTGGGACATGCCTCTAAGTATTTATTGTTTTATGATATGTGACTGGGAGTCTATATGGATTGATAATTGTCTATGTGTTGTTCTGTGTTACTGTATTATGGTAGATTTCTTACATTCATATCTTTGACTTGTCATTTGATCTGACCAGTACACTGTGATTTGTGTACTGATAATGCACCTGTTCTTTCCTTGTTGAGTATAGGAAATCTTTCAACGGCAGATCCGAGACCTCAGTTAAGGGATGTCTGACTTCGAATTCAAGGGTGAGCTATTCTTCCAGGTTACCATGGATTCCTATGCTATTCTTGTCCTTCTTTTCAGAATAAGACATTCTTAGACTATTTTTTACTATTTTAAGTTTTGGGGTTGCATCCCCTTTTATTTTAGATATAAGAGTTTTGGTAACATGACTTTCAGTTCTTAGGGGTTTATTTCTGCAAATGTTTTTACTATTGATTGAGTTTATGGGGACTTAATCCTTAGTTGTTTAAAAATATTTTTTTTACTTTTATATGATAAACTTGTTTAATTAAATGGAATGTTGGAGCTAGTTTGGGTTAGTTGTTGGTTCTCCCACTAGGTGGTTTAGTGTGGGTGTCACTCATGACAGTATGGATCATGAAAAACATGGTATCAGAGCCCTAAGTTTGTTGAACTCATCGTACCAAAACGAGTCTAGTAGAGTCCCGCAGAACAATACATATACTTCTGTACTTTTTTGCAATAAGCTATAGGACTTCAAGAAAATTCTCGCTTCTCTCTTCCTTCTAATATAACTTGATTCCAATTGGTATCTGGCAATCCTAATTGCTATCTAACCTCTTCCACTCTTCTATCCATAGATGATTGATACTAGAGGCAATGGTGCAAAGGTAATAGATCCAATGGTAGAGCCAGCAGCTAAGCCCGCAACAAGAGGACATGATAGAGGCAGAGGCATGGGTAGTGGTAGAGGAAAGGCAATACCCGCCAGAGGTGGAGCTCAAATAGGTAATGTACCACGTAAGGAGACTACCCACCCCAAGATCATGTGGAAGAAGAGGTAGAGATAGAGATTGAGGATAAGCCAGAGGTGAGACACTTGTTGGGCTTGCATGTCTTCCCCTATAGATGTTGGAGTGGTTCGACAAGTGTTAGCCTTTCTGAGTGGGTTGGACGGTAATGGAGCTACTCCCACGATGAAGGCTACTCAAGTTCCAGTCACTAATCCTATTACTACTACTATTCCCAAGGTGGATGGAGACTTGAGGACTGAGCCTTTATTTATTCCGTTACTTGACCCTATGATGACTACTATTGAACATGAGATGTTGACCAAGTTCTTGAAGTTGGAGACTCCGGTGTTCCATGGTTATGATAGTGAGGGTGCTTTGGAGTTCACCTTGGACTGTTATGAGAGGCTACGTAAGTTTGGTATTGTGCAGCAGCATGATGAGTGGTAGATTTGCACTCATTTAAGGTTTATTTAGCTCAATAAATAGTGTCCTCAATGCGTAATTTTATCCTATTATGATAGAATGTTGATGATTTGTAGCTATGAAGGCAATTGGACAAGGCAAGGACTGATGTTTGAAAGAATATCCAAAAATACAAAAAGAAGTGCAAAATTGCACATTGAGGTCGCCCAACAAGAAGGGCGAGTCGCCAAAGAGGTCTACGATCATGTAAGTTGACAGCATTTCAAGTTGGTCCTCAAGGTCGATCGGTGAGGTGAGGCAGAAAGGGCGATCCGCTGAAAGACATAAGGCGATGTGGATAGATGTTGCCGAATCTGACAGTGTTGGCAGATAAAATGATGGCTGAGAAGGTGACACGAGGTAGAACTTGACAATTCACCAAAGTTACAAAAATGAACTCAAACGGGATCGTGTAATGAGATTCAAACACCTGAAGCTTGATGTAAGAAAAAGGCGAACGAAAGGAATATGCGCGATTCGCCAAACGTACTGGGAGAATGGAGCTAAGTCGCCGAAAAGGACACGGAACTATTTTTTGGGGCAAAATTTTTGGAAACTTAAATAGCCCAGAAGAGAGAGAAAGTAGGTGTGAAAAAATTGAGAGAAATATTTTGAACATTCTAGAGAGAGAAACATTTTCCATTAAAGAAGTACACATTTATTATTGAAGCTTTTAATTGTGGGTTTGCTTTTAAATATTACAATTCATGCTACACATGCCTAATTTCATGCAAGGTATAATCTATTTACACTTGCAATGTGTGGCTAAAATCCCAAACTCTCTGGGGTGTGATTATGGGGTTTGGTGTTGATTTAACTTAGTGGGTCCTTTGAATTGCTCTGTTTTATGGCTGTTAATTACAAATTTGACTGATTGCCGGGTGATTAATTCATGAATTGAGGTTGCCAACTTAATTCTAGTTTCGATCTTGTAATGGTGCTCGAAAGAGACCAAGATAAGTGGGTAATTTGTTTTATAGTTGTAGTCTAAGTTGCTTGATTGCAGTTCTAAAGTTTTAGGTTGCTTTGAATGGCATATAGATGAGACCGAAAGGAGATTCTATGCAAGGATACTTTAAGATCGAAAAAAGATTAGCATAAATGATGATGACCTAGCTTATTTGTGATTAATTTGTTGTAATGAGCAATTCCACTATACCCCAAGTGAAATCAACATTCTATCCCCAACACCTCTAGAGTCCTTTAGTATTGTGATCAACTATTTCCATATTATCAATTGGGTCTCTGAATTGCTGCTATTAAAGTTGGTGGACCTTTCCACCCATTTTTGTTATTTCAACTTTAATTGAAATAATTGCTTGTTAATTCTTTAATTAAATTCTTAACCATACACCATTCCTTGTGGGATTCGACTTCTACTCTTTGTTGGATTTTTATTGACAATGACCGCGCACTCTTTTGATTCACTTTAGAGGGATTTGAGCATTATAAAAAATGGCACCGTTGTCGGGAAATGGTAGTTAGGAATTTAGGTTATGAAGTAATTTGCATATTAATTTGTTTTATAGATGAACAGTCTTACGCTTGGAATTCTTGTGGTGATCTCTTGATAGGTGAAGAAATGAGTACATAACATGGTAATGATTCTAGTTGCCATGGGTAAGACAATGATGATAGAAGAGATCATGAAGTGGCTTCTCACACCATCCATGAGGTGGGAGCAATTTGCCTACCACCGGTGCACAAGCAGAATACTTTTGTCATAATCAAATCAATGTTACAGCTCATCAAGGTAGAGGATTATTTGGGGGTCTAGAACACGAAGATCCTAATGAGCATCTCTGCAAATTTGCAAATGTATGTAAGCCTTTTTCAGCCAAATGTATCTCATAAGAGTCGATGAGGCTAAGGTTATTCCATCTCTCTCTAAAGGGGAAGGCAACTAGATGGTTGATTGAACTGTCAAGGCTGTCTATTACCTCATGGGATGGGTTGATTGAAACTTTCCTTGAGAAGTTCTTTCCTCCATCTAGAGTCATGAAGTTAAGAAAGAACATCCAAAACTTCAAAAAAATGCATGGGGAACCTACACTTAAAGCTTGGATACATTTCAAGCGAGTCTTATCACAATGACCTAAGCATGGTTTCTCGGATGAGCTTCTATTGCAATATTTCTACCACAATCTTGACGTTCTAAATAAGGGATTGGTTGATCATCTGGTGCAAGGGGGTATTATGAGACGACCATTCACTGAGGCGACAAGGTTGCTTGATGAAATGACTAAGCTAAATCATGCTTGGTATACAACTGATGATTATGTGGCCCTTCTACATTTGGGGGCACTCAAGGAACAAGAAGAAAAGAACCAAGAGCATGATAGAAGCATTGCCAAATTGACCACTCAAATTGAACTTTTATCCGAGCGTGTTATCAAAGGAGGATCAGACTAGATAAATACAATATCATGATATGGGTATGAGGATGAGATATACATGAGAAGTGGAAGATCAGAGGGTTTCCAGCCAAGTTATCAAAGACTTGTCGAAAATCAGGGTTGGAACAAAGGTAATAATGATAGGTTTCGTGAAAGGGAATGGGAAGAAAGTATAAATGAGCAACCATTCATTTCACATGAATCTAAGAAGAAAAAAATTGATGACTTTTTGACAAAAATCCTAAACAAGGTAGAGGGGGCAGATGTAATTTTGCAAGGCATGAAGAGTGACATTTCAGCTTTGTCTACTACGGTGATGCCACATGCATCGTCCATTAAAACACTCGAAGAGAAGATAAGCCAGCTGACTGCTTTTGTGTATCCTAGTTCCTATGAGTGTGAAACATCTCATGCAAAGGAAAATTCAGGAGATTCGCTCCAACTTTCATATGTTGTTACTAGAAGTGGTAAGACATTGCAAGAAGTAACAAGGCCCAACAAATCAAGTGATAAAGGGGTGATTGCCGATAATGAATCACCTAAGGACATGGAACAAGTTCAAGAAAAAGAAGCAGAAGGTGAGCCAAACACAAGTGTGACAAAAAGTGGTGTTGAGGCTTCATCCACGTTACCACAAATCAAGATTACACCCCCATTCCCTCAAATATTGAAGAAGAAAAATGACAATGCAAAATTCCAAAGGTTTGTGGAAATAGTGAAGGATTTGAAAGTGAATATCCCATTCGTGGATGCCTTGACCGAAATGCCGGGTTATGCTAAATACATGAAAGAATTGGTGACTAGAAAAAGGGTTATAGATTGTGAAACAATTGAACTCCCACAAACATGTGGTACAATAATGGCGAAGAATGAGGTACTCAAGAGAGATGACCCGGGAACTTTCACGATTCCATGCATTATTGGTACATGTACTTTTGCAAAAGCTTTATGTGATCTTGGTGCAAGCATAAATTTGATGCCATTGATGGTATTTGATAAGCTTGGGCTTGAGAAACCGAAACCAACAAACATGAGACTTCTAATGGCTGATCATTCAATAAAGAAACTTGTGGGGTGTGGTTTATGATGTGCTAATGAATGTTGAAAAATTTCTGTTCCCCGTTGATTTTGTGGTGCTTAATTGTGAAATTGATGTCGAAATGCCGTTTTTTCTTGGTAGACCATTCTTGACTACGAGCAAAGCGTTGATTGATGCAGAAGGAGGTGAGTTGAAGTTCTTAGTTAATGACGTAGTAGTTAGCTTCAACATTCACAAATCCATGAAATACCCAAGTAATATGCATGATGTGGCTCACTTGGATCAAATCGACGAAGCCATCGCAAGTTTCAGAAGTGCAGCTTATTGTAGAGAACCTTTGGCTCAAGTGCTACTTAATTATGATCAAGATGAGGTTAGCGAGTATGATGAGATGGTGGCTGCTCTTGTTGATGTGGGTTCACACAACTCTTTCCAAGATAAACTCAACATTGATTTGTCTAGTAGAGGAGCACCACCGGTCAAACCATTTATCATTGAACCACCGACATTAGAGTTGAAAGATCTTCCACCTCATCTTAAATATGTCTTCTTGGGAGCCGATAAGACACTTTTGATAATTATTGCAAGTGATCTTAAACAATGGCAAGTGGAGTTGTTAGTCATAGTGTTGAAGAGGCATATTAAAGCTTTGGGGTGGTCAATTGCTGATTTGTGGGTATTTCACCGGGTGTGTGCACTCACAAAATAAATTTGGTGGAAGATTGCAAACCAACCATTGAACACCAACGAAGATTAAATCCTCCAATGCAAGAAGTGATGAAGAATGAAATCATTAAATGGTTAGATGTGGGAGTTATCTTTCCAATTGCAGGTAGCCAATGGGTAAGTCTGGTGTAATGTATGCTGAAAAAAGGCGGTATCACGGTACTTCCCAATGAAAAGCTGAATTAATTGCCACTAGACATGTCACTGGGTAGTGTGTGTGCATGGACTATCAGAAGCTAAATTTTTGGACTGAAAAAAACCAGTTCCCCATGCCCTTTATTGATCAAATGCTTGATAGGCTTGCCGGAAAAGGGGTGGTATTGCTTTCTCGACGGATATTACGGGTACAACCAAATCTCCATTGCACCGGAGGATCAAGAAAAGACAACATTTACCTGTCCTTATGGCACATTCACATTCAAGCGGATGACATTTGAGCTATGTAATGCTCCGACTATTGTTCAACGATGTATATTCTCAATCTTTTTCGATATGGTAGAGGATTCCATAGAAGTGTTCATGGATGATTTCTCTATTGTTGGGGATTCTTTTGAAGAATGTTTGAGGCATTTGGAGATGGTTTTAAAAAGGTGTATGGATTCAAACTTAGTCCGAAGCTGGGAGAAGTGCCACTTTATGGTGAAAGAGGGAATTGTGCTTGGGCATAAAATATCTAGGGATGGTATTGAGGCTGATCAAGATAAAATCCAAGTGATTGAGATGTTACCTCCCCCAATTTTGGTAAAAGGTGTGAGGAGTTTTCTTGGTCATGCCGGGTTCTATAGATGGTTCATCAAGGATTTCTCCAAGATTGCTATCCCCATTGTGTAGACTCCTTTGAGAAAGAAAGCACATTTGTGTTCGATGACTCTTGCATGGTGTCCTTCAAAACACTGAAGGAAAAACTTATATCATCCCCAATAATCATTGCACCCGATTGGAATCTCCCTTTTGAAATGATGTGCAATGCTAGTAGCTTGGCTGTAGGAGCTGTTCTTGGGAGACGTAAGAATAAGTTCTTTCATCCTATCTATTATGCTAGAAAGAAACTAAATTATGCCCAGAAAAAATACACCGTAATGGAACAAGAGTTGCTGGCAGTAGTATACGGGTTTGAGAAGTTTCGCGCATATTTGTTAGGTACCAAAGTGGTCATTTACACAGACCATGCAGCTTTAAGGAACCTAATGGCTAAAAAGAGGCTAAGACAAGATTAATTCAATGGGTTTTACTCCTTCAAGAGTTTGACTTCGAGGTGAAATATAGGAAGGGGTGTGAAAACCAAGTAGCTGACCATCTTTCAAGGTTGGAGGCAAATGCTAGAGTGGCTGAAGAGAAAGACATTGATGATGCTTTCCCGGATGAATCGGTAATGGCAATTTCTACACCCTCTATTCCTTGGTATGCTGATTTGCTAATTTTATTTTATGTAGGTTGTTACCTGGTGATTTGAATAGCCATCAAAAGAGGAAATTCCTATTTGATGTGAAGAAGTATATATGGGATGAACCTTTCCTTTATAGAGAGTGTGTTGATAACATCATTCGGCGTTGTGTGCCAGAAGTTGAAGTGAATGAGATCCTCGAAGCATGCCATGCCCCGCCAACAGGTGGTCATCATGGGGGCATTCGTACAACCTCTAAAGATTTACAATGTGGTTATTAATTTCCTACACAATTTAGGGATGCTCATGCATTTTTCAAATGTTGTTTCCAATGTCAACTACAAAGGAGTATATCTAGGAGACATGAATTGCCACTTTCACAAATCATTGAGATTGAATTGTTCGATGTTTAGGGGATTGATTTCATGGGCCCTTTTCTGAGATCTTTTTGGAATAAGTATATCCTTGTAGCAGTTAATTGTGTCTCCAAATGGGTGGAAGCCATAGATTTACCAAACAATGAAGCACGAAGTGATACAAAGTTCTCAAAAAGAACATCTTCACAAGATTTGGTACCCCAAGGGCTATTATAAATGATGGCGGATCACATTTTTGCAATTGTCAATTTGCAACCCTCTCTCTAAATATGGGGTCAAGCATAAAGTGGCAACTCCATACCATCCACAATCCAACATACAAGTTGAAGTGTCTAATCGACAAATAAAGAGCTTCTTGGCCAAAACAGTGAATGTCCATCGTACTGATTAGCCCAGCAAGCTTGATGATGCAGTTTGGTCCTACCGTACGAAATTCAAATCTCCTATTGGGATGTCTCCTTACAAATTAGTGTTTGAAAAAGCTTGCCACCTTCCGGTTGAATTGGAAGAAAAAGCATTGTGGGGGTTGAAAAAGATAAATATGAATTGGAGGCAACCTCCACAGACCATGTACACCAACTCCTTGAGCTGGATGAATTTAGTTTGTAGGCCTACAAAAGCTCTGCACTATATAAAGAGAAAGTTAAAAGGTTGAATGATGCACAGATACTACTCCGCGAGTTTCGGGTATGGGAGTTAGTCCTACTATTCAATTCTAGGTTGAAACTTTTCCCTGGAAAACTCAAATTCAAGTGAATTTGGTCCGTACAATATCACACGGGTGTATGGCAAGGGTGCGATTGAAATTGAAGATGCAAAGGGGGTGCGATTCACAGTCAATGGAAAAAGATTGAAAACATACTTTGGGGAAGGTCATGACATAAGGGATGTTGAAGTGGTGTATCTGGATGATGTTTAAAAAACATATCCATGTTTTGCCACCACATTAAATTAGACGCTTCTTAGGAGGCAACCCAAGTGTTAGTTGTGTTTAATAACATAGGTGTCACATGTTCACGTATGGAGTACTAGGTGACGGTACAGGCAACTCGACAATTTGCCGAGTACAGTAGGTGAAGCTTTAATGAGCCCGCCCTTTGGGAAGCTCAACTTTAGGTGCTTACTGTCTATTTCAGTAATGTTCATCACTCACTAGGCGATACGCCGAAATCATTGGGTGAACCCGCTAGAGTCCACCTAGTTAAGCATGAAAAATGGGAAGCATGCTGGTGATCACGGTGATGTCTATGCGAGAAAAGGCGATGCGCCAATGCATTTTGGGCGATCACAGGGTAGACCACGGAAGTGAAGGACATATTGTCAAACACCTACAGCCCTGATAGGCAATCTTAGTCTAATCGGCAACTCACCGACTAAGGTCGGTGATGATCAGTACTGGTGGTTGCTTAGGGAGTGCTTCTACCTTCATCTCTTTATGTCATTTATGTGCATTGAGGACAATGCTCTTTTCCTTTTAGTGGGGTGAGGGCCTTCCTACCAATATTCTCCTTTTTAGTTGTGAACTATTGTAGTATTACTTTATATTAGGGTGCTCTTTTGAGTAAATGTGTCTCTATATTTCTTTCTTTCTTTCAACTATTGTAGTTTTCAATATCGATGTCTTAAATAGTACTCATGATGAGCATGATGGGTAGTGTTAGTGTTGCGAGAATGAAATCGATGTGGTTACACCTTTGAGTGATCTCTTTGAATCTTTTGTTGACTAGCTACATTTTGATGTGAGCCTTACAATATACATCGCACGTAGGCTCTTGATCTTTTTGGGATGTGCTAAATGAGTGTATTTCGAAGTGCCATGTGTGATGAGGGCTTACTTTAAATCATGCACGTGGAGTCCTATAATTTGCCTTATAAGTCCAATTGTGTGAATCTTGGTGAATGTAAGACATGATCTTGGGCAACAATTAAAAGAGGGAACCAAACTGTCCATAAAGCCTTTATGACTACCTTGTGAGGGTGTGAATCCATTTTGGCACCATTTGAGCCTAAACTATTTGTTGGCAAACAAAAGAAAGCCTCTTAAACCAAAATTGTCTCTGCCTTCTCACCAAAATTCCTTTTTGAAGCATTGTGATGTTTGAATAGTCAATTTAGGCCAAAAGCCTAAGTTGGGGTGCGGAAAGGAAGGAAGAGTGAAAGCCAAGTGAAGGACAAAGAAAGCTGAAATGAGACTCAACTTTGAAAGTGTTACCAAAAAGAAGGAACCCCTTCTTATAAAAAAAACATATTACGATGAAAATGCTTTGGAAAAATGATAACGAAAAAGAGAAGCAAATGAAACAAAAGGAGATTCCAAATAAATTGAGTGGCAAGTCAAGAGTTGAGTTCTCAAATGAGAAAGAAGAAAAAGAACTTGAGAAGAGGTGATGATGATTGAAACAATGCTATGAAAAGGTAAAGTCACCAATCAAAATTGACCATACCTTAACCCTCAGCCCCCTTACAAGCCTAAAAGACCCTTGAGATCTTGCATGAACTAGGTTGTGTGATGATTGGAAAATATGGACAACCCTACGGGACAAAGCTTGAACGTGTTTCTCTTTTGAGAGAGTGAGAGTTGTATTGATTCCTTACACCTTTGTTGATTTGCTTTGTGAAAGCATGGAATCATTCTTGATGTGATGGCATTTGAATGCATTTGTTGAAACATTTTTCTACATTAGATAAGAAGCTAAAGTGAGCATGAGCTTGTTTTGAGACTGGCTAGACATCATTTGAATCTTTTTATCATGATTGCGGGTAACATGATATTGAGAGCAGTCTTGCCTTGGCACTTGCATGTTAGCTCTCATTTAGTACTGTTGTACACACCCTTATTGAGCTTTTTTTGTTCTTGATTTACTTGAGGACAAGCAAAAGTTTAAGTTGGGGGTGTTGATGAGTTGTAGATTTGCACTCATTTAAGGTCCATTTAGCTCAATAAATAATGTCCTCAATGCCTAATTTTGTGCTTTTCTGATATAATGTTGATGATTTGCAGCTATGAAGGCAATTGGACAAGGCAAGGACTAATATTTGAAAGAATGGCCAAAAATACAAAAAAAAGTGCAAAACTGCACATTGAAAGTCGTCCAACAAGAAGGGCGAGTCACCAAAGATTCTAAGATCGCCTAAGTTGAAAATATTTAGAGTTGGTCCTCAAGGTCGATTGGTGAGGTGAGGCAGAAAGGTCGATCCACTAAAAGACATAAGGCGATGTGCATAGACGTCACCGAATCTGACAGTGTTGGTAGATAAAATGATGGCTGAGAAGGAAACACATGGTGGAACTTCGCGATTCGCCAAAGTTACTAAAGCAAACTTAAATGGGATCGCCTAATGAGACTCAAACACTTGAAGCTTGAAGTAAGAAAAAGGCGAACCAAACAAAGATGGGTGATTCGCCAAACACAGTGGGCGAACTAAGCTAACGTCACCAAAAAGGACACGAAACTACTTTTTGGGGAAAAATTTTGGGAGATTATAAATAGCCCAGAAGAGAGAGAAAGTAGGTGTGGAAAAATTGAGAGAAATATTCTGAACATTCTAGAAAGAGAAATATTTTCCATTAAAAAACACATTTATTGGTGAAGCTTTTAATTGTGGGAACTTGAAATTGGAAATTTAAGGTTGGAAAAGTGGGTTTGCTTTTAAATATTCAAATTCATGCTACCCATGGCTAATTTCATGCAAGGTATAATCTATTTACACTTTGCAATGTACGGCTAAAACCCCAAACTCTTGGAGTGTGATTATGGGATTGGGTGTTGATTTAACTTAGTGGGTGTGTTGAATTGCTCTACTTTATGGATGTTAATTACAAATTTGACTGATTGCCGGGTGATTAATCCATGAATTGACCTGGCCAACTTAATTCTCATTTCGATCTTGTAATGGTGCTCGAAAGAGAACAAGATAAGTGGGTAATTTTTTCAATAGTTGTGGTCTAAGTTACTTGATTGAAGTTCTAAAAAAGTTGGTTGTTTTGAATGGCATATAGATGAGATCGAAAGAAGATTATATGCAAGGATACTTTGAGATCGAAAAAAGATTAGCATCAATGATGATGACCTAGCTTATTTGTGATTAATTAGTTGTAATAAGCAATTCTACTATACCCCTAGTGAAATCAACATTCTATCCCCCACACCACTAGAGTCCTTTAGTTTTGTGAATCATCAACTATTTACATATTATCAATTGGGTCTCTAAATTGTTGCCATTAAAGTTGTTGGACTTTTCCACCCATTTATTTTTATTTCAACTTCAATTGAATTAATTGCTTGTTAATTTCTTTATTTAGATTCTTAGCCATACACCATTCCTTGTGGAATTCGACCCCGACTCTTTATTGGGTTTTTATTGACAACGACCGCTCACTTTTTGGATTCATTTTAGAGGGTGATTTAAGGGTTATCACAGCATGAGGTTGAGTTTGTGACCTTTCAGATTTAGGGTGAGGCAAAGCAATGGGGGAGAGATTTTGTGGAATGTCGATCATCAGTCTTTCCTCCACTGACTTGGACACAGTTTCATGCATTGTTCTTTTAGAAATATGTGCCTCGTTCCATAAGAGATAGGAAGAAGGATGGGCTTATAGTTCTTGAACAAGGCTACATGACTATGGATGCTTATGAGGCTAAGTTCCATTCCTTGTCCCATTATGCTATGCAGTTGGTGAGCTCGGTGGAGGAGTGGATTCGCTTGTTCGTCAAAGATTTGAATTCTGAGTTGCACAATTTATTGGTGCAAATGACCTCTGCAGGTAGGAGCTTCAATGAGGTGACTGATTTTTTGAAGAAGGTAGCTAGAAATTGACAGGTTGGACATGAAAAGACATTGGTTAAGCAGTTCAGCAATGTGGCCAACTACAGTGGTTCATTACTCTAAAGGTTCTGACCAGCAGGTATTTTCAGCTCATTCGATTTAGTCGGCTATGCCTGCTTCTACGAGTGGTCAAGGGGCTTCTTATGCATCAACAAGTAGGCCCTCACTTGAACGTGGTTTTTTCCATTCTGGTGAGCTAGGTCGGTTTAAGAAGCAATGCCCTCACAGACATGCAGTTGGTTAGGTCAAACAACATACTAGAGCACTGGTGTCACGCTCTGAGCTTACACCTTTGACGTGGCCGGCACTCGGGAACCATTACTGGTCCCGAAGTGAACCCTTGGTCTAGCAGACTATGACACATATGACTCAATAAAATACACGAAATCATTAATAGATGAATATTTAAAATATTTAAAGAACTCTTAAAACAACATCTGAAAATACTTAATAAAAATAGTAAGTGTTTACTGAAACATCTGAGAAAAATACTAGAAACCATCTAACTCCACCTGTGTATGAAGCCTCTACTATCTAAAGATTGGTATCGGGACAAGACGTGCGACATCTCAAAACCCTACTATTATAGATAAATAAAAATGAACTCCTCCGAAAGTAGGGAGGTCTCACTAGAAGTTGACGAGTAGATGAAGTGATCTCAATGGAATGCCTGCTGATGATCCTAAATACCTGAATCTGCATGTTAAAAAAATGCAGGTCAAATGACATCAGTACATTGAATGTATGAGTATGCAATATAGCTGAATAAAACAATAACATAACTGATGACTGAATACATATCAAGTAAAACAATATATGAACAACTAGTGAAAACCATTTGTACTTTACAATAAGATATGTAATAAAAGCAAAATGAAAATAGAAAACTTTACTTTGTGTGGAGTTTCTCTAACATACAACCATCACTATGAGTCTAGCGTTGATACAACATTTCACTCATGTTACTAGCGCCATCCTATACTTTGTTGGGGTATAGGATGCTAACAACAACTATGTATCCATCCAATAAGCCTTCTTGAGGCAGTGAGGAGTCGCCTAAAAATTCGATATGATCTTATCCTGCGTTGGCTATAGTCTTGTGCGGCTTTGAGTTAAAAATATACTCTTACCCTATTCAGTGTTCTATACTACTCCCAAATTGATCAAATATCAATATGCTCAATAGTCCTCTGAGAGAACTTACTTTACTTTACTTTCACTTTTCTTTACTAAAGTACTTTTCAGAAGATCAATTATACTCTCTCTTTCTCAACTGTCAAATAGTACATGTGAAACCATTCATATCCTTTCTTTAAAAACTTCTTCCAAACATACATTTAAAATATAAACTTCTGGACTTACCTTTGAATTTTGAAATCGATGTATAAGATATCTCATATAATTATAATCATGACTTTTATAAACAAATAGGGATCTTGTGATACAAAGTATGAACAACACTTTAGAATTCAATTGCATAATAGAAATTAAAATCTCAACGGTTAAGGAACTGGAACTCAAAATAAGAATCACAACTCAATTCAAATTTTAAGAATTTGTGGATAGAACTCTAAACATAACGTTTTACTAACTGAATTGAGATGTAGGGCGTGAAGACGAACTAGTCCAACACTATAAATAGCTTTACATACCTAGAAGAACAATGTTCTTGGAGAAACTTGAATACAATCTTGGAAGATGAAGTGTGGAGAAGAGTCTTGGATTGAAAATCTTGGGTATCTTAAAGAGAATCTTGAACTTGGAGCCTTCAGATCTTGAGAAATTGGAGAAATCCTTTTCTTGGAGTTCATGATCTTTGTAAGAAGGAGAATTAGGGATTTTTAGAGTTTCTAAATGTATAATGATGATATTAGGTAATAAGATGGACTTATTAAAGTTAATTGAGGGTAAGAGGTCAAAATACCCTTATGGGAACATAACAAGACCATAAAAATAAAAGAAAATGACTTTTTAATGAATTTCATCGGCTAAATCGGCGATCTAAAGGTCCCCTCACTGAAATATTCAGTGGTTTGCCAAATGGGGCTTCAGATCGCCAAAATAGAAAGAAAATTGAGGTTTTCAAGATAATTCGGTGAGCTAATTCGGCGATTCGCCAACCCATTTGGCAAGTCGCCAAATGAGCAAGTATCCTCGCCGAATTTCTCATCCTATACATGATCAAGTAAAATGATCATAACTCTTTACTCTGAACTTGAAATAAGGCAAGTTTGGTGGCATTGGAAATAAAACTCATAGAAACTTAATTTGATTGGTCATAGGACACCTAACTCTTTATATGTTGAGAGATATGGTTGTCTGAAGTTGACCTTTATATGAACTCATGCGAGAACTTAGCCAATGGGAATGCTTTGAACTTTGCTTGGTGTTTGAGGTCCCTTATGACCCTAGATCATTTTCAATACCTTTGATACACTTGGTAAAGGTCCCTAAAACACATGAGCAAATAGGACATCACCCGGTTCAATCTCATGTATTTACAACGAATGATTTAGATTTTAAGAGTAGAGTTGCGAGGTGTTACAAAATGATTAAGGTCTTAGCTTAGAAATTTTTGGGGTGTTACATTATCTTCCCCCCTCCCCTGGGATGATTCTTCCACAAATGACGGCTGAACTAAGCATGGGAGGGAAAAGAGTTAGTCTTACTATCTTTTTTTACTTTTAAACTTGCCTACTAACATAGGCGAAACTGATTCATACTAAGAGCTTAGAACTCACTATAGCACATAAGTCACGAACGATATGAGTTTGAACATAGTCACGCTCTACATGAAGTTATTTGACATTAAAAAAGGGTTTCTGGGCATGAAGTAAGAATAGGACTACTATGCCTTAAGAAATACGGCTGCTAGCTTTCAAACCTAGCAACACATCTAAACCATGTCCTCCTTTCTAAATACCACACCTCATTAGCTGCCGCTCATAGCTCCTATAATGGTATATGACTACTCTTACCAAGGTCTAAGTTAAGCTGCATGTTCTTACTGTGTTCAAGCCTAATCTCTAAATCAAAAGGTGCTAAACATGAGGTGATTATACTAATCTAAATCACAAAATTCAGGTCTTATATCTCTATAAGAAACCTCATCCTAAGAACACTACTCCTTACCACCGCATTCAACTGAATTGAGTCCTAATCAAGAAGCACCAAACGTATCATGCATTCATCCACATGTTATCAACACCACATTCAAGCCTTGTACTATAACCACTCCATGGACTCTTACTAACCAATCTTTCTAAGAATTCCTCCTCCTCTTGTGATCTCTACCAACTTAAATTTCATGTATTACTACCAAGAAACCGACTAATAACTATCATCTAATTGTTGATCACAGTAAGACTTCATCTCATTCTTCTTCCACATTTATAACCTTAGATGGAATAAGCATACCACAAATATCACAATAAGGAACATCAACCCTCTCCTATCTATCGTTACTCAATGACTATCATTAGAATCACTATCAAAACTAAAAAAGGATCACTGAAAGAGCTTAGAGCGGAAGATCATAAGCACAATTCATTCGAGAAATTCGATATAAGAATATACATGACATAACATTATTTTGCTAGCCATTGAGGGTAGATGTCACAGCCCAAAGTACACCCTAGACATGACATGGAGAATAAAACCCCGAGAGGCCCTAAACAAGCCACTTGACATAAGCATGACATAATGAATATACAATTTAGGAGATATAGCAATATAAGTATCAAATCATAAGATGACATAAATGATCCCAACAAAATACACGAGGAATAAGTGGAATACTACTAAGTATGACACCAGTCTTTCTAAAACCGTAAGAGTTGTTGGGATGTAACCCATACACCACGTACAAGTCTAAAACAAAAGACATAAAATCTAAAGAACTAAAGCATCAATAGTCTTGTCCTCGGAGCATGAGGACTCACCAATCTGATAAGATGATAGGGAAATCCAAGCTAGCCACGAACGGGAGGAGAAACATCGGGTCCTATATTATTAAAAATCATAAATCATGAACAAGGTCAATGCATACTTAAAAACATTTGAGAAGATTTCATAAAACCTTTGAATGTAACATAGTTTATTTGTGAGATATTTACCATTAACAGAAATAGACCATGTGAGCTATAACATAGAATCAGTGTCTTTCCCACACCGAAAAGGGATTGTCATACTTGCCAAGGTAAAGACCATACATATTAGCTTAGGTGGATCCACTAGCTATGTCTTTCTAAGAAAAGTTCTACGGGGGCACGTAGTTAGGGACAAGGAGATTGCTTCTATAGACCCGACCTCTACTAATGGGAGAGCCTCCATCACAAAGTCCTCTCAGTGCTAAGTAAAATCCCAAAGGAATAGACAAAGTCATAATCATATCATAGTCAAAATACTTGGAAAGGTAATAATTAAGACTACCAATCCAATCATAAGTCATCATAGAGTATACGTCGCTCCCTTAAATCATGAATCATACATATGTGAGAAAACTTTTACAACCATGATTTCATAATATGTGAGAAAACCTTTCACAATTCATGCATATGTGAGAAAACTTTTCACAATTCATTGATACTTATCTCAAAAGCATCCTTAGTTCATAAAGCATCAATTTCATAAGACATGTATAACTTTCATAAATCATAATTCATAAGTTCATAAACTTTCTTCATAAATTCATCATCATAATCAAGTAAAAAGCATGGTTCCATATGAAATCAATTGAAATCCATGTAATTGAATCAAATTATGCATAATAAGATTGAAATCAAACAATTGAATCATAATAAATTGGACCCATGAAGATTTGCTTGAAACCCCAATCAAATTGGGTGAAATTGAATTCGGAGATTGAGATTCTTTTGGGACCCAATGGATGAATGGAATCCCTTGGTGAATTCTCACATACCTTGATATCAAATCCTAGCAAGCAAGAGAAAGAGAAGACATGAATCTTGAAACCCTAGCTTTTCTTCCTTGAACTTGAGAGAGAATTGGAGAGGATGAACTTGGATGAGAATTAGGAATTTGAGAGAATGAGAGGGTTTGGGTAGTTTTTAGGAATTGAAAGGTAGTTATAGGAAATAAAAATAGGGTCAAAACGACAAAGTATAGATATTAATTGCATAGGAAAAGACCCAATTACTATTAAGAAATAACTGCCAGACAGAACCTACGATTTCAACCTATAGTCTGTAGGACTTTTTATGGTCTGTACTGGTCAACCGTAGAACCAACTTCAGAAACCCAAAAATTTATCCAACTTCCATGAGACCTTTCTACTGTTCGTCGTCTGGTCTACGGTACATAGTCCTTACTCGTAGACCTTAAATTGCATAAAAATCACCTAAGTCTATATACCATTTCACGATTTCCTTCAACGGTTCATTACTCAGTCTAGGACTCATAGTCTCTACTCGTCGATCACATTTACTCCAAAAATACTAAGTGCAAAACCACTCTATGAGTGACTACTATGACTCGTACTCCCCTCTAAGGTTCGTAGAGTCCACCCTTAGTCACTGAAACTAACTTCCCCAAAATCTCTAAACTAGCACTATGGGTGCCATATATGACCCATAGTCAATTTGACTACCCGTCCTGTTAACTCGTAACTCATCATCAGAGACTTGTCATTTTCCCAAAAACTCTACCCACGGTCTATGAGAGGCATCCTATGCCCCGTGGAACTAACTACGAACCCATAGGTCGATTCATAGAACCGGATTTCTTCAACTTCTGATCTTTTCAACACAAACTCAGTTTCCAATTTTTGAGGTGTTACAATATCTCCCCCTTGGGAACATTCGTCCTCGAATGAGGATCAATCTAGCATGAATAGAGTAGGAGAGGAACTAACAAATCAACATGAATGCAAATCCCATTATAACGCACATAGACAAGGATAATTCACTCCAAGATAAATCATAACATAAAAATCAAGTTTTTCATTAACATGCATGCATATGGAAACGTGAGAATGACTAAAATGCATGAATCTGAAAGAATGAACGATGAGGAACTAATACCTCAAGCTAGAATAGCAGAGGAGGGAAAGCAATAAGGATACTTGGACATCATATTAGCTTTGGCCTCCCAAGTGGCACCCCAGACTTGTTGATTCCTCCAAAGAACATTCACGAAAGCAACTTTTTTATTTCTCAACTTCCGAACTTGACAATCCAAAATTTCAACCAGAACCTCTTCATATGAAAGACTTTCCTTAACTCCCAAACTTTCCAATGGCACTATAGACATCGGATCTCCAACACACTTCTTCAACAAAGAGACATGAAATACCAGATGTACCAATGCTAAATCATTAGGCAACTCTAGTTCACAAGCTACTTTGCCAATGCACCTCAAAATCTGATATGAGCCCACATAACGGGACTAAGCTTTCCTTTATTTCCAAATCTCATCACTCCCTTCATGGGTGAGATTTTCAAGTAGATCCAATCATCAATATCAAATTCAAGCTTTCTTCTTCTAACATCAACATAAAACTTTTTATCAACTTTGAGCCATTTTTAACCTTTCACGAATAAGCCAACCTTTTTTCATAGCCTCATGCACCAACTCAGGCCCTATCAAAGTGACCTCACCAACTTCAAACCAACCAATAGGAGACCTACACCTCTTACCATAGAGAACCTCATATGGTGCCATCCCGATACTAGAATGATAGCTATTATTGTAAGCAAACTCAATCAAAGGCAAATGATCATCCCAATTTTCCTTGAAGTCAATCACATAAGATCTCAACATGTCTTTCAAAGTCTGAATAATATGCTCGACTTGTCCATCAATCTGAGGATGACAAGTCGTGCTAAGCTTCACTTGAGTACCAAGACCTTTCTGAAATGACCACCTGAACTGAGATGTAAATTGAGTTCCATGATCAAAGATAATGGACAATGGCATTCCATGCAACCTTACCATTTCTCGAATATAAAGCTTGGTATACTCTTTGGCTGAGAATGAAGTTTTTACGAGAAGAAAGCGAGCCAATTTCGTCATTCGGTCCATCATAACCCAAATCGAGTGAAACTGACGAAGAGTAAGAGGTAAACCCATAATGAAGTCCATATTCAAATATTTCTATAAACCCATAATGAAGTCCATATTCAAACCTTTCTACTTCTACGTAGGAATACTAATGTTTTAAGCCAAACCACTGAGTTTATGATGTTGAACCTTCACTTGTTGACAATTAGGACACTTAGCTACAAATTCTGCAACATCCTTCTTCATTCTATTCAACCAATAGACTTCCTGCAAATTGCAGTACATCTTTGTGGCTCTTGGGTGAATAGAATATTGAGAACTGTGAGCTTCTGTCAAAATCTGATTCCTCAACTCATGAACATTCAGAATACATAGTCGACCTTGGTATCGAAGGACACCATCTCCCCTTTTGGAGAAAGCCTAAATGGATTTTTTGAAAATCGACTTCTTCAAGTCAACCAAAACTGGATTAAGATATTTCTTAGCCTTCACATCCAATACAACAGACGATTCAGAATCATTCTAAATAATCACACCACCTTCATTAGAATCAACCAAGTGAACACCCAATTATGCCAATCTATGAACATCATGAACTAACTCCTTCTAACCATCTTCAACATGAGCAACACTTCCCATCTATAGTCGACTAAGACCATCCGCCACCATGTTCGCTTTACCCAAAGATAAAGGATACTCATGTCTTAATCCTTCAATAATTCAAGACACCTTCTTTGGAAAAGATTTAAGTCAGTTTGGGTGAACACATACTTCAAGATTTTATGGTCGGTAAATACATCTACATGAATACAATATAGGTAATGCGTCCAAATCCTTACAGCAAACACTACCGCCGCTAACTCCAGATCATGAGTCAGATAATTCTTTTCATGAACCTTTAATTGCCTTGGAGCATAAGCGATGACTTTACCATGGTGCATCAAGACACAGCCAAGACCAATCTTGAAGCATCACAATAAATCACAAAACTATATGTTCCTTTCGGTAATGTTAATATAGGTCCTGAAGTAAGTCTATCCTTTAATTTTTGGAAACTCCTCTCACAAGCTTCCGACTATAAGAATTTCACTTTCTTTTGAGTCAATGTCGTCAAAGGTGAAGAAATAGAGCAAAATCCTTCCACAAACCTTCTATAATAATCAACCAAACCCAAGAAACTCCTTATATCTTAAGCGGACAAAGGTCTAGGCCAATTCTTAACCACCTCGGTCTTCTTAGGATCAACTTGAATACCTTCACCGGAGATAATATGGCAAAGGAAAGAAACATACCTCAACCAAAACTCACATCCTTTCCTAGCTTCCCACACTAAAGCAATTGTAGATAGTAGGAAAAGGTCCACTACATTCCATTTGTCTAAGAAAACAAATGCAACTTATGAATTGATAACTCTTTCATGCAATTTTTGTGCTCTTGCTTCCTACATCTTGATTTGAAAATATTGCTTGATTTCCCAAAGTCCAATCATTGATGTATGATTTCTATTGCACAAACTTCTTCATGTTAAAAAAACATTGTGGATGGATAGATAACTCTATAAACTTGGATATGGAGAATGTAGGTAATCCATCAACTTTATAAATTGTAAAGTTATCAGTGAGTGTTAAATTCCCTCCCTATGAAAAAATAATTTTACCGCATATGAAATTTCAATCGATTCCAAAGTAATCACATTAACTCAACGAAATCACTTGTAATAACTTTATAAATGATTGAAGGTGGTTGATATACCTGTTGGGTTTCCATCTCTCAAGCATAATTTTCCGAAGCAGAACATAGGGGCAAACCTTTTGGCTAAGGGGGAGAAACCAAGGAAAGATAATTTTATATATTTAGCGATTCCTCATTTATGTTGTCAAGAACATATTATAATAGATAAATTAGGAACTATTTTAATATGACAAGTTAGGACCTTCATACCCAATTGATAGGCATATGTCCTTAATTATTCCTTTGACTCCCATGCCACCTTCCACTCATATCCATAAAATGTGTTTAAGAACTTGTCTTTGTAGCAAAAACAAGAACATTTATCGAATCTCCAGTATGATATCCTTCTTTATGTAGAAGATTGTGCAAGATAAATTACCTAATAAGGACTTTGTGTATCAACATAGTCACAATAAGGTACTATTGCAATATATCACCAACACTGTGACTTTGCATCACCTCTTCATAGAAATTGACCTTGAAAAACATGTGCAAGTTTCTTCCATAACACTAGGGGCCGTTTGGTTATAAGGATACATGATTTGAAGTACATACCCAAACAATGCCATGACAACCAAAATCCAAATATGTGTCAAATTCGTGACCTTCTTGACACTGGATGATCGATATCTCCATATTTTTTGAAAAATGCATGGTCAATCACTATTTCCTTCTTAAATAAATCGTTCATGTTTATTAAGCTGACATCAATAGACATTTACATTTCATATCTTTGCCTTGTCTTCTGAGTATGTCTAGATCTATGTATTGCCATGCAAATACATAGGCCCCTTCCTTTAAAGGGGTCAATTAATTTTATGGCCCCGTCTCTTATAAAGCAGAGATTGAAAGTTTGGGTCTCCTAGATCACCCTTGAACTTGAATTAATCAATATAAATTTATTCTTAATAAATAAATAAAATCCTTCTTGCTATATTTACTCCTCTACTAACCAAACCATCAACTTCTCCGCTCCTCTGCTTCTTCAAAACCAAGAATCGCGGATTTCTCTTTATAAGTAGAGATGAATTCAAAAATGAAACTTCAAATTCAAACTTCTTAAAACTGATTTCATGGTACATACTTCTAAAAACTACGAGCTCATATCTAATACTCATAAAACATTTAAGAGGTTTTATGATCATATAAGAAAAAATTAAGTTCGGATGAACCTGTTAGTTGTTGTCCAAGAGCTGCATTGGTTATCGTCCATAGGCCTTCAATCCCCGATTGGACTGGCTTGCTTCTATGTGGACCTATCGTCCTCCCATTTTGCTTTTTCCTCAATAATCAAGATTGTGAATGTTTTCAATCTTAGGGTTTTAGCTTTGGAAATTTAAATAAGTTGGTTCTAAAGAAGAAAGATAAAATTAAATTAGGAGTCTAAGTTTTATAGCACGACGTTAAAATTAAATTAGAAGAAAGATTAAAAATGGGATGATTTTGTTTGATGAAGGAAGAATGGTACAAATTATTGGAGGCGAAATGAATTAAACTTTTTTTAGACAAGGAATAGATTAAAGAAAGAAACTACAACGACAAATAAAACTCTCAGAGTTTTTTTCAATTCATCACTGGCCTCATTCAAGAATTGTTTTTTATCTAATCCGTAGGAATAAATAGAAAGGCAAATCCCTTGTGATTTCATGAGAAATCAAAATTATCAAGATAAGTTATGGCTTATAAATAAAAACATAGATAAAGTGATAAGGGATAAAGGAAATTCAATAGTAGTTTTACTTTTTCTTAATTATATATTGTCTTATTTGTTTTCATTAGGATTAAGGTATTTGAATCGGAATGTATATTTGAATAGTAAGTTAGCAGTCTATCGTGATGGTTGCTACAACAGTGGGTGATGGTGATAATTGGTGTTGGCAGCTAATAGTTGTGGTGAATGATAGTGGTATCTAAGGTGAATGATGACGATGATTGAAGGTATATAGTGGTGACCAATGGTGATGACTGCCATTAGTGATTGTTGGTTGTTGTAGTAATGGTGGTTGGTGGTGATGATTGTAAATTGTGGCTAGTGATAGTTGTGGCTGAAGATGGTAGTTGTGGATGGTGGGTGCTGGCAGTGATAGTTACTAATGGCGGGTGATGGAAATAGTGATAAAACAAATATTAATCATTTAGATGTATTAAGCAATTAAGTGACTGGAATGCTAAAAAAATAAACACACTTAATAAAGAAATAAGTTGTTTTTAGTAGTTACTAGTATACGTACCCACGCGTTGCGTGGATATTTTAAAATATAATATTATTTAATTTAAAAATAATTAATAAGAATTATTATTGAGTAACATAAGTGTGTGTGTAATTATATACTATGTTTTGATTTTAATTAATAAACACTTGGTACTAATAAATTATTATCCTAATACAGTAAATATATGTTTCTCAAAGACGCCAAACATTATTCTAACATTCTCCCTTCTCTTAGTAAAACAAAGATTAATAGCATATATGGCGTGTGCTTTAAATATTTGTACTAATTAATTATATTTTAAATTCATAGATAAGATTTGAACCTACTATTAAAAATAATAGCTCTACTTTTAGGTAAAATTAAATTACAAAGCATATTGCAACCTCTTTAGCATACTCCTATCTAGTTCAATCCTGAAAAATAAAATGATTTTCATTTAATCATATATAATATCATAAATTAAAAATCTAAGAGACAAAAAGAACGAGTCATCTTCTATTCCTTTAATTTTTTAACTGAAAAGGATGGGCCAAGCCCTTTAAATTAAAATGGATCAATAATTACAATATAAGACCAAGCCCAATCGAGGACCCGTTCCAATTGACATTAAAACACCTACTCTACTAAAGGAAACTAAGCAAAACAATTAAAGAGGAAAAGGGTCTTGAATTGGAAAGTCATCTTCATCACCTCTCCATCTACAACCCTAGTAAATGAACTTCAACATACGCATCAACCTCACTTTGCTCTAGCTTCAAGAATTATCATCGGCGATTTTGCCACAACCTGTACATTGAGATTTGGGTGTATTTCACATCGGACATTGCCATGTCTCACCAACATCATGAAATCATCCTAATCGAAGACTTCTCTAACCCAGTGTAGTATAATCGCAGCTTCCATTCAGGTGATGTCCTCAGTATTTTGAATGTAGTACCTATTACCTAAGTTAGAACCTCATAACTTTCATCCCTTAACTTTGACAGATTGAGCTCAACAAGGAGCTAATACCACTGTCTAAAGCTTTGGGACAAAAATTATTCCGATCTGCCTCAGGTAAGCTGCCTGTTATGATAACTTCCTCTCTGATTTTCATGCATCTTCACTCTGTGTGTGATATTAGCTCTATCTATTTGAATCTTGTTCCTTTGTATTGTCTAGATAACAAGAAAGCTTGAATCTGTATCACTCTTCATGTTCAAAATTTCCGTTTTGCAGCTTTCATATCCTTAAATTAGGAATTTGCCTTTTGTCCATGTTTAATAATGTCTTAGCTTCACTAGGTAATGCCTGGAAATTATTAAAACTTATAGTATCAGTACCTACAAAAGAAAAAACAGTGTTAACCATAAAATCTGCCAGTTTGTTACCCTCTCTCAACGAGTGTTCAATGGCCACCTCCAACCCTTCCTTAAGAACTTGAATTCTTTTGATCACCAATGCTACCTCCCAAGGAGAGTTCCAAGACCCTTCTACCATATTCTTGATAGCTAAAGAATCTATTTCCAAGACCAATGGAAAAAAATTATGCTTTATACAATATTCCAGGCCTAACCTCAAAGCTACAACCTCTGCTACTAGGTTATTTGACACTCCAATCACCTTTCGTTCAGCATGTATAAGATCACCTTGATCATTTCTGATACAAAAAGCAGAAGATCTTGGTCCAAGATTATCTTTTGAGGCCCCATCTGTATTGCATTTGAAAGTATTCTCCCTAGGTAATTCCAATAAACCACCTTACAACCAATCCTAGGAGTATAATCTGCCAAAAAACTCACTAATTCAGGCCAGTTATTAGGTATATTATACATCCATGGATATAAATGCTTTGCCATCAAAATTAAATTCTTGACTATCCCTCCCCTCATATTCAAATAAAACATTGTACCACCAAATTTAATAGCATTTCTTCTCTTCCATATTTTCCACAATATGAACATTGGTACAGCTATTAGTAATGGCTTAAGCTTTGCTGAAGCTTCAGCTTTCCACCATTTATATACACTGCCTTTCAAATGCAAGAAAGGACCCTCCATTGTTACTGTAGCAGCAAAATATCTCCATAAAGAATTAGATATTGGACATCTATTTCAATAGTCTTCTGAACTCCATCATCACAACAACAACACACCATCCCATCACACATCCTATTTCTGACAAGAACTTCTCCTATAGGAAGTCTTTGTTTCCAAAGTCTCCATATGAAAAAGGATATCTTAAATGGAATTCCTTTATTCTAGATATAACTGTATTTCATACTTAATTCATTTTTCTTTCTCAGAAATTCCCAAGCAGAACCTACTATAAATTTTCCATATGCCTTCAGCATCCACCAAGGTTTTTCCCACTGAGCCTCATCTTTTGCATTCCTCCCAAGTTGTATGATATGTCTGCTAACGTCTTCCTCAAAACTAGTTTGCAGCATGTCAAAATTCCACCCTCCATTCAAATAGCATTGTTTGACTTCTTCCAGTTGTAAATTTCTAGTAGTGTCAATAGGTAAATATAGTGGAGTGCTCCTAATTGTAACCAGTTGTCATACTAGACACTTGAATGGCCATATTTAGGTTCCCACCAAATATTCTGATCTATCAAGTCTCTAGCTTCCAGCATATACTTCCAGGTTAATGAACCATTCTTCCATTCAACCACTTGAGGCCTCTCTTTTTTGCAGTACTTGTTCAACATAAAATTTTACCACATAGTCTTCTTAGTTCTAAACACCCACCATAATTTTGCAAATAATGCTTTTGACACATCAAACAAAGATCTAAAACCCAATCCACCCTCAGCCTTGGGTTTACAGACATCAGACCAGGCCGTCCAATGCTTATTACCGCCTACTACTCTAAAGCTCCAGAAAAATCTAGAAAAAACTCTATGCAAATCATGAATAACACATCTTGGGGGAATAATAGGAGACAAGAGATAGATAGGAATGCTCTTTAACACATTTTGAATTAACACTGCCTTACCTCCAAGAGACAGTTGCTTCCCTTTCCAAGCTTGTAGCTTGTTATGAACCTTTTTCATCAATTCAGAGAAGTGTACTTTTCTCTTTTTAGCATGACCAATAGGACATCCCAAATACATTAAAGGAAACTTCCCTCTAGTAAAACCAGTCTTCTTTTCAATATTAGCAATCAAATTCTGTGCTATCTTATGATAGACAAAAAATGACCTCTTCTCTTTATTAATCATCTGCCCTGACTGCTTCTCATAATCCCTCAGAGTTGCCATCAATACCTCTAGAGATTTCCCATATGCAGAAGTGAAGATTATAGTATCATCTGCATAAGCAAGATGATTAATATGATCACTCCATTTAGGTAACCCAAAGCCCTTATATACCTCATTACAGAATAAAGCATTTAAACTTCTTGAAAGAACTTTAGTAGTTAGAATGAATAAAGCAGAAGATAAAGGGTCCCCTTGCTTCACTCCCCTAGATGAGTGAAAGAAACCATTAGCCTGCCCATTTAGAATAATAGAATACCAGTTTTTAGCAACCAATCTCCAAATTTTATCAACAACACAAGCATCAAAACCCATTTCTTCCAACACCTTTATCAGAAAACTCCAATCCACCCTATCATAAGCCTTTGCCATATCAAGTTTGATCACTATATTTGCTGGTTTACCTCTCTTACTAATGTCAGAAATAATTTCCTGAGCAAGCAACACATTTTCAGTGATACTTCTTCCTTTTACAAAACCAGATTGATTTTGTGAAATCAAAGTGGGATTAATAACACCAATTCTATCATTCATCACCCTGGTAATTACTTTATTGATGAAATTACTCAAGCTAATTGGCCTCATGTCTGAAAAAGATTGAATTATATCTTTTTTAGGCAATAGCACCAAATTAGTATGTGTAATAGACTTAGGAAGAGTGTCCCCTTTAAAGAAAGCACCAACAATTTTAACTACATCATCTCCAACAATATCCCAACACTACTGAAAAAAAGGCCTAGTAAACCCATCAGGGCCACTTGCACTATCCCAATTAAGTTCAAACACAACCTTCTTGGCCTCCTGTTTTGTAGGGTGATCATTTAATTTTCTGTTGTCCCTTTCATTAGCACTCTGCTGAACATACCTCAATAAAGAGGCTTCCTCACCATTATGATTGTTAGTGAATTGATTCTGAAAGTACTCCTAAGTAGCTGTTGCCACCTGCTCTGCTCCTTCCACCCATACTCCTTCCATATTCTGAATACTATTAATATTCATTATTTTTCTCCTGCCTTTCACTAAACTATGAAAGAACCTTGTATTTTTCCGCCTCTGTAAACCATTGAATCCCTGCTTTCTGTCTCCAAAACTCTTCTTCAAAATGTACGTATTTCTTTAACTCTGCATGGGCTTGATGAAGTATTCTTCTATTATCTTCAGTAGGGGCAGCTTCAAATAATTCTTCCTTCACTCTAACAATCTCCTCCCTAATAGATAATTGTTTGAAAATATCTCCAAAAGATACTCTACTCTAATTTGACAAAGCAAATTTAGAGTTTCTCATTTTTTGTTTCCAACTAATAAACACATCTACTTCATCTAATACCCAACTTTCTTTTACTACCCGCTGAAAATCTAATTTTTCTGTCCAAAATTTAAGAAACCTGAAAGGTATTCTAATAGTATAAGTTTGTTGACCACAAGTAAGCAACATAGGAGCATGATTAGATCCTGTTCTTGCCAAATGTTCAGCTTCCACCATCCCAAACCTTCCAAGCCAAGCCTGATTCATCAAGTATCTATCAAGCCTTTTAAATATATACTGATTATCAATCCTCCCATTCCGCCATGTAAAAGGACTCCCCTTGAAATTGACATCCACCAAATCATAGGAGTTTACACAAAAAGCAAAGTCCTCATATTCATCAGGGTATACTAGCAGACCTCCAATCTTTTCTTCCTCACTCAGAATGACATTAAAGTCCCCCCAATCAATCAGGGTGAATTGTTAATATCATTACTAATACAGTAAATATCATTCCACAAATGCGATCTCTCCTGAACATCACACTTTGCATACACAATAGAAACAACAAATTATTGATTATTGTCCAGACACAGCAACCTAAGAGTCAGCATTTGTTCAGAATTAGACAACACCTCCACCTGAGTTTGATCTTTAATGAACGCCCAAATTTTGCCATTGTAATTATAATTAGCATACTCCATTCCAAATCTCCTTTTATACCTTTGGATGTTGTTAATATTTTGAAAAGGCTCCATCAATGCTATGATAGAAAACTTATGATGTCTGTGTAATATTTGTATTCTATGGAATGACTTTTGAGACCTAACAGATCTCACATTCCAAAACAATGTCTTCATCATCATTTAGACCAATTCCTGGTCCCCCTCTTTGGATTAGATCTTGTAGGTAACACCTCCCCTTTACTTTTACCTTTGTGTTTGATTGATGTCGAAGGTGATAAACCTGCTTCTTTAAACACCATGTTATCAATATACAAATTGTCATTTTTATCTTTATCTTCTGTTTCACCATTCTCTATATAACCAGTATCTTGTTGATCAATAGAACCTTGATCTGAAACCATCTCATGTAAAGTTTGAACAAGCTGTGATTTAGGATATATCACTGCCAATTGTTTATGATCCTCCTCTTTACCCATCCTTATTTGTTGCCCCTGCATTTGTGCTGGATGCCAATCCACTTGTGGCTCTATAATCTGTATAGGTATATGATAAGATGCATGCTCCAAATTACTGTCCAGTTGCCTGATTGTCAACTGCTGCTGATATGTACCCACTTCATCTTTATCACTCCCAACATTCTCCATCTTCAACCCACTTTTATCCACTGCATTAATATTCCGAACATCCTCTTTATTATAAAATTCCTCCTCATCCTTTCTGATATTATTTTTAGTTATTTCCCTTTCTTCCTTGTTTTTTGTTCTGAGATTCTCATCCTGTTTGTCATTAGACCCTTGTGTTAAGTCAACATTTGTAATCAGCTCCCCTGTTTGCTGCATCATATTTGTTAATCCTCCCTCTATGACCTCCTCGTCTTCTTTTAGTTGTTGATTAAGAGCATCAAAAAGATTAATGGTTTTAGTGAGCTCCACATTTCCAACTACCTTATCCCCCATAAGTTCTCTAGCTCTTTTTGTAAAAGTTCTATTAGTAGGATTCCATTTACTTTTTATGGCCCCTTTGTAAAGTTGCTTTTTCTCTCTCTGTTGTGTTAATTTAGATCCTTCCTCAATGTGTTGTACTAACTCTGGATGTAGAACCCTGCATTCATCTTCTCCATGCCCTTGTAATTTACACTTCATACAATATGTAGGCAATGAATCATATTGAATCTTTACTTTGACAACTTTATTCTCTTGATTGTTTACATCTTCTAACTGCATCAGCACAAATTCAGGTTTTCAGCTAGCAAATCCAGTTGGACCTTCACCCTTGCACAACTTGGACGAGTTTTGTTTATTGTTGCAAGATATAACTATAGAGGCTTCCCAACAACATACGCAAGTGAGAACAAGACTTCCTTCACAAAGAAAGTTGGTAGCAGATCTGGGAAAGAGATCCAAGTGATGGCCTGTGAAGTCTCTTCATTAGCTTTGAAATTGGCCTCATAAATAAAAGGCCTCTTTGATATGCATATCCATCCTTAGCGATTATGTAATAAGAGTTTTTAGATAATATTTTAATTTAATCCGCAATACGATTGAATCTCATTAGAATATGTCTATTTCTCATATAACCTATCTAACATTCCCCCATAATCCCACACTATTTAGGGATTAATTCTCTTATTTCATTAATTTCAGGGGCGCCATATAAGAATTTGCCTATCACAGCAAATTGCAAATTCTCAATGATATTCATTCTGCTGATTTCACTTGCCGTCCAATTAATGGTAGGTATACTACCAATGAGATTCGGCTTCTTCATAGGAATAGGTTCCACTTCAACAACAACTTTCTCCTTATTCTTTGCACTATGACCTCTAACTATATCTGCAAACTTGTTCAAATGTGAGGATATAGGAAGTTGTGGACTTAGATTGGGATGTGTTTTACTTCGAAGAGGAGGAAACTGGGACGATGAGGCAGAAGCCAGCCCAGCCATCATCGGCGGCTGGCCGTCGGCCGGCAGCATAGCCTAAAAAAGCAAAAACCTAGCTGCCACCAAAAAAAAAAAATTCTTTGTTTTAGTCGGTTCTATTCCTTTAATTTACTATAAGCCTCTTCTTTTATTTTGTGGAGTTTTTGATTTGTTTAGCCTTTTTTCTAAATATTATGTAGAATTTATTCTTTAGTAATATATATAAGTAAACAATAACCGATAATATTAGGATTTGATTTTAAAATTTTTAACTAGTTCTATAAAAATAATTAATATATTATTTTAAATTAATAGGATAAAGTAGAGAAGTTATATATATGTATTCATAAAAAGAGCATTACTTATCAAAGTAAGAGGAAAAGTCCACCCATTATCACTTTCAGAGAAATATTATGCTCGGTCATCTATTTGTTTTAGATCAAAGGAATAAAAATATATTATCATAAAATTGCCCCTTTTTTGTATAAAAATATATCCTTTAATAATAAATTTCTTCTAATAGTTATTCATTTCTCCATTTCATTAGGATGCTTCCTCTTTATATACCATACAAAATTCTTTTAAAAAGTAAATTAAACTGATAAATCATCATAAAATATTTTTTTTAAAATACAAAAAAATAAATGATTGTCATTAAAATATTTTCGTGACATTAAAAAATTATTATGACTTTGTAAATTTTTTAAATGACTAAATTCTCATAAAGAAACATAGAGAAAAGGTTTTTTCAATACATAAGTTGATGAGGACATAGTTATATATAACATCTGTGAATGTTATTTTAAATTAAAAGAACAGATTTGAACATACTATTAAAAATAATAACTCTATTTTTAGCTAAAATTTAAATTATTGCAAAGCATATTGTAACCTCTTTAGCACACTCCTCTCTAGTTCAATCCTGCAAAGTAGGATAATTTTTATTTGATCAAATATAATTTCATAAATTAAAATTCTGAAAGATGAAAAGAACGGATCATCTTCTATTCCTTTGATTTACTATAAGTCTCATTTTTTTTAAAGCTATTTATTTCCTTTACAAAAAAATAATAATAATCAATTTTCAACTTTTCACATGAAATATTTTATACTATAAAAGTAAAACAAATTAAATATTTTACATATCTATTTTTGAAATATATTTTTTTCAATTGTGTACGATTCTTTATTTATTTTTATTTTTTATCTTGTTTATCAGTGGCGAGCTTGAAATCTTCATGCGTGTTAACCGAATTCCATAATTTAGATCAAAATTTATATTTATTTTAAGAATTCACTATATTTATATTATAACATTATATATATTATATCCGTTTAATTAAAATTCAAAAATTATATCACTTTGTTAAAAATAAAAATCAATTTATATTTGAATAAGATTATGAGACCACGTTTTCCTTATATTAATCTTCATACGATTTTCTATTTTAGAATGACTCTTTGGTCATAATAATCTTTTCCATATAACTTGATTGATGTATAAAATATGTTAAAGTCCTAAAATTAATTTTATCTTTATTGATATTTGATTAGAATAACTCTTTTTGAAAAAGATATCTTGAAGTTTAAAACTCTACAATTATGATAGAAAAATGAATTAAAATAAAGTGAGTAATAAATAATTTAATATTAAATACATTTAATATTAAAGTTTTGAGTTGATTAAGAGAACATAACATCTTTATTCAGTAAATAAAATACTTAATCGAATTTTCTGAGATTATATGATATTGTCATTTTTTTTTAAACTTGTATGGCTTGAAGTTTAATTAAGTTTGGATTTTTCGGTCTTAGAAAGCTTTTGCCACTGTTGTTGCATGGTTATATATATTCGATAATTAAATATATTTTGCAAATACAATACTTTCAAACTTCTCATGTGTTTCTTCTTTTAGTGAACGCTCATTTTGAATAACTCATAATGCTCCATCAACACATTTGGTACGTACTAATTTTTCCACCAACTACAATCCACAATCAATTGGTATAAAGTCAAACCATTAAAAGTATTTTCTTAAAAATAAAAATTGGTTTTTACTGATAAGTGTGAAGTAACATAATTCCAAAATTGGTATGGTTTTGCAATTCTATTCAAACGAGATCAACATGATTCACCGCTTCAAAGTTCTTCGGCTTTTGTAAGAAAAAAATTTCACGGTTACTACACAAATGTTAATGGAAATTCTTCATATGTCACGACCCAAAAATCGGGTGTGATGGCACTTGTCCTATCCCACCAGGACAAGTGAACCTAAACCCAACAAACCGAAACAAAAGGAGAAAATAAGCAAATCAAGGGGAATAACAATAAGCGGAAGACTTCAAAATATAACAAACCATCCCAAGACTGGTTGTCACATGTACAAGCCGCTAATACAGAATTGAAATGAAATTACAAGTCTCAATGTCTTTGTGTCTCAAATAGAATAAGACATAAGTAAAAAGGTCAAGAGAGATCGCCAACATCGAACAACTACCTCTCAAGTTTACTCAAAAGCCTCGGAGTAAGAAGAAGAAGAGAGAACTAGATCACGGTCCGGGCTCGGAACCTACACTAGTGTAGAAGTAAGGGTGAGTACCAAACAACACGGTACCCAACAAATTGACTAATAAAACAAGGCAAATCTAATAAAATCATGATTCCCTTACTTCCAACCGAACCTCCGATAACTACAACTTGCACAGAAAATCAGCCCAACCTAACAGATTCCAATTCACAGTTCAAATAACACATAAGATCAACAATAGCTCAACAGCATCACCGAAATAACTCACATCAGTATCAAGTATACAATTATCAAAGTCTCAAGGCATAAACACAACTCCACAATGACAAGAATGAAATAATGCAATGCAATGTCACATAGAGTGATGCATGTCTGTCCTACGATACATATCCGATGAATCTGAGATCAAAACCTATGGGGGCCACACATGGACCATATATCAGCCTGGACCATATATCAGCCGGAACCATTTCCGATCAGCATAATCATCAATCACCGAAACCATTTCCTATCGACATAATCATCACTTGCCGGAATAATTTCCCATCGGCACATTCATCAAAGTGTGTCATCATAGTGTCTCAGAACCAATGCACATAAGCATGTTCACACAAATAATGAGAAAACGATAGTGTTCACAATCACAACGCAATTTATATCAATGCAAATCATGTCACACTATCAACAATATATCAATATCAACAAATACAACAATTACAACAAGATCATTTGCCTAGTCTCCAATTCAGTACTCCTTTCATCACAAGTAGGATCAATCGCTAAACAAGAATTTCAAGTCAAGTCCCATAATCCACAATGAGCAAAAGAAATAATCATCAATTTCACAACCACATCGAGGCTATTATAATATTTCATCAATTACACATCAATGTCAAGATCACGGCCCAACACACTTTGGCCTAACACTTTAGCACACGTAGCCATTTTTATTGAATCCGCTGGTTAGATTAGATTGATTCATGCAAGAACTCAACCCATACTTCAATCCCATTACTCCCCAACACAATCAAGACGGAGAAATCCAGAATATTACAAGATTCACAAAGTTTTGGAAGTCCACTTGCCTTAACCGAAATCGAAATCGAAATCAATCAACGACCGGAGCTTTTCCCTTCCGAGAGCAATCCAAAGCAACACAATCAAATCAAATTATGAATCAAAATCAAATTTCAGAACCAACAACACTATGGACACGAAAATCGGGCAAAGGGGTCCAAAAGGCCCAAAAATTGGGTTTTGAAAACAAGGTTTGAATTCGGAAATTCTCACATGGAAATGCTCTTCAAAGCCTTAGGAAATCATTAGTGAAAACCATTTTGAAAACGGAATTCAAACCAGCCCAAAATCACCATTTGATCATGCAAAACCCCCAAAATCCAACTTCAAAAACCCAATTTTCAAATTGAAATCATGATAGAATTAATGGGTAATCCAGGTTTAGAGTTAAAATCAATTACTCACAAGGTTTCCATGAAAATTCCTCTTTCAAATCGCCTCCCCAAGCTTCAAAATGATGAAAATGGGGCATTTCTCGAATTGATACTGTTTCAGTTCAAAAATGACCTCTATGAATGTGGACCACTAAGCCTGCGAACGTGGAGACCAACACTGCAGTATTCTGCGAACGCGGACAACACTCCACGAACACAGACACCAACTCGCGCCATTCTCCGCGAACACGCCAACACTCCGCGGACGCGGAGACCAAACAGGTCACCCTCCGCGAACGCGCCCAATGACCCTCCGCGAACGTGGAGGCAAAAATAAACCAGATAAAGAAACCAAAAATCAGCAATCCAATAAGTCTCCGAATGGACCCTCAGAATTCGTTCGGAACCCCGTGCACACAAACCAGATATGCCACCCTACTAAATTCGACATTCCAAACTCAATAGAACCGTCGGAATTCGAATTCGAGGTCTCCTTGACCCGGAACCCGGTAAACACAACAAAACTAACTTAAGCCTCAAAAACTCAAATCAAGCTCGAGACCTCTCAAAATTCAACAAAGGCCATCCCTAGGCCTGAAATCATCCCCCGAATTCAACGGAGTTGTTGGAATCAAATTCCGAGTATCCGATCTCCGAATGTTGACCAAAGTCAACTCTATGATCAAAATTTCACAATTTTCCAACTCAACCCCTTAAATCCACAATACAACCCCAAATTTGACTCCGTCAACTCTCCTAGACCAAATTCCACATTTCAGAGCTGATGGAATCGACGGAATCTCCATCCGAGACCCGAAGCTCCAAATGACCCCAAAAACCACATTTTGACAACATAATCCTTTAGAATTCAAAACTTTCCAAAAACCAAAAATTAACAATAACTTCAAAAAACTAACTTCAGATATCAGTCAAACATGACTCGGGGCAACTCTCGGGAGGGGTAAAACGGTTATTTTACAAAAATTACCAAAAATGACCTTCAGGGTCGTTACATCATCAGCCTCCTCTCTTTGATCACATCACTCCGCTGTATCTCTATCATCCTTTGAACTTTTTTTCACAGGTTTATTAAAAATAGTTATAAATAGATAGATATTGAAAAAACACATATATTTTTTTCATTTTTAATATAACATTTATCCCAAACTATTTGACTTTATCATATACTACGGTTAATTATGAAGTTTACTATCTTTATCTAAGTACATCTTTTGGTTGCAATAATTTATTTATTTAGCTTGATCTATATCTCTATATATTCTATGGGCAAATGGATAGGAAAATAAATAGTTGTGGGGAACGTGTGCAAAGATGTGGGTTACTTCAGATATAAGAAGTTACTTTTAAATTTTAAAAATTGAATGATAAAAATATACAATTTAAAATCGGTCATTTTTTTAAATACAAAAGTTATTTATTTTCAGTTAGAAGTAATATTTTTATGAAATAATATGTACGGATATATAAAATGATAGAACTCTAAAATCTTATACATCCTTAAACTATACGAAGGATATAACTCAAATAATGAGTATTTTTTCCGTGGAATAATTTTGTAAGATTCTGTGAAATCAACTTATGCTCCTTGTGTTGTATTTGTTAAAACTCAACAAATTAATACACATATGAAAGAATAGCGTTGAATAAATAATTTTAGAAAAAATATTAAATAGAAAATTTATCATAATATAATACAACAAAGAAATTGAGAGAAGAAATTTAAAAGCAATAGATGAAAGAATAACTATAAAATAGTTTGTTACCTTCTTTTCTTGGAGAATCAATCAATAAAGAATAATATGTGTGAATATTTGTGATCTGGTATGTTTCATCGGTGTACAACTCCAACTTTCAACCTCCATTGTGTCACGATCTGATTTCTCGAGTCTTGATGGTGCCTACTAGAACCCACCAATAGGCAAGCCAACCCAAATCCCGGAACGAACAAGTAATGGTATTGAGGGCAGAGAACCAACCCTAACCAACCGAAAGCATAAGCAACAGAATAAATAGAAGGAAAGCGGAAGCAAGCCAAACACTATATACAATAAAAAATCTCTCCTAGAACCTGGAAGTCACATGTATAGAGCTACTACAAAACGAGTACAAGTCCCAAAAGTGGACCACAGAAACAAGACTGCCTCAAAAAGCAAAAAAGGCAAGTCAATGTACATACAAAAGGAGACGGGTAACCCCAAGACGTTGTGTGCTCACCCTCACCTCCGAATATGACTGCAGCAGGCTCGATCTCAACGCTGGTAGCTGGTGCTCGAACCAGCATCACGAAAACAGATGCAGAGTGTAGCATGAGTACAAAAACAGCAGGTACCCAGTAGGCATCACAGGCCGACTGAGCAAGAAAGGTAAAAGCAATCAGAACGGATAAAATCTATACTACAGAAGAACCCCAAGTGGGTGCAAAGAAGCACACGAGCGCACCGAAAGAAGTAAAAGAACCGCTAAACTAAACCTAACTAGGCCCCCATAAGCCTAGAAGGTACACTCGAGCACAAATAAACTAAAACCTGAACGAACCCACATAAGCCCGACTAGTACACGGAATAGCTAAAACTATAGGAATGAAGGGTAACCCAGAACAACTCAAACCCAATCAACGAGGCTGACTTCCAAATCGAGCCGCCCAGCCAGCCAGCAACTCCTAAGGGCGTCAGCTGCCCAGCTAGTAAGAGTGCCCGGGGGCATAGCAACTCCACCAAAGGGCCCAGATATCCAAGCCGCCCAGCCAGCCAACAACTCCCAGGGGCACCGGCTCAGCCAGTAGAGTGCCGCGGGGGCATATCAACTCCGTAGACGATCTCAAAGTAACACAAATACCAATCGCCCAGCTATCTAGCAACTCCCGGGGGCATCAGCCCAGCCAGTAGAGTGCCACGAGGACATATCATCTTCGTAGAGGATCTCAAAGTAATACAAATACCAATCGCCCAAATAGCTAGCAACTCCATGCGGCACTGACCCAGCTAGTAGAGTGTTACGGGGGCATACCAACTCCGAAGAGGATCTCAAATTCCAAGTCATCGTGGATCGACGTCCACTTCTAACAATACCACTACCAACACCAACCCAGAGCATTCCAAACCCCAGAAAACACACCTCCCCCTCTGGCAACGCATCGGAGCTATAGAAATGGGGAGAAGAATAGAAAGGCTAACAATCAGCACAAAAGCCTAAGCTAAGGCTCATACTATCAGACCTAAGTCTGCTAATCCGGTCTACAAGGACCTAGTCCATCTGAAACGACATCGGAGACATACCATAGTCACAAGGTGCATGGGTCTAAGGCAACACTAGTCTATCCTAGACTAAGGCCACAACATGCTCCAAACATAAGAAATCAACCAAATAAAACACAAGGTATGCAACAACACACGAGCAGCCCCCTATCAGCATGATTCTACCCTCGAAACAGCGGTAAATCACCCTAAATCATGATTTATGCTAAGAAGAGAAGAAATACTAGGTACCCGCCCCATGAATTCACACATTCATGCTCAATTTAAAAGGAAAGGAAACCGTAACCTACCAGAAGGCCGACTGCGCGCTCTAAATCACTCTGCCAGAGTTTTCCCTTTCTGAACGGCCTCAAAATGCTGCCACACTATCAAAAATAGAATCACAGCTTCAGCATGGTCGTTTAGACACCAAAATAAGAAAAATAGGAGAAGGACCAATTTCGGAGTCAAAATCAGAAAATGTGGGACCCGCTCTAGAATTTCCAGAATTGACACCGTGAAGATGTCCAAAACACTCCCCAGAACTTGTGTTCCAAAACGGAACACAATTTGGGGCTCAGAACAGCCACATGCAACAATTCAAGAATTTCACAAAAGAAATCACCAAAACTCAACTAAGACAGCCCAAAGCAACGACAATTAACCTCAAACGAGGACTTCTCGACACTATTCGATCAACCATCCTCGTAGCCACGACAATTCCGGATACCTAGGACTTCGAATCGCCAAATTCCGATGAAACATGGGAGAGATATTAACTTTCAAACTTGTAAAGAATTGTTGATCGCGTCTGGTTTTTAAATAAAAAACAAGACACATCATTCCTCCGCGAACGCGGAGACTATCCCGCGAACGCAGAGACGGGGGACCAAGGCCTGCGCGAACGCGGAGGGGAAAATCCTAGACCTCCGCGAACGCGGAGGCATCATGCGAACGTGGAGAAGAGAGAGATAGATCTCAGCGAACCTGAAGCCAGGACCGCGAACGCGAAGAAGGAATAGTCCTGCAACATCAGCTGCTGCATCAGCTTTGCCAAAACTCTGACGGGGTGCTCGAGATTCGTTCGGAACCTCGTGCATGCAAACGTGATATGCCACCCATCAAATCCGACATTCTGGACTCAATGGCGTAGTCAAAATTTCCATACGAGGTCGTTTCGACAAAAAGTGGATCCCACTCGACAAAAAGTGGATCCCACACCCCAAATGCCATTTTTTGCCAATTTCCACAAAGGGCCTCGGAATTAGACGAAAAGCCCCGGGAAGGGCACGAAGGGTCATTCTAGACCAAACTCGGCATTCTGGAACTAATTGCAGTAATGGAATTCTCATCTGAGTGCGTTTACCAAGAATGTTGACCAAAGTCAAACATGTGCTAAATTTCGAAGGATAAAGTGCCAAATGGCCCCAAAGTCACACTGGAAGCCTCGGGACTCGTGCCACTGATGCGTCCAACCTAATTTGGCCATTTCGGAGCTGATGGAACCGTCAGAATTTTCTTTTGAGGTCGTTTATCTCAGTTTATGACCGAAATCAACTTTTCAAGTTTCAAAAGCTCCAAAACAGGAAAGCAGGCATATATCCCAAACGAATGACCAGGCGACCGAACAGTTAGTGCCAGAAAGTCATAAATGACTTGGGGTTGCTACATGAATGCTCTAAACAATAGAAAGAAGGCATTAATTCAAAAATGGCCAGAAGGGTCATTACAACATCCACTACTAAAAGAACTTTCATCCGCGAAAGTAAGAGTCAAGAAGTATCTGATGGCTCAATTAAGCCGGGAAACTGCTCCCACATCTCCTGCTCTGTCTCTAGCAATTTCCCGAAATATAAGTTGCTAAACCTCAATTAATGCACCAATTAATCTTTCCCAACCTCAATTGACTCTAACAAGCTCAATCATGTAAATGGGCAAGTCCAAGGAGTGATCAACTCCAATGGAAAGCAATTAAAGCATAAGATAATTTGGATAATCAAAAACCCATTTCATATATGAGAAAGAAATCAACTAATTGCAAAAGCTTAAGATAAAAATCAAAAACCCAAATATTGATTATGTCGAACAAAATATTCAAATCACCAATCAACAATTACACCTAAAATTCCACAATATAAAGCAAAGAGTTGAAGAAAGGATGACAGATAATTACAACCCAAGTCACAATCTTCACTCTAATGGTGTTTGTTGAGGAATCTTGCTCTCAAAACTATGCACAAGCCTCAATCCCCAAAGTTTTTCTCTCTGATCTGATCTGGTATGGTATCGTCTTCAAAATGATTGTGTTTCAGTGTATATTGTGAATTAGGGTCAAAATGTAAAATTCCAAATCTACCCTGACGCCAGCCACATTTCTTCTCCGCGTTTGCGGAAGTCTTCGTAATTGCACTCCGCGTTCGCGGAGAAAGTAGCGCATTTGCGGTACTCAGAAAAGTTGCACTCCGCGTTCGATGAGGATGTCCCACGTTCGTGGTTCATAGCCGGCTAGAGCTCCGCATTCGCGGAGAGTACTGCACTGCCAGCTCCAATTTCTCTGTTTTTAGCTCTATTTTGCCCAAATTTCCATTTTTTTCCATCAAAACTCCTTTTTAACTAACATATACGTGAAACAACCATATTCAAAGGGAAATTAGCCTCATTCTCTACTTGAGTGCCACAAAATCATAAGAAAAGGATTCCAAATGAGTGAAAATCACCCACTCATCAACACCCCCAACTTAGAAACTTTGCTTGTCCTCAAGCAAAACAAAAGCAAAAGCACATGAGGCAATCAAGTTAAGCATAACACACTTTCATTTCAACTAAGGGTCAAGATCATGACTTTGGTTGGCATTAACAAATAGTCTTCAAACAAACTTTTCAAAAAAATCAACCCCTCATTCTCATGGTGCATTTTTCAAAAACCAAGAATCATTAAGTGACAACAACTCAAACTCAAGAAATGATTCAACTCTTTAACTCTTCTACATGCTCACTTGATGCAATTAGGAAGTTTCAATATCACCACTCAAGCAACCTACATTCCCTCACAAGAAAAGAAATGTCCCAAATCACTCACAAAGTATTTACAAACAAGGGACAAAAGCACAAACACTCACACTCACAAAAGAAAATCTCATGAACACAAATGCCACACCATAGGCTTGCCCATATTTTCAATCAACAATTCCTCAACTTCATTTGGTTAGAAATCACAAAGGACTTTGTTAAGCTTGTAATGTAGGCTTAGGGAAGGTAAGGATGTCATTTAGGTACAAGTGACTACACCCTCCTTGAACTCTACTCAACAACTCAACATTTTCCAACTTTTCCACATTTTCTTCACTTTCCAAACCAATGCACATTTCACACTCTTTTTTCTCTATTTTCAGTTTAGATGCCCCGCATGCAACCATTTTCAACTTTTGGAGGATTCAAGATTCTTTATTCACTTTCTTTTTCACAACGTTTTCTTTCTTTTTGAATTTTTCCTCCATTCATCATTTTTTTATCAAGCTCTTATGCAATAGGCATCCCCTCTATGAATTTCCCAAAACACCCCCAACTTAGGCTTTTAGCCTCAACTCTCACAACTTCAAGTTCAAGGAGGGAAAGGGTTCAAGAGAGATGCATATTTTCAAAATGGATAAGGCTTGTAATGAGGTTGCTAATAAAAAGGATTTAGGCTCAAAGGGGACAACTAAGGATACATTCAGTGCAAAGGTGGGATTTTTAGGCCAAGTGGACTTCAAGAACAATCAAAGAAAGCCTAAGATCATTTTTCCAGCCCAACTCAATTAAGACCAATGTTTCAAGACCAACCGAGCAAGTTCTAGGTGGCACAAGCAAACACAAGGCATTATTCAACAACTCACCCCACATGGCATGCAAATCACTCAAGAAGGATCAAAATCTTATTTCCTTTTCAACAAATAAGTGGCAATGAACAATTAAACCACCAACGATTCAAAAGTCACAAAAAGAGTCACAAGAGTTGTCATAAAATTATTCAACAGATGCTCAATTTTCAAAATGGAGGGGTATGTTCAAAATATTTTTCACATGCAAGACTATATTCTTAGTACCAAACAAGCCACAACCTCCCAAAAAGAAAACGACAAATTTACCCTTTAGAAAGCCGTCAATCAATCCATCATTGGGCAAACTCATACATCTATTCGGGATCGGCTTCTCAAACTTCACCGCACAACCACAATGGCTACTCAAACTTCACCACACAACAATAATGGCTATTCCGACTTCACCACACAACCAACCGACACTCTACCCTTAAGAAAGTCGTCACTTTATCCATCATAGGGCATCGTCAATCAACAACACCATCAAAAAATAAAATAAACAAAATAAAGAAGCTATCAAAAGCAATAAAAACTAATAAAACAAAAACGACTAATCCAATACAATCCACAATTCAAATCCAAAAGCCCGACAAGGGCACAACATCTATAAAATAAAACAAACATCCAACAACGTAAACCCAAAAATCCAAAATAGAAAATACAAAACAACAGCTACAAGGGAGGCACCCCCAACTGAAAATCAAATTGTGTCCTCACAGTACAGATATCAAAAAGAATATGAGGGACTCCCTGAAATGCAATCACTCTGAGTTCTCATCAGAGGGAAATGTGAGGCCCTCATCATCCGAAGCACCGCTACCGCATAAGCTCTTAAGCTTTCCCATCATCTTGCTCATAAACTTTCTCTTTCTCTTCTCGTGCTCTCGGAAGGTCCTCTAACGCTGCTCGATCTTTCCCTGCCGCTGACTCATATGCTCAAGCCTGTTGGACATAGCCTTCTTTGTAGCAGCAGCAAAAGCAAGAGTGGGTGCACCCTCAGCAGTGGCAGCCCCAGACGGGCCAGAAGGAAGGACATCGGGACACCATAATAAGCATTGATCACTGCTGGGCTAATAGACACCTGTACCCCTCGGACGGTAGTAACTGCTGCCTCATTAAAGTCCATCTCTAAAGCATTTGCATAAAACTCCGCTACGATAGTATGATCAGCCTTGATAGGCTCAGCAGCAAACACCATCCATCCATTGGAGTCAAGCCTGTGAAAGAAGTCCGTCATCCCATTTTCAAGCTTCTCCAAGCAAATACCCTTCTCCTTCACCACAGCTCTGCCCAAGTATCATCGTACTTCCAGGCACATTTAGATGAGAGGAATTTTGTAGCATCAAAACAATCTTCCTCAGGTGCAATTTCGGATGATTGAGGGATGTTGTCGGTCGAAATTTTTAGCTCAAAGTACCTACAAAAGATGCCAACATGTTAAAAGTTCTTGGGGACACTTAAAACAATGTATTAGGAAGTATTTAGCCCAAAGAAAATAATTAAAAGAGGTCCCGATTGATGCATTGCAAGGTTACTTTTTTGGGACAAAATCAATTTCTTCTCCACATTCGCGGACAGTCAGACGCCATACCTCCATGTTCGCGGAGAGGCAGCCACGTTCGCGGTTCAGAAGTAGATAGACCTCCACGTTCGTGGACCAGTTGGCCGCATTTGCGGAGTACAAGGGGACATAAACTTCCGCATTCACGGAGAAGTCTTCTTCCCCAGAGAAACAGTTCATTCAATCATAAAGTCGAACACATGGTGGGCAACAAGAATTCAACAAATTTGGACACAAATCCGCCCCCAATATCAATCGCAAACACAAGCAACACAATCACAACACTACAAACATATGATTCCACCACAAAAACTCACACTTCTACACAAAAATCAAGTTCAGTTGTAGAACACCATGAAGCATAAAATTTCAAGGATTTTCTCACAAAAATTACTCCCAAATCAAGCCTAACGAAGCATTTATCAATAATCACAAGGCAACTAATATGACTTCTACCCATGATCCAACAATTAAGCTCAAACAAGGCAAGAGTTAAACAATAGACAATCAATCATATCTAAATCAAGCCTCTTTAACCAAATAGAAACTAAATACAAGGGCAAAAATCGTACCTTGAAAGTGATTACAATAACAAGTTGATAAACTAGGAAGCAAACGGGTATAGGGAGATTGTTTGGGGGATTTCGAATCTTAGGAGATTAAAGGAGAAAAAGAGTTTGGTTTATATTCCCTTTTTGAGAAAATGAACTGCCTTTTGGCAGTTCTGACTATTAAAGTGTTCGACCCTCTGTGTTCTCGCCCCTGTGAAAGTTTCTGACCTCCACGTTCGCGGTCAAGATGGTGCGTGCGCGGAGGATCTGGCAGATTGTCTTCCGCATTCGCAGACTCCCTTTCGCGTTCGCGGAGAGCATTTTAGGTCTGTACACCTGGCAGCATTCTGGAAATTTTTGCGATGGGTCGGTCCAATTGGCGACTCGCCCAATGCACTTTGGTGACCTTCAGCTACCAAAAAGTGTTCCAACCCCTATTTCGAAGGTAACCAACTTCAAACTTCAATCCCAAGTGCATTTTTGTTTCAAAACCTATTCAAAACACTTCCAAACACTTTGAAATCATGAGGATTGGTCAAAAATAAAATTCTAATCTATCCTAGAAATAAAAATTTACTAAAAATAAAAATTTTGGATACCGATGGGTTGCCTCCCATCAAGCGCACAATTAAATGTCGCGGCGTGACGCCGGTTGCATCACCCTTTATGTTTCCACTTCGAGGCGATGTACCTTATCCCCAACTTCAAATCATTTTCTCTTCGAAGCATATGGGGACTACTTGAGAGCATCACACATTTCACTCGATCTCTCCACTTCGAAGACTTGAATTTCTTGCCCAACTTGACATCATTTTTTTGAGGAGGAGCATTGGGCAATAGTGATAGAGTCACTCGGCCATTCAAGCTTCGAACCTCATAAACCTTGGCTCTCAAGTGCATGACACCATCACTTTCCGATTAATTAGAGTTGCCATATATGATCTTTTTGGCTTTTTCTTGCAACTCTAATATCATCGCCTTGATATTGGCATCTTGGAATTTTATTGGGTTGACTTGGTTGCAAATACCCAAGATTTCATCAATATCTAACACAACCCCTTTTCCTTCAAAATCCAACTCCCATGCTTTACTTTTGACCACTTGATAAGGAGCCTTACGTACTCCAAATGTTGATCTCACATTGGCCTTAGAAGTAGCAATTTCAAACTCAAGTTGAATCATCTCATGGCACCTAGTTAGGTGCAAGTTGCATAATTCATCCCTCATTTGGAACACTAGATCCCTTAGCATCACACCTTTTTCAAGTCGTTGAGATAGGCACAAGAACCAATCTAGACTCACAACACCCATTTCTTCACCTAAAGAGGAGTCCACATAACTATTCTCAACATGAGGTCTTCCACAACAAGGCCATGGGTCATCAACGTAGGGCTTGCAATCACCAAACCATGTTCCTTCACAAGAAGCCATAAAAACAAACAAAAACAAAGCAAAAACAAATATTTTCAATTTGGATAGAAACAAGTAAACTATAAATTCTAAATCAATTCAATACGCCAAATTGTTCCCCGGCAACGGTGCCATTTTTTGATAACGCTCAATCATACCTCTTACGATTCGAAGTGTGGGCGGACGCTAACAAGTATAAACCCAACAAAGAGTTGGGGTCGATCCCACGAGGAACAATGAACAAGGCAATTGAAGAAACAAAGAAATACAAGCTACTAGTTTGAATCCGAAATATAAGAAATAAATATAAAAATGAGAAGATTTCAAATAACAAATTAGGGTAGGGGATAGAGGATAACAAGGGACAAAGCCTTTTCAAACAAGATTACCAACGGGATTTGGGAATGGGAAGTCAATCAATACACATACGATCCATTGCACATTAGCATCATACAATTTCAATTAATCATGGGTAAACTCATATATGCCTCGGAATTTATATCATCCACCTATTTCTCACGAATATAGGCAAATATTTCTCAACTAGTTCTCATGAACCCAATCAAGTGACAACACAATCAATTCAAATTATAGGCATCGCAAGGAATCACTATTTCTAGCTATTTCCGAAATATGAGTTGCTAAACCTCAATTAATGCACCAATTAATCTTTTCCAACCTCAACTGACTCTAACAAGATCAATCAAAGTAAATGGAAAAGTCCAAGGAGTGATCAATTCCAATGGAAAGCAATTAAAGCATGAGATCAATTGGATAATCAAAAACCCATTTCATATATGAGAAATAAATCAAATAATTGCAAAAGCTTAAGATAGAAATCAAAAACCCAAATATTGATTACGTCTAACACAATATCCAAATCACCAATCAACAATTACACCTAAAATTCAATAATACAAAGCAAAGAGTTGGAGAAAGGATGACAGATAAATGCAACCCAAGCTCACAATCTTGACTCTAATGGGGTTTGTTGAGGAATCTTGCTCTCAAAGCTATGCCCAAGCCTCAATCCCCAAAGTTTTTCTCTCTGATCTGATCTGGTATGGTATTGTCTTCAAAATGGTTGTGTTTCAGTGTATACTGTGAATTAGGGTCAAAATGTAAAATTCCAAATCTGCCCAAACGCCAGTCACATTTCTTCTCCGCGTTCGCGGAGGTCAGAATAATTGCACTCTATGTTCGCGGAGAAAGCACCGCGTTTGCGGTACTCAGAAAAGTTGCACTCCGAATTCGTGGAGGATGTCCGGCGTTCGTGGTTCATAGCCCGCTAGAACTACGCGGTCGCGCCCAGCTCTCCACGTTCATGGATAGTACTGCACTGACAGCTCCAATTTCTCTGTATTCAACTTCATTTTGCCCCAATCTTCATTCTTTTCCATCAAAACTCTTTTTTAACCAACATGTACTTGAAACAACCATATTCAAAGGAAAATTAGCCCCTTTTTCTACTTGAGTGCCACAAAATCATAAGAAAAGGATTCCAAATGAGTGAAAATCACCCACTCATCAATGGTACGCTCCGACTAGCCATCAGTCTTTTGGTGAAATGTTGTGCTAAGGTTGACACGGGTGCCCAACTCCTCTTGAAATACCCTCCAAAAGTTGGAAGTCAACTGTGAACCCCGGTCCAAAATGATAGAAATAGGCACACCATAAAGACGAACCACCTCCCGAATGTAGATACAAGCCAACCTCTCAGCACTGTAGGAAGTATGAACGGGAAGGAAGTGTGCCAATTTAATCAATGGATCCATGATGACCCAAAAGCTATCAACACTCCTAGAAGTCTGAGGCAAGCCCACAATGAAGTCCATGGTGATACGCTCCCACTTCCACTTTGGAATGGGTAATCTCTGCAACTCACCACCAGATCTCAAATGCTCGGCCTTCACCTGCTGGCAACTCAAACAATGGGACACATAGTCTGAGATGTCCCTCCTCATACCGCTCCACCAGTAATGCGGCCTCAAATCACGATACATCTTAGCGGTGCCTGGATGGATAGAATACCTGGAATCATGGGTTTTGCTAAGGATCAACTGAATCAAGCCCCCAACTCTCGGAACACACAACCTGCCGACAAACCTTATAACCCCATCTGAATATAAGGTAGCCTACTCGGCATCACTTGTCAATACCCTATCTCTGAGTGCCACCAGAGACTCATCCTCAAATTGTTAACCACGGATCCGATCTAGCAGAATGACTGGACTCCCACATAGGCTAACACCCACATGAAATCTGAAATATCAAGCCGGATCATCTGTTTGGCTAAGGACTAGAGGTCCAAAGCAAAAGGTCGCTCCGAAATAGAAAGGAAGGCTAGACTACCTGTAATCCCTGCCCTCCGGGTCAAGGCATCCGCTACTACATTCGCCTTGCCCGGATGGTAAAGAATAGAGAGGTCATAGTTCTTCAGGAACTCAATCCAACGGCACTGCCTCGAATTAAGGTCTCTCTAGCTCATAATTACTGTAGGCTCCTGTGGTCAGTGTAGATCTCGCAACGAACTCCACACAAGTAATGCCTCCAGATCTTAAGTGCGAAAACTACCGCTGCCAACTCTAAGTCATGAGTGGGTTAGTTGTGCTCATGCAGCTTAACCTGCCTCGATGCATAAGCAATAACCCGGCCCTGGTGCATCAACATACAACCTAAACCAATGCCGATGCATCACAATACACCGTGAAGCCCTTGCCCTCAACTGGAAGAGTTAGTATAGGAGCGGTAGTCAGCAACTCCTTGAGCCTCAGAAAGCTCCTCTCACACTCCTCCGACCATACAAAAGGAACATCCAAACGAGTCAATCGAGTCAAAGGTGATGCTATAGAAGAGAAACCCTCGATAAAACGCCTGTAGTACCCTGCCAATCTAACGAAGCTATGAATCTCAGTCACAGAGGTGGGCCTGGCCCAATCACGAATAACCTCAATCTTCGCCGGATCCAATATAATGCCATCCTTGGACACCAAGTGCCCCAAGAATGCTACTGACTCAAGCCAAAACTCGCACTTTGAGAACTTGCCATAAAGCCGATGATCTCTCAAAGTCTGGAGCAATATCCTTAAATACTGCTCATGCTCGCTATGGCTCCGCGAGTACACCAAGCTATCATCGATGAAGACTATGACAAAGGAGTCAAGATACGGCCTGAATACATGGGTCATCAAATCCATGAAGGTGGCGGGGGCATTAATCAACCCAAAAGACATCACTAGGAACTCATAATGGTCATAACGAGTCCTAAAAGTTGTCTTAAGGATGTCTGATGCCCTAATCCTCAACTGGCGGTAGCCAAATCTCAAGTCAATCTTAGAAAACAATGTGGCACCCTGAAGCTGGTCGAATAGATCATCAATATGAGGCATGGGGTAACGGTTCTTCACCGTCACCTTATTCAGCTGCCTGTAATCAATACACATCCACATAATACTGTCCTTCTTCACAAATAGGACTGTGGCACCCCTAAGGCGATACACTAGGCTAAATGAATCCCTTATCCAAGAGATCTTGAAGTTGAACACTGAGCTCCTTGAGCTCTGCGGGGGCCATACGATACGGTGAGATAGAAATAGGATGAGTACCCGGCTCCAAGTCAATGGAAAGATCAATATCACGATCTGGGGGTAGGCCAGGAAGGTCGGCAGGAAACATATCCATGAACTCACAGACTATAGGCACTGAATCAACAATAGGGTCCTCCCTACTAACATCTCTAACATGAGACAAATAAGCCAAATACCCGCTAGCCACTAGCCTCCGAGCCTGAATAAAAGAAATCACCCCAACTGGCATGAGAGTGTAAGAACCCTGCCATACCATCAGCGGAATACCAGGCATGGCTAAGGTAACGGACTTGGCATAGCAATACAAGACCACTCGGTGAGGGGATAACTAGTCCATACCCAGAATCAAGTCAAAATCTAACATGGTAAGCACAATAAGATCAGCCCGAGTGTCCCGCCCCTGAATAGTCACCACACAGGATCTAATGATCTGATCCACTACAAAAGAATTACCCACTGGGGTTGAAACACGCAACGACACTGCTAAGGCCTCTGGACTCATACCCAACCGAGGAGCACAATATGCAGACACATACGAATAAGTGGAACCTGGATCAAATAAAGCTGAAACGGGCTGATGGCATAAAATAATCGTACATGTAATCACATTATACGACGCCTCGACCTCTGCTCTAGCTGGAGAGGCATAGAAATGGCCCTGGGCACCTCTACCTCGTGCATCCACTCTGCCACCTGTCCTGCCTCCCGGGGGACCTCCTCGAACACCCTGATGCTGACCTCCTCCTGTAGCTAAAGGTGTTGCTGCTTGCGCGGGTCTAGCTGCCTGTGGAGCTGGTACGACTGATCTACCAAGAGGGCACTTCCTGGACCAATGATCACGCCCCCCGCAGGTATAGCAGCCCTAATGCGATCTGCTCGCAACTGGAGGCCGGTGATCCCGGCCAGAAGAACCCGAATGGATGCAGTGATGCATGGAACGGGCGAATGGATTGACCCTGCTGGAACCTCTGAGGGAACCGATCCTGAGGACTTATAGGCCTAGAACGGGGCCTACTGTAGCCATCGTCCTGCCCGGCCCTCTTAGGCCTCGCGATAGAGCTGCTCAAGTGTGCGGGCATGATCCACAAAATCAAGAATAGAGCGGCTTGTTGAAACCATGGACTGAGTCTCAATGGGCAGCTGCATCCTCAATCCTCTGACAAAACACCGAACTCTCTCCTCTTCCGTGGGCAAGATCATAGTGGCATGATGGGATAGCTCATGAAATCTAGCCTCATACTCAAACACCATCATGGATCCCTGCTCCAGCCTTGAGAACTCATCACGGAGCTGATCTCTGATGCTCCGCGGAATAAACCTAGCCAAAAAAGCCTACGAAAACTTTATCCACGATAATAGTGGGGACCCAGCTAGCCTGGTCTCCATATATGATCGCCACCATTGTTTGGCAAGCCCATCTAACTGATAAGCAGTAAAGTCAGCTCCCCTCGACTCCACCAACCCTAAAGCATGCAGTCACTCTATGAAGGTAGTAAGAAACTCCTGGGCATCCTCCCCAATTGCCCCAAAAAACCTCAGCGGTGACAATCTCAAAAACACCCCAAGCATCTTCTACTCTCGCACAGGCATGACTCCCTCTAGATTACCCGGCTGAGCGGCGACCGGTGCTGGCGGCTGCTAAACCTCTGGAGCCGCTGGAGCAGGCTGACCTTGTGGTATTGGAGCTGGAGTAGGTACCGGGGCCTGCAACTGCTACATACCCCTTATAGCTGCTAATATCTAGGCGAGCATTGCCTAAAGGTCCGGAGCGGCAGCTGGTGCAGGTGGTGGCTGGGCTGGTCCCGACCCCACCATCTGAGGAGAAATCTGATCAAACTGAGGCTCCGTCTCCGATTCTGGAGTCCTCCCTCTATCTCAGGCTAATGTTGCAGCCCCACCTCGACCTCAGGGTCGGCCTCTACCCCTAACTAGGACACTATCAGCGGGCCTGGGTGCATCACCTTCGGCCGTTCTACCACGCGTGTGAGCCATCCTGCGATAGATTGAAACAAGTAAGATTCTAAGAAACTAATTGAACAAATAGTGCATGAAAATGATACAAAATAGAAAAACCCCCTAACGACATCTTGTAGCCTCCCGAAGATAAGCCACGGACGTCTCCGCATGGATCCGCAGGACTCTACTAGACGTTAGCTCTGTACAAGTGAGATCGATGAACCTGGGGCTCTGATACCAAGCTTGTCACGACCCAATTTCTTGAGTCCTATGGCCCCTACTACAACCCGCCAGTAGGAAAACCAACCCAAATCCCGAAACCAACAAGTAATGGGATTGAGGGAAGAGAACCAACCCTAACCAACCCAAAGCATAAGCAACAGAATAAACAAAAGGAAAGCGGAAGCAAGCCAAACACTATATACAATAAAAAATCCCTCCCAGAATCTGGAAGTCACATGTACAAAGATACTACAAAAAAAGCACAAGTCCCAAAAGTGAACCACAGAAACAAGACTGCCTCAAAACGTAAAAAAGGCAAGTCAATATATATACAGAAGGAGATGGGTAACCCGAAAACGTCGTGTGCTCACCCTCACCTCCGAATATGACTGAAGCAGGCTCGATCTCAACGCTGGTAGTTAGTGCTCAGACCTGCATCACGAAAACAAATGCAGAGTTAACATGAGTACCAAAACAACAGGTACCCAATAGGCATCATAGGCCGAGTAAGCAAGAAGTTAAAGCAATCGGAAAGGATAGAATCTAGACTAAAGAAAAAGCCCAAGCGGGTGCAAAGAAGCACACGAGCGCACTGAAAGAAGTAAAAGAACCGCTAAACTAAACCTTCATGGACCCCATAAGCCCAGAAGGTACACTCGAGCACAATAAAATAAAACCCGAACGGACCCCCATAAGCCCGACAAGTACACATAATAGCTAAAACATCAGGAATGAAGGGTAATCCAGAACAACTCCAAACCAGATAACTCCAACCCAATCAATGAGGCTGACTTCCAAATCGGGCCGCCCAGCCAGCCAACAACTCCTAGGGGTGTCAGCCGCCCAGCTAGTAAGAGTGCTTGGGGGCATAGCGACTCCACCAAAGGGCCAAGATATCCAAGCCGCCCAGCTAGCTAGCAATTCCAGAGGGCACCGGCCCAGCCAATAGAGTGTCGCCGGGGCATATCAACTCCGTAGAGGATCTCAAAGTAACACAAATACCAATCGTCCAGCCATCTAGCAACTCCCAGGGGCACCGGCCCAGCCAGTAGAGTGTCGCGGGGGTATATCAACTCCGTAAAGGATCTCAAAGTAACACAAATACCAATCGCCAAGCCAGCTAGCAACTCCTGGGGGCATCGGCCCAGCCAATAGAGTGTCGCGGGGGCATACCAACTCTGAAGAGTATCTCAAATTCCAAGTCATCGTGGATCGACATCCACTTCTAACGATACCACCATCAACACAAATCTAGAGCATTCCAAACCCCAGAAAACACACCCTCCCCCCTCCGACAACGCATCAGAGCCATAGAAATGGGGAGAAGAACAGAAAGGCTAACAATCAGCACAAAAGCTTAAGCTAAGGCTCATACTATCAGATCCAAGTCTGCTAATCTAGTCTACAAGGACCTAGTCCATCCGAAACGACGTCGGAGACATACCATAGTCACAAGGTGCATGGGTCTAAGGCAACACTAGTCTATCCTAGACTAAGGCCACAACATGCTCCAAACACAAGAAATCAACCAAATAAAACACAAGGCGTGCAACAACACACAATTAGTCCCCTATCATCAAGATTCTACTCTCGAAACAGCGGTAAATCACCCTAAATCATGATTTATGAGAAGAAGAAAAGATATACTAGGTACCCGCCCCCAATTAACACCAATCATCATGAATTCACGCATTCATGCTCAATCAAAAAGGAAAGGAACTCGTAACATACCAGAAAGCCGACCGTGCGCGCTCCAAATCACTCTGTTAGAGCTTCCCCTTTTCGAATGGCCTCAAAATACTACCACGCAATCAAAAATAGAATCACAGCATCAGCACGGTCATTTAGACTCCAAAATCATCAAAATCAGAGACGGACAAATTTCATAGTCAAAATCAGGAAATGTGGGACCCGCTCCAGAATTTTTGGAATTTACTCCTTGAAGAGGTCCAAAAAACTCCACCGAACTTGTGTTTCAAAACGGAACACAATTCGGGGCTCGAAATAGCCACATGCAACAATTCAAGAATTTCACAAAAGAAATCACCAAAACTCAACTAAGACAGCCCAAAGCAATGACAATTTACCTCAAACCAGGACTTCCCGACACTATCCGATCAACCACCCTCGTAGCTACGACAATTCCAGACACTTGGGACTTCGAATCGCTTTCCGATGAAAAATGAAAGAGATATTAACTTTCAAACTTGCAAAGAGCTGCTGATCGCGTCTGGTTTTTAAATAAAAAATCAGACGCATCATACCTCTGTGAACGCGGCTAATAGCCCACGAACGCAATGATGGAAGTTCTAGTCCTCCACGAACGCGGAGACATTCCCACGAACGCAGAGAGGAGGGACCCAGGCCTTCGCGAACATGGATACCCTTTCACGAACGCGGAGGGGAAACTCCCAGACCTCCGCGAATGTGGAGGCATCACGCGAACGCGAAGAAGAGAAAGATAGAGCTCCACGAACGTGAAGAAGGAATAGGCCTGCAACATCAGCTGCTGCACCAGCTGAATTTTGGCCTTTGCCAAAACTCCGACGGGGTGCTCAGGATTCATTCAGAGCCCTGTGCATGCAGACAAGATATGCCACCCCATCAAATTCGATATTTTGGACTTAATGGCACAGTTGAAATTTCCATACGAGATCGTCTCGACAAAAAGTGGGTCCCACACCCCAAATGCCATTTTTTGCCAATTTCCACAAAGGGCCTCGAAATTAGACGGGAAGCCCCGAGAAGCGCACGAAGGGTCATTCTAGACCAAACTCGACATTCCAGAACTAATAGCGCTGACGAAATTCTCATCCTCGTGTTTACCAAGAATATTGACCAAAGTCAAACTTGTGCCAAATTTAAAGGGCTAAAGTGTCAAATGGTCCCAAAGTCACACCGGAAGCCTCGAGACTCGTGCCAACCATGCTACTAGCCTAATTTGGCCATTCTGGAGCTGATGGAGTCATCAGAATTCCCCTATGAGGTCGTTTACCTGAGGTTATGACCAAAATTAACTTTTCAAGTTTCAAAAGCTCTAAAACAGGAAAACGGGCATAAAACCAAACGAACGACCAGGCGACCGAACAGTCAGTGCCAGCAAGTCATAAATGACTTGGGGTCGCTACTAGAATGATCCAAACGACGGAAAGAAGGCATTATCTCAAAAATGACCAGAAGGGTCGTTACACATTGCTTATTGATAAGTTCATCTTGAGTAGGCATATTTTGCCGGAAGACGTATATATTTTTTTAAAAATTGATACTCGCCTATTTGGATTATAAATATAAAATAAATAACTATTTTTAGATAAATAATCTATAGAATTTAAAAGACTTAAATGTATTATTACATATTAATAAAGTGGTATAACCTTGTTGAGTAATTGTATTGGATTAAAATTTCACACAGTATACAACAAATTCCAAAAAATGGAAGAAAAAAAAAGAAGATATGCATATTAACAATACAACGCATGTACGGAAAGGAGTGAATTTTTTAAGTGTTTCTTGACTTCTCAAATGAGTTTTAATTCCTAAATCACTTTTAAAAATATAGTGTTGCCCACAAAATCTATGATTCATTATCCATTACAGGTAAAAACTGTAAAAGTTTGAAAACTGCTTTAAAATCATTATTAAAACAAAATAGTAATTTATTATTGAATCCTATTACATGTAATTAATTTTAATTATTTAAAAAGTCTATTTTTTTGTGGTGCTGACACGTAACACGTTTTACTTCTCCTATTATATATAAATAGATAGATTATTATTATTATTATTATTATTATTATTATTATTATTATTATTATTATTATTATGATTATCATTATCATTATCATTATCGTTATCGTTATCGTTATCGTTATCATTATCGTTATTATTATTATTGTTATTATTCTTATTATTATTATTATCGTTATTATTATTATTATTATTATCGTTATTATTATTATTATCGTTATTATTATTATTATTATTTTCATCATCATCATCATCATCATCATTATTATTAATATCATTATTATTATTAGTATTATTATTATTATTATTATTATCGTTATTATTATTAATATTATTATCGCTATTATTATTATTATCGTTATTATTATTATTGTCATTATTATTATTATTATTATTATTATTATTATTATTATTATCGTTATTATTATTATTATTATTATTATTATTATTGTTATTATCATTATTATTATCATTATCATTATTATCATCATTATTATCATTATCATTATGATTATTATCATTATCATCATTATCATTATCATTATCATTATTATCAATTATCATTATTATCATTATCAATATGATTATTATCATTATCATTATCATTATCATCATCATCATCATCATCATTATTATTATTATTATTATTATTATTATTATTATTCACTTTGCTATAAATAAGGAGGTTGTAGATATATAGTTAAAATTATATTTTCACAAAAAAAAAAGGAATACACACGTTATAACACCATATTTTTAGAACGATTTTAATTTTTTATATCATTTAATTTTGAAAAATGCTTTAAAATCATTTTTAAAATAAAATAATAATTCATTATTTAATCCTATTACATGTAATTAATTTTAATTATTTAAAATTTTTATTTTTTGTGGTGCTGACATGTGATACTTTTTACTTCTCTTATTATATATAGATAGATTATTATTATTACTATTATTATTATTATTATTATTATTATTATTATTTTCATTATTTTTATTATTATTATTTTATTATTTATTATTATTATTATTATTATTATTTACTTTGTTATAAATAAGGAGGTTGTGGAAATATAGATAAAATTATATTTCCACAAAAAAAGGAATACACACGTTACATACCAGAATTGATGTGTGACTTCCATAATTTGAAAGATCAAAAGCAATTTTCATACCAGAATTTCTAGACCCAACAACCAATACTTTTTTATCTTCATATTTTTCACCTGATTTAGGCTCACTTGAATGATTTTTTTCCCCTTGGAATTTTCAAGCCCTCCCCCTTTTGGAATATGGCCTTCATTGTTTTCACCAGTAGCCAAAACCAAGAAATCACAAGCATACAATTCATTTCTTCACTAGCCACATTTCTTTATTTGACATTCCATTTCTTCTCTTCATTGTTGAAAAAGGCTAATTCAGCACAACTTTGAAATTTTTGTTTGATGTTGAAATTCTCAACATACTCATATAAGTATTGAATAAATTCATTTTTTTGGCAAATACTTTGGTGATGAAGTTGCACATGGCATAAAAGGCAATGAACAAAAATCCTTAGATAAATGTAAGTGAAGTCTATCATAAGTCCTTTTTTTCCACAAATACCCACAACAATCTTATTTTTTCTAACACAATATTTTTATGCCCAATTTGTTCAAACAAGCTGAAACAGCTATACCTAATGGACCAGCTCCAACCACAACAACTTTCAACTTCTTCCTTTGAAAAATTAACCATAGGAATTTTTCCAGATTCAACAACCACTAGTTCTTTTTTTCGTACTTCTCACCTGACTTATGCTCACTTGAATGAATAATTACACCATTGAAATTTTCAATCCTAGCACTCCAGAATATATCTTTCATTGTTTTCACTAGTAGCCAAAATCAAGAAATCACAAGCATATAGGATAATCCAAATCAAATGGACTAGTTACAAAAGTCATATAGTGAAGTACTCAGGTAACAATCCTTAAGATTTTACATAGGATCATCCAATCCCAATATAAGCCTATGGTGAGTGAAATCCTTGTTATAAGCAGATCTGCTGAGATAAGCTAGCTTTTTGAAACAGACCTGAATTGCCAGAGGGGTTTCACCCGAAGCCTTATGAGGATTTTGCTCTGTTGGTAGAACGATGGATCTAAATTTTGAGTCTTGAACAGAAGAAGAAGAAGAAAAGGGAGCACTGCTATGTGCTTCCTCCGCTTTTTGTGTCGATGGGAGGGTTCCGATTCCATTTCTATTGCAGAAAATTTGAGCTCTCTGAGAGGACTTAGGTTTTCGATGTTCTACTTGTAATGTCTCCAAATTATATTTATATAAATATTTTCTAAAAAGTGGTCCTTTACTTTGTGTAATAGGTACAAAATATAGTACCTTAAGTATCACTTGGAAAACTTTTGTCTTTTAAATTAATCAAAAATGAGCAATTTAAGACACCCCTACTGGATTGCATTTAAGATGTTGCATCAATATCACACTCAAAAGAGTCTCTTGAATTTTATCTTCCAAAAGATCAGTCGTTATGAGGATTCACATTTAAGAACTTAATTTATACCGAGGTTTCATTGTATTTGGAATCAATTTCTTGATCAAGTCCTGAAAAGGCATCCCCCGGAGGAAAGTAGAATGCAAAATATATCTAAGGCCTCTGATCATTTTTTTGAATATGTTCATCAAGAATCAGTTAAAAAACCAGGTATAGGTGTATCCCCGGAATTCAACAAGCTCCTCTAGTATAAAACTAGGAGCAAGAAACTAACAAAGATTCAATATTATAAACTCAGCAAAAGAATATAAGATGAAGAGTTGCTCTTTATCTTACCACTCTCTCACCATTAGTATAGAAGAAAATTTATATAGGGAAACAATGACCATCGCTAATTCTCTGCCAATGGTTGAAAGAGTAAAATCATTAAAGGAATTGAAGACAATTCAATGAATTGAAGGCAATTCATTTCAAGAAAGAAAACGTTGTCAATTGCCATATTTTGATCAAAAATATTTTTTTCTTTAGAGAGAATTAAAAGATATTAAGACTCATTTAATATAATGAATATAGATAATAATATGAGTACTTTCTTTTGAGATACTAGAAACATTTTCCCAACAATTCCCTACATATCTCAAAAAGAATATTAAGAAATAGAACTAAAAACAATTTTTTTCTGGATTTTTCACATATGAGTAAAATGCATTGAATATGGTGTCTTGTAGACTATGAGCTAGACCTAGATAGAACGAGATTAAAATTACAGAACCATTCAAGAAGTTTTGAACTTCTATGAACCAAAACTTCTTTTGTAAGCCCATTGTCCTATTCTATGACATTATACTCGCACAATCTTTGTCGTTATCGCAATTTTGCTCTAAGATACACATGTCCTGGTATTCATGAGTGCTCTAGAAATTTGTCATAATTTCATAGAAGAAGAAGAACTCCACACTCATAGAGGTCCTATCATCAAATATATTATGCAGAGCAATACACGACCTATACATTATATGATTTGGGTTAAGAGTTCTAACTCAACCTAAATTTGTCTTGCAGTATATTTCACTTTATTTACACATCATAGGAGGGACATAAATTCATAGTGCATACTTGATCAACTAATGACTTGTTATTACCCGTTCATGGGATCTCCAATCACATAGGTTGGGTTACCATCATTGTTGCTCATCTCAGATAACAAAACTCTTATTCCCCTTTATGTTTCATTTAGTTAGTGAATTGATTAGATTCACCTCTGATTACACATAATTTATGTAAATACTTCAATCTCATAGCAGATGCTTTATCACATTATGTCTCAAACACATGTATTTAATTTTGCCATTGAAAATAATTAATTTTCACAACAACTATTATTACTTGGCAACCACAATATATAAACACAAAATGTGTTGATTTTATCCCAATTAGAATACTCACGAAGAGGTCTCTTATTCACGCTTAGCCTCATCACCAACCATGTCCAAAATAATAAATCTAGATCCCATAGTTGATCTAGTTATTTGACTGATTTTCATATTATTACACCCACCAAGGGTAGACACATAACCACATATGGTTTTTGGAATTCACTTACTATCATTATTCCCCTCTAATATAACAAAATATTCTATTTATTAGGTACTACACTTGTGATACCTCTCATGTGTCACAAATGACTTCTTTCCAAAATAACACATCAAGAAGCAATATCATTTTCAGCAACAAGAACATGAGAAATATTATAACTTTTAAAACCTCAACAATTATTTTTCAAATCTAACATTGTATTTAATCATATCACCACTGATTACCACATATATGTATATGCACCATTGTATTAGCACTTTATCAAAAGCTTAGATCCTAATTTTCTTTTCTTAGGATCATATATCATAACCTTAGTAAGACACCTATACACTTTAAAATATTTATAATAGAGGGATAACTTTATCCCATGTAATGACCCTCAAGGATATTTCTATGTGTTTGCATGTTCTTACCATTTTTCCTCTTTCCATAGTTTCCTTATAGCTTTTGTGTGTTGTTGGGTTGGGTGACATGCTTCCCGAGTTGGTCGGTTGAGTTTTTAGTGGTTTTTTCCATTTTGGAGGCTTAAGATTTGAAAGAGTTCACTTCAGTCAACATTTGGAGATTCTGATGTCGAATTAGAATTCCTTCAGTTCCATCAGCTATGAAAGGGTAACTTTTGTCTGATCTGGTGGTTGGTTCAGGTTTTGAGGCTTTCATTTGGAGTTTGCGCGATTAGTCATTTAGCTTTTGAGTTTTGTCAAAAGTTTGACCTTGGTCAACATACTTCGTAAATGCACTCGAAATAGAATTCTGCTAGTGTGGTTAGCTTCGAAATATCTATTTTGGTCTAGAATGACCTTTGGTTCAGTTCTCGAGGCTTTGGGGATGAGTTTGTGGCATTTAGCCTTTTTTGGCTTTTGTTTATATGTGTTGAAGTTGGTCAACATTTTGATGAGACGACTTTTGTTGGTTTCCGTTGAGTCCGGAATGTTGTTTCCAGATAGGTAGCACACTTTGAATGTGTTGATGTGGCTCAGAACAAATTTTGAACCCCCAGTGGAGATTTTGGCTTTCTTGTAATGTTGCTGGTGCAGCACTATTCATTGCTTTGGGATCACGGGCTCTTGTCTGTGTTCAAGGGCACCAAGTCTCCAGACCTCTATGTTTTTAGGGCTCTTGTTGCGTTAAAGGAGGATTGGCTCCCCTTGCCTTCACATTCGCAGGCCTTCGGCTGCATTCGTGAAGTGTTGACTCACCCAGCCTCTGTATTCATGGGCCTCGCACAGCATTTGCAGAGGGTCAGACTGGCTGACCTCCATGTTCACGTGGGGCTTCAGCATTCACAAAAGCCAGTTAACTGGGTCTTTAGTCTTATTAAAAGACCGTTGGTTGCAGTAAAGTCCTATACCAAAGTTAGTATGTTTGGCAATTTTGTGAGCTATTGTTGTTGGAATTGAGTGATTCTTATTGGAGTGCGTCGAGAAAGTTTGTGGAAATGTTCCGGGCTGGTTGAATCTTCCATTTTCCTTGGTAATTCCTATGAATTTCCCTCTTTTTCAATGTTTTGATTCTTTTTTAGCTAAACTAATGGTGGGACTATTTTTGCTCATTGGTAGTTTGGATTGTGCCCACTTTCATGGCACAACTTTCTTGAGTAGTTTGGGATCTCGTTCTGGATTTGATTATGTGAGTCCATGCACATGTCCCGTATTTGCATTTTCTGGTTTAATTCCAATTTCAAATTCCTTTATTAATATTGGTATCATTGTGTTTGTTTTGTGTTCTCGTGGCATTGTTGATAGCTTGGCATCACTCAAAGGCCCTTTGGAAGGGAAAGGTACTCGAGTTGTAGTTCATATGTGGTTTCAGTCTTAAGGTAGGTTACGGTTTCCCTTTTCTTAGACTTGGCTCATTCAGATTATCTGTGAGTAGTATTATATTATTAGGATGGAATTTAGGATTAGTAAGGATTTTTTATCCTTAGTCGACTTATGGCCATTGCTGGGTTGCTTAGTGTAGTTTTAGCTGGAAAAGACTTAGCTTAGGTTGATTCTTATGGTTTGTTTCATATAGTATCATTAGAAATGGCTTCTAGGTGGCATAAAACTTAGATTGCCGTGAGTGTTTGGTTGATTTGAATTGTTTGGTTGGTTGTGTGGTACTTTTGAGACTATGAACTTTTTGATATTGAACTGTTGGGCTTGAGGTCTTGAGTTCATATAGTATCATTAGAAATGGCTTCTAGGTGGCATAAAACTTAGATTGCCGTGAGTGTTTGGTTGGTTGTGTGGTACTTTTGAGATTATGAACTTTTTGATATTGAACTGTTGGGCTTGAGGCCATGAGCTTTCCCTGGCAAAAGTTCCAGCTTAGTACTTTTGGGCATGATGGGTGTTTACCCAGTTGTGTGTGGTGTGGTTTGGTTTGTGATGATGAATGGATTGTATTGGTGTGAAAGCATCATAATTGCATCTATTTTGTGAAAGAAAGAGGTTTTTGTGATACTTTTGAGGACATCATATTTTCTAATGATTTTTAGCTCAATGGGAGCTGGATTACTGATTTTAACTGATTTTATTAATGGAAACTTGGTTTTGAGGAAAATGTTCCCTTTTTCCCTTATAAGGCATATGTTGATTTGCTTCAACGGCCCGTAGATTGAATTCTAGGTTTTTCTTTTCTAATAAGATAAGGCGGGGTTCTGCAGTTGTCTTAAAGTTCCACGGGACAACCGACAAGACAATTCTAAAACTTTTTGCATTCATCATGCATTGGTCACATATGCATTGCATTTTATTGTGTGATCAACTGACTGTGTTGTTTGTTTGGTGTGGTAGATTTGTTATTGCTTTAATTGTTCGTAGTTTTGTTTATTTTTAGCCTTATATCAGACTTACGTTAGTATCATCATACTACTTTTTATATATTTGATCTTTCTGAGCTTGGTCGGCCTAAGATGCCGATTGAGTACCCCGTGTTTTAGTACTCATACTACACTTCTACATCTTTTTCTAACGCAACTCCCAATACGAGCCACCCTCAATGAGTGTGGGATCTTCCTTGGTCATCATAGACTTGGATCTGGTGAGCTCCCAGCGTTCAGAGACATGTTGCTTTCTCTATTTTTGTACTGACTTATGTTTTGTATCTTTCTTAGTCAGTTGTCATGTGTATTTATCCTTTCTACACTTAGTAGCTCCTATATAGGTGACACCAGGTCTGGGGTTAGGTCTTGTGTTAGTTTGTCTTCTTAGTCATTTTTGGGCCTTTTTTGTCCATTTTGTATCGTATTGCAGATTTATGATATGGCCCATTTCATTTATTCTTATCTCTATTTTTTTCCGCTCATTCTATTTTACTATTCAAACTGTTATCTTCTGCATCTTTTGATTTTGGGTTTTAGGCTTACCTACTTGGGGTTGTAATAGGCGCCATCATGGTCTGATTTTAGGTCGTGACATCATGGTATCAGAGTTTTATGTTCACCGGTCTCACCAGTATAGGAGCAAGCGTCTAGTAGAGACTTGTTGATCGATATTATGACGTCTGTATCCAATCTTGGAGAGACTATAGGGCATTTTTAGGAATACTTCCCTGTTTCTAGTTTCTTATTGTGCGTTGATGATTGTACCAACATCTAAGCTCAATTTGTTTCACTCTTTCTTAGATGGCCAAGATGATGTCATCTGCGGTGGGTGAGAGCCTCCTGCACCTCTAGAAGGAGCCCAAAATAGGGGTAGAGGTTGAGGCCGACCCAGAGGTCAAGGGAGAGCACGAGCTGCAGCACCAGCTCGATATCAGAAGTGGTCACCGCCACCAGAGCCTGAGATAGAGGTTGAGGATATTCAGCGTCAGCCGGGTGGTGTGGGGCCAGCCCAGCCTCCACTACAACTCATGGGCACACTAGTGCTACAGGATACTTTGGCCTGGATCCTCAGCTTCATAGAGGGCATGTCATAGGTGGGCATTTTTCCTAGCACTTCAGCTGGACCCCAGGTTCTTAATAAGGTTTAGACTTCAACCCTAGCAGGGGAACAAGGTGTGCAGACCCCATAGACACATTATGCTACCGTGGCTCCTTGTTTATGGGTTTAGTCAGTTCCAACTTTTGATCCACCTATGGCAGATAGACGAGCTATGTCTTCTGAGGAGCAGAGGATGCTGGGGCAATTCATCAAGTTGGGTCCTCCCAGGTTCACAGGTGCTGGGGGCGAGGATGCCCACAAGTTTCTTGTCAATTGTCAGGAGAGTTTGCATAACCTAAATTTTGTGGAGTCCCATGGGTTGATCATACTGCTTTCTAGCTTGATGGGTCGGCAAAGTAGTGGTGGAGGTTCTACCTTGAGTACAAACCAGTCAGGTTACCTTTGATGGCTTGGGCTTAGTTCTCTAAGGCATTCTTAGAGAAGTATGTACCTCGTAGCCTGAGGAGTGGTTGTGGGATGAGTTTACTAACTTGACTATGGGATCCTTGTCAATTGCAGAGTATGAGACAAAATTCCATCAGTTGTCTAGACATGTGACTATGTTGATGCCGATAGAGCAGAGAGGGTGCGCAAGTTTGTTAGAGGGCTATCATTTCCACATCGAATAGCTACATATCAGATGGTGGTATCAAGTTTTTCATTTCTACAGGTAGTTGATCATGCACACACCATTATGGGTATCTGTTAGGAGGCCTATGGAGGTAGTGACAAGAGGCCCCATCGCCATGGTGGTTTTAGAGGGTCTCAACCCTGTGTTAGAGGGTTTTCAGGCAGAGGTAACTGATATGGGCATATTTATATGCTCACTTACTAGGATTTACCCACACGTACCTTATGTTTCAAGAATGTTCTTTATGCTAATTGATATGTATTTGATGAGTATTATGATGATTGCATATCAACCTACATGATTATTGAAATGCAGGGGTTCCTAAAGGAGTATGAACACATGGGATCTGGAAAGGATCTTACGAGAGAAAGGTAAAAAGAGCACGACAAAAGTGCAAGTATGGGCAGCCTTGGCACACCGCCCCAACCTCAAAACAACTTAGGCCTAGTTCTGGCGCATTGGTAGTGAAATTACTCTAGGCGCTTCTTGGCACACTGGTGGTGCCCTGCCCCCGATTTCCCCGATGAACTTCTAGATTTTTAAGTATTCCAAATTCAGTTAGGAGAAGGGATTAGATCCCCAAGCTCTATAAATAGGACCCTAGGTTTTTTTTTCAAGTGCAAGGGACAACAATTCATCTTAGGTTTCAATCTTTTATTATTTCTTTAGTCTTCAGTTACATGAAAATAATCTTGTTTATGTTTTTGAAGATTATGAGTGGCTAAAGGCCTTTGTTCTGGGGTTGTATCCATGGAGGATTGTTGAACAGCAGTTCTTATGGATTAATTTGGTTATCATATAAATTACTCTTGTATTCTTGTTCTAGTATTTCATTCTTGATCACCATAGAAATAAATTCATTGTCTATTCTTAAACTCGAGAGACGAATAAGTAGATAGACCAAAGAATACAAGGAACACAATCTTTCTTTCATACCACTTGCTTAGATTCATGTTTAGGATTGACACCTGGATGAACACCGAGTTTGGTTAAGAGACAGGATGAAAAATAAATACTCCACAATTGAGTCTACCTATCCTCGCTCAACGATGTAGTTAGGAAGTCAACTGAGGTAGGTGGTTAGAGGTCAAGAGATCATAATCATAATATCAACCTTGTAAATCAGTAATTTGATAAACATAAGAAATCCATGAAAGATATGTGATACATGAATCCTTAGCATGCTGCAACCCTAGAATTGTCACCTTTATTATTTGAACATCGAAATTGAAATTGTCCATTGTTAGTGAATTTCAAGTTTATTATTTGCAATCATAGTATAGATATAAAATGCAAGTTTCTTGGAAAAACTTTCTTTAATTTGGTATTAGTTGAACTGAATATAAATTGATCGTAAGTCCTTTGAGTTCGATAATCCGGCTCTTTTTAGAGCCACTGTATTACTTGAACCACCACATACACTTGTGTGTGCATGTGAAAGCAACAAGTTTTTGGCGCCACTGGTGGGGACTTTAGAATTAATTTATATTTAGTTCTTCAAAGTCTACTATTTTACTGTTCAAGTATTGATAACTTGATCTTAGTTGTTCTTAACTTACAGGTACTCAAAGCATGACCTTGGCTCGAGGAAGATAAATTATAGAGCCATTGTCAGAACTGGAATGATTTCTACATCAACAGAAAAGGTTATCGGCTTGATACACTCTTTAGTAGATTGAACCAAGCACAAAGAAGAATCTCAAGGAAAACTTGGTTGACGAATAGGAATAGGCACCTGTAGTAATGGTAGCATGACCACTACATGATGTGGTAGTCCCACTCACCACCAATGTTACTTCCAACATTCAAAAACTACCACCGAGAGGTAGATTCAAGCTAAAGCAAAATATGGTGCAATTCATTCACTCAATTGGGCAATTCACTAGCCTTCCTCATGAGGACCCTCAATTGCATATCAAAAATTTCTTGGAGATAAAAGAGACTTACATTCCGATGGGGGTATCATCTAATTAAGTGAGGTTGACTTTTTCCTTAGAATTGTCACCTTTATTATTTGAACATCGAAATTGAAATTGTCCATTGTTAGTGAACTTCAAGTTTATTATTTGCAATCATAGTATAGATATAAAATGCAAGTTTCTTGGAAACACTTTCTTTAATTTGGTATTAGTTGAACTGAATATAAATTGATCGTAAGTCCTTTGTGTTCGAAAATCCGGCTCTTTTTAGAGCCACTGTATTACTTGAACCACCACATACACTTGTGTGTGCATGTGAAAGCAACAAGTTTTTGGCGCCACTGGTGGGGACTTTAGAATTAATTTATATTTAATTCTTCAAAGTCTACTATTTTACTGTTCAAGTATTGATAACTTGATCTTAGTTGTTCTTAACTTACAGGTACTCAAAGCATGACCTTGGCTCGAGGAAGATAAATTATAGAGCCATTGTCAGAACTGGAATGATTTCTACATCAACAGAAAAGGTTGTCGGCTTGATACACTCTTTAGTAGATTGAACCAGGCACAAAGAAGAATCTCAAGGAAAACTTGGTTGACGAATAGGAATAGGCACCTGTAGTAATGGTAGCATGACCACTACATGATGTGGTAGTCCCACTCACCACCAATGTTACTTCCAACATTAAAAAACTACCACCGAGAGGTAGATTCAAGCTAAAGAAAAATATGGTGCAATTCATTCACTCAATTGGGCAATTCACTAGCCTTCCTCATGAGGACCCTCAATTGCATATCAAAAATTTCTTGGAGATAAAAGAGACTTACATTCCGATGGGGGTATCATCTAATTAAGTGAGGTTGACTCTTTCCTTAGAATTGTCACCTTTATTATTTGAACATCGAAATTGAAATTGTCCATTGTTAGTGAACTTCAAGTTTATTATTTGCAATCATAGTATAGATATAAAATGCAAGTTTCTTGGAAACACTTTCTTTAATTTGGTATTAGTTGAACTGAATATAAATTGATCGTAAGTCCTTTGTGTTCGAAAATCCGGCTCTTTTTAGAGCCACTGTATTACTTGAACCACCACATACACTTGTGTGTGCATGTGAAAGCAACAAGTTTTTGGCGCCACTGGTGGGGACTTTAGAATTAATTTATATTTAATTCTTCAAAGTCTACTATTTTACTGTTCAAGTATTGATAACTTGATCTTAGTTGTTCTTAACTTACAGGTACTCAAAGCATGACCTTGGCTCGAGGAAGATAAATTATAGAGCCATTGTCAGAACTGGAATGATTTCTACATCAACAGAAAAGGTTGTCGGCTTGATACACTCTTTAGTAGATTGAACTAGGCACAAAGAAGAATCTCAAGGAAAACTTGGTTGACGAATAGGAATAGGCACCTGTAGTAATGGTAGCATGACCACTACATGATGTGGTAGTCCCACTCACCACCAATGTTACTTCCAACATTCAAAAACTACCACCGAGAGGTAGATTCAAGCTAAAGCAAAATATGGTGCAATTCATTCACTCAATTGGGCAATTCACTAGCCTTCCTCATGAGGACCCTCAATTGCATATCAAAAATTTCTTGGAGATAAAAGAGACTTACATTCCGATGGGGGTATCATCTAATTAAGTGAGGTTGACTTTTTTTCCATTCTCACTATTGGGAAAAGCAAGGCGGTGGTTATTATCTAAACTAGCAAATTCCATCACTACATAGTACAATCTAATGAGGAAATTCTTGATTAGATTCTTTCCTTCAGCCAAAACTGCAAAAATTGAGAAGCTAAAACTTGAGCTTCAAGTAAAGAGGAGGAGAGAACATTTATCAAGCATGGGATAGGTTTAAACAATTGTTGATTGCATGTCCACATCACTATCAAGCCAATGAGGTATTGGTTCATACATTCATTGAAGGCGTAGAGCCTAATGCAAAAGTCCTTCTAAACTCTGCAGCAGGTGGACAAGCTCTAGAGAAGACATATGATGAGTTGTTCGGGATTTTAAACAAACTATTAGAAGGTAACCCGGAACGGAATGGAGATAAGCCAAAAACCGTGGTGCAAAAGGCTTCAATAATGTTAGAAGTGGATCCCAGAACTGTTAACTGCAAACGTGGCTGCTTGGCAAAACTAGATGACAACTCAAATCAATAAGCTAACACTAGGGCAACACACAGAGCAAGTAAACAGAGTACATCAACCTCAAGGGTGATGTAAAGTTTGCGGTAGTGGAGAGCACATGACTTAGTATTGTGTGTCAAATCCAGATTATGTGAACTATGTTGGGAATAAATAAGGAGGTTGAGGAACACTGAATTATGGTAACACCGACAACCCAAGCTAGAGGAATCACCCATATTTCAAATGGGAGGTAATCAAAAGCAGAATCAGAATCAATACAAGTAATGGGCAACTGTACCAATATCAGGGTCAAGGGATTAAACAAAATGCCCCAACAGGAAACATGACCATTGAGGACCTGTATAAAAAGATGATGGAGAGGATTGATAAGATCGAAGAGAGTTGTCAAAATAACTTCATGGCTAATCAAGCTACAAAAAAGTGTGTTGGGAAACTGGCTAGTGCAATCAACTTACGTCCACAAAGGGGTCTTCAGTCGACACTGATCCAAACCCAAAACAAGTGAATGTTGTGGGTAAGAGAAGTGGGTTGTCGTTAGAAGAGCTAGCATAAAAGAACAGAAATACTGAAGTAGTGAGTGGAGAAGAGAAAAATAGTGAGGTTGGTCAAAGTTCAAATGAAGAGAGGGTTGCACCTCAAGTGAAATCACCTCCTTATTTCTCAAAACAATTCAAGAAGTAGAGTGAGGATGAATGCTTCGGTAAGTTTCTCTCTCTCCTTAAACAAGTTTACATTAATCTACCTCTTGTTGATATATTGCAGGGAATCCCTAAATACGCCAAGTATATGAAAGAGATAGTTGCAAACAAGAGGAGGTTGATAGAGTATGAAATAGTAGCATTTACTGAGAGTTCAATTCCACAATCAAAAATAGACTGCGCACCAAGTTGAAAGATCTAGGTAGCTTCACGGTGCAAATTACAATTGGGTAAAATGTCCATGTCTGCAGGTTATGTGATCTGGGTGCAAGCATAAGTCTCATGCTTTTATCATTATATCAAAAATAGGGTCTAGGTAGTCCAAAACCAACCACCATCATCTTGTAACTTGCGGAAAGATCTGTTGCAAGACCAGAAGGGGTAGTGGAAGATATGTTGGTACAAGTAGGTTCGTTGATTTTTCATGTGGACTTTGTGGTCCTAAATTTTGAGCCTGATCTTAAGGTACTATTCATCTTGGGACAACCTTTCTTAGCCACGGTGTGAGGATTGATTAGAGTAGTAACAAGGAAGTTAACCATGATAGCCCATGACAAGGTAGAAGTCTTTGATGCCTATCACGCTTTAACATTGCCAGCTGTCTATGAGAAGTTTTTTTCTATCATTGTTGTTGATCTATCCGCCGAATCACATATATTGCTTCCAGAGATCTATTAGAAAGGGTATTGGTAGGTCATGACATCTTCGAGGATGCAGAATCACAAGAATTGACCACTTTTCTTGATGTAGCACTCGTGGGAACCCAGAAAGGTGAGGTGGAACCATTAGATCAATTTTTGGGACCTCCACCCAAACCCTCAATTGAAGAAGAGCCCAAGTTGGAGCTAAAATCTCTTTCTATGCACCTAAGGTGCGCATATATGGGTGAAAATGAAACTTTACCGGTGATACTTTCTACGGAGTTGTCCGAACTACAGGTTGATGTGGTGTTGAAGATTCTGAGATGAAGAAAGAAGGATATTGTGTGGCAAATGTCTGATATTCATGGGATTAGTCTGGCGTTATGTCGATTATGATATCTTTGATGCTATCTTTGAAATTGACTGCTCTCGTTTACAACCCCTTCAAAAAATCCATGGCCATCTGACTATGTCTCTTTTATAGATGTTAACAAGTCCATTGCTTTGTATCCTTGCATAAATCTACCTTCACATTTAGGTCCCAAAGATGTTTCCATTGAAACTAGAGTAATTGCTCACATAAGTACAACATCTCATCTCCCTCACGTTGGATCTCACACAACTCTCACTATTCGCGACACTTTTTATCTCTTATTCAATTAAAATCAACTTGTCTTCATCCATTCTGAACTTCATGTTGTACTATGCTTTTGATCCCTCCACCCTTCCCTATAGGATGATGATCACTTGTATTGTCCAAACTAATCACCTCTGTCTTGATGGCTTTCCTTCCCTCCTTGTAAAATAGTGTTAAAACTCCAAAGCTTTTGGGTGTGTGGTTTATACTCCCTCTAATAACTCATTTCTTCTCCAAACTGATTCTAAGGGAACCTATGCTCCTTCCTCTTCCAAAATCTAGCTTTTCCCATCTGACCTTCCTTCATCCTCCCAACCTATTCCACCTGCAATAGCTGACCCCAAGATGCTCAAAGATATCCTTGCAAAGTTCAATGAAATGAATGGAAAATTTGAAACTCTTCAAGATCTTCTCCTTGCATCACATTTTCAAATTGAGAAACTCATAAAAGTTACAATAGAAACAGGTGAACATATTGTGAAAGATCGGCTCAGATTGGATAAGGTTATCAAAAGTGTACTTAAAGTTGCGAATCAAGTTCAAAATTGCATCGAGAATATGGCTACCACCATTTATACTCAGTTTGATACACTCAAGACTGCTATTGTCAATATCCTAACCTATTTTCTTCAAAATCAGTGTTGATCTCATTTGTTTTTGTTGCTAGTTTAAACAATGTTTTGGTTGACAATTTTTACTATGTAACTAGCATAAGTTCATTGGATGCTTACTGTTTTTGGCTACTTTATACACATTTTGATGTTGGCTATGTTTGGTTCTTGTACTTGTATATGACTTTTTACTTCCTCTATCTCCCGTTTGTTCTTTCCATTTTGCTGATGTCAAAGGCGGAGAAGTATACAATGTCAAACAGGGTAGTTAACTCCTAAATACAAGGGGAATAAACTGACCTAACTGGTGCACAATCAACTGACTCACTAACTCGGATTCAACTACCATAAGGAAAGCTAAATGGAAGTTTACTATTTACTATATTGTAATCATCAAAAAGAGGGAGATAGTTACTGTTAAGTTTGATGATCGATGTGCATGAAACAAGGATGAAAGCATGATTGGATAGCACAAAAGGAAAGAACAAATCATCCCAAATATTAAGGATCTATCACTAGAAGAAAGATCAAAGATGAAATTAAATAAGGAAGATATTAATCTAACTTGATATCAGCTTTAGTAGAAGAGATATCCATAAGATATTAAGGATAATCGATTCCTCGAATCATGCCTAGAAATAAATAAAAGAAAACAACATCAACAATGATTCTTGAATCACGCATAGAAAAGATCTTCAAATGGCTGGAAGATTTCAAAGTCACTAAAGACTTTGCCTTATTCTTGGAAATAGGAGTCACCTTCCTTTTCAAAGGATCAAACCTCTTGGGTTGCTCTCATCATTCAATCAGGCCATCAACACATGTTTAAAGACTGAAGAATTACTAAAGACATATATAAAATGATTGAACCTTCTTAATATCTCTATTCTACTTATAGCAACCATTGTTGTTCTGAATGCTTTATTGCGTACTCGAAAAAGAGAAGAAAGAAAATTAGATTGGTGAGTCATTGTATCAAAAGATATAATAGAGAGAAAAAAATAATTGAGTGTAGATTTAGAATCTACTTCTGTTCAACCTCAACAACTTACAAGCTAGAAGAGAACACACTTGCAACCCAAGGGGACTGGACTAAGATCCATTTTGGATAACATCTGGTGTTAAACTTTTTTATGCACTTTACTTATTGCTACACCACGTGCTACAAAAATGCTACAGAATCAAGCCAGAACTCGCACTTTGAAATTTTAGCATGAAGTTTCTAATCTCTCAAAGTTTGGAGCACATTCCTCAAGTACCGATTGTTCTCCTCTTTGGTCTACGAGTATACGAGAATGTCATAGATGAACACAATGACAAGGGAATCTGTATACCGTCTAAACACACATGTCATCAAGTCCATTGATTAATAAAAGGCATCACTAGGAACTCATAATGACCAAAACAAGTCCTAAACGTGGTCTTAGGGATGTCCGCCACCCTATTCCTCAGTTGATGATAATCATATCTCAAATCAATTGCAAAAAATAGAATGACACCCTGAAATTGGTCAAGAAAATAATCAATATGAGGCATAGGGTACCTATTCTTCACTGTTATCTTGTTTAGCTACATGTAATAGATACACTTATACATAGACCCATCCTTCTTCTTCACAAAAAGAACTGGGGAACCCCAAAGCAAAACACATATTCTAATGAATCCTTTACCCAAGAGATCATAAAGTTGAACACTGAGCTGCTTGAGCTCTGCATGGGCCATGCGGTAAGGCAAAATAGAGATACAACGAGTGTCTGGCTCAAGGTCAATAGAAAAATAAATGTTACGCTAGGGGGAGGGGAGGTAGATCGATAGGGAAGAAATCTAAAAATCTCACACAATAGGGACCAAATAAACTATAGGGACCTCCCTACTAACATCCCGTATGTAAGCCAAATAACTTAAACACTTGCTAGGCACTAAGCTCTATGCCCGAACATAAGAGATAACCAAGTCAGCGCGTAACTAAATGAGACCTGCCACACCACTAGAGGCATACTAGGAATGGCTAAGGTAACGATTTTAGAATAGTAATCTAAGACAGTGAGGTAGAGGGATAACCAGCCCATACCTAGAATAACATTAAGATCAAGCATATCTAACACAATATGGTCAATCGGAGTGTAACACCCCTGGATAGTCACCAAACATACTCTATACACCTGATCCACTACTAAAGACTCAACCACATGCGTCAAAACACGCAATGGTGTTGATAGAGTTTTAGAATAAAAACTCAACTAGGAAGCATAATAAACAAATACATAAGAGAATGTAGAACTCGGATCTAATAAAGTCGAGGTAGACTGATGAAATATAATAATCTTACCTGTGATGAAAGCATCTGATGTTGTAGCCTCCACTCTCACTGGAGTTGCATATAAGTGGCCTTGTTTGCCTATGAATTGAGCATCTGATCTAGCTCCTGACCTATCTCCCTAGGTCCTCCTCCCACCCCCTAGTGACCAACCTTGAGATCCTTAATCTAGGCACCGCCTCTAGCAAGAGGTGCTACTATTGCAACTAACTGAGCTATCTGTAGAGTAGGTGCATCCATCCCTCGCCAGGGATACTATCTAAATTAGTGTCCACGCTTGCCAAAATCAAAACAACCCTGAGGAGCATGGCTTTGAGAACATCAATCACCATAGCTTAAAGAATCCAAATATTATTCTGTAATGACCCTGAAGATCTTTTTTAGAAATTTTTAGAAATTTACCATTTTACCCCTCTCAATAGTTTCCTGAGTCATGTACTATTGATGAGATTGGTTTTGTAATAAAAAAGTTGTGATTTTTTGATGTTTTAGAGTTTTGAAGGATTTAAGTTGTTAAAAAGTGATTATTGTCAATACCCAGAGCCACGAGTGTTGGAATAGAATTCCATCTATTTCATCAACTCTAGAATGCAAAATTTCGTCTAGGAGTGTGGTTGTTTTGAGTTTTGAAGTCTTTATGTGGATTTGAGCTCTTATGTTGGAAGTTTAAATGAATTAATGCCAAGAGTTGACTTTTTGGAGTTTTGACACTCGGATTGGATTTTCGACGATACCATTGGATTAGTGTGATGATTTTAGGCCTAGGTGTGATCTTGGTTGAATTTTCAGAGGTTCCGAGGGCAGTTTGATCTTTTTGGGTAGAAGTTAGTTTATTGCGACTACATAGGGTACAAGGTTAAGGATACCTTAATTCCATGTTTCATTATTACAATTAAGTCCGAAAATACTGAATTTAGTTGAGTAGCATATCTGGTTTGTGTGCATGAGACTCTGAACGAATCTCGAGGGTCCTTTAAGTGAATATTTGGTGTCTTGGTGTTGCTTTCTTCTAATAGAGGTTACCACCTTCGTGTTTGTAGGGCCTTGTCCATGATCATGAAGGGAGAGAAACTTAGCCTCCACGTACACGTGGCCCTAGTCACGATTGCAGAAGGCTGGACTATTTGGCCTTCATGTTCGTGGAACCTTGCCCATGTTTGTGAAGGATTAGGCCTTTGGTCTCCATGATTATGGAGGGAAGGCCGCATTCGTGAAGAAGGATTCCCTGGCAGTTAATGAAATCCAAATATGTTATTTCTTCACCATTCTCCATTTTTGACTTTGCGAGCTCTAGAGAGTCGATTTGAAAGAGGTTTAAAGATAAAACTATTGAGTAAGTGATTTTAACTCCCTACCTTGACTACGCATTGGTTATTTCATGATTTTACCATCTAATCATTTATTTTGAATTCAATCTTTGTGGGTTTATCTTGAACTTGATTCTTAAGAAAATTGGAGTATTAAGCTTAATTTCAACTCAAACTTCAATACAGTTTTCACTGGTGAGTTTCAAAACTTTTGGGTATCAGGAATTTATATGAAAATTCTAGATTTACCCTCAACTCTTAAGAATGAGTTTTTGGGTAGAATTGGACTCGGTTTCAAAAATAAGCATTATGGATGTTGTTGTTCATGATTTCATATTGAGATTACTTATTTGATTATATTTTGTGGATTCAGAGACTAGTTGTAAAGGGAAGTCCCATGTAACAAGTCGATTCGTTCTCTTTTAAGGAAAGTGGACCTCTTTGACCTTTTGTTAAGTCTATTGAACATTGTATCACTTGTTGTATGATTGGGAGTAATGGGGAATGGTGAAGGTCCTCGTATATCATACTTGTTATCAAATGTTGTTTGAATTGTGGTAATAATCAAGTGGGAATAAAACTAAATTCGTTGATTTGCTATTGTATGATATGCCACTATTGTTTATGATTGGTTATCGGTGTGGAAGTTATCATCCTCCCCTTATGCATTTGCACATCTCTATTTGCATTGGTTTTGTAACACTGATGTGATGACATTTTGTTAAACTAATTAAAAAGAAAATAATGAGGATTATCCAATTTGAGGGAACGTTCCACACACCATGGTAGATGTTATATAGAGGGAACGTGCCACACACCATTGTAGGTACATGGACTAATAAGTCCCCTATGGGTCCCGGCTTGATATTCAACTGGTGTGTATCATTAGGGAAGACATGCATCGCTCTATATGGCATGGCATTACATTGCATTGCACTTCTTTCTTGTTCCTTGACCTTTCTGTAAGAGTTACTATGATCTCACGCTTACTTGAATTTGAAAGGTTATGTTGATAATATATGTATACGATTTGATGTGCAAGATACGATGTAATATTTATACTATTTTGTTTTATTAACTGTGAGTTGTTAGTGTTGGGTTGGTATGCGATCTATATAGGTGGTAGTATATGGAGGTTTGGACGGTGTGTCAGGGTATCGTGTTTAGTATTACTATACTTAGGGTTAGCTAGGTGTGCTTGCAGAGTACCACTGTTAGTTGGTACTTACCCCTTTACTTTCAACACCTGTGTAGGTTAAAATCTCGGAACATCTTAAACATCCTCTCACATCTTTAGTTTGAGGCTTGCTTTTCAAATTTGTGAGGTAGCTGCTTGCCATCTCAACAAACATCACTTAGTCTTTTATTAAGTCCTTGATCAATTCTAGATATGGAGTCATTCATACTTATCTTTCTTTTGAATATGTGGTAATACTTAGTGGTTGGGACATGTGACATTAGGTTTTAGGGATTGTTAGTTATATTATGATTTCCTTTTATTTGTGTTATGTTTAGTTCAATTTTGTCTTTACTTCAAATTTTACCCTTGTCAAGATTTGGTTAGGCCAACCTATCTTTGTGGGATAAGACAAGTTCCATCACGATTGGTTTTTGGGTGACCAATGGTATTAGAGCCCTAGGTTTATAGGTCTTACGTGTGTAAAAGTCAAGTTTAGTACAGTCTAGAGGATCGATACGGAGATGTTTCTTGCTTATCTTTGAGAGGCTATGAATATTGTTATGAAACTTTCTTTTGTTCACTCATTCTTATTGTGTGTCATTACCTTTGCTAGTATTGAGTTGTCACGTGTTCCTTTGACAGATGGCTAGGATGAGATCTATAGTTGCTGGTAGAAGAGGGGAGGCACTCCTTGAACATATTGTTGAGAACCTAGCTAGGGGTATAGGTAGAGCTCGAGCGAGGGGCAGAGGCCATGCCTAATGGGTGGCACCAGTGAGAGGTCTTAGTAGAGGTGCCTCTGCCAGAGTTGAAAACTATAGAGGTCCAAGTTCCTCCTGAGTATGCTATTATACCATTGCTTCAGGAAACCTTGTTGAGAGTGTTGGGTGTGCTTGAGGGTTTCATTTATAATGGGGGTGCGATGGGCACACTAGAGGGTTCTTCGACTAGGGTGGGGGCTTAAATCCTACATCAGCATCAGGCCCAGTTGTACATAGTCTGATGGCATAGCCACCGGTAGGTATAGCTTAGGTGATGCTTTATCTGGAGTTGGAGCTCGGGATGCGCCTTTTCTTGTATTGTCAGAGGATGAGAAGCACCATGATGAGAAGTTCAGAAAGATGGACCCACCCTCAGTTTCACTGTGAAAGAATGAGGATGCACATGAGTTATTGACTATGTGTCGAGATTTGCTTGAGACATTTTGTTTGGAAAAGTCTCACAGGGTTTGCTATACTACACTTCAAATGTATGAGCCAACTAGAGAGTAGTGGAAAGCCTATTTGGGATCTATACAATTTGGATCTCCATCGGTGACTTGGGATAGGTTTGCTTGTGCCTTCTATTACTGTTTTATCCCTTGGAGTCTAAGGGAGGAGAGAAAATTGAGGTTCGAGAACTTGAGACAAGATACCCTTTCATTGCAAGATAGCCTTTTAGTTGTAGGGTATGAGACTCATTTTTATTAATTTTTTATACATGCCCTATCTATTATTCCTGATGAAGCCAAGAAGATTCACAGATTTGTAAGGGGATTGTCCTACTCTATTCATTTGGTGGTGTTTAGGTCATCGCGCAAGTGGGCTTCCTTCCAATCCATAATGGGAGCTACCAAGGAGGTGGAGTTGATAGAAAGTGAGGAGTTTGGGGATATTAAGAGGACCCATACTTTGGATCAATTTTCTAGTAGAAGAGGATCATTTAGGAGGGGTAGTTATTTCCAGCACCATGGGCCAATTCGTACAACCATGCAGGCATCTGAGAGTGGCCAGGCATCTCGTGGCCCCTACAGTTCGAATCAAATTATTTATGGCTCACAGCACAGGCTTGCAAGTTGAGGTAGTCAAAGTGGTTCCTTCGGATTATCATAGCAGTCTTAATACTAGAGGTATTGTTATGGTTGTGGAGACCTAAATCATCTTATATGGAAATTCCCAACATAGGGTCGGGGAGGACCCCAGCCTAGTTCTTCAGTTCTGGCTAGATCACCAGCGCCTCAGATTAGAGGTCGGGGCAGAGCTCAAGAAGGTAGAGGTGGATGGATGCCTTGTAGGGATGCTGGTAGTATTGTGGTCCCATAGGATAGAGGTGGAGGTACATCTTAGACTTGAGGTGGTAGAGGGGTTTAGTGTTATGAGTTTCCAAGGAGACCCAAGGCCAAGTCTTCAGATGCCCTTATCATAAGTATCATCCCGGTCTGCCATCAATCTGCATCTGTATTGTTTGATCTAGGATCTACACTCTCTTATGTGTCTGCAAACTTTGTTACTAGAATTGATTTGATGTGTGATCATATATCTATGCTGAATTGTGTTTCTACCCCTATAGGTGAGCCCTTAGTTGTTGATCGAGTGTATCGATCTTGTCCTGTTGCTTTAGTGGGGTATGAGACTTGGATATACTTGATCATATTAGGAATGGTAGATTTCGATTGGGTATGGATTGGCTTTCTCCTTATCATATTTTCATGATCATAGTGCTAAGACTGTTTTCTTAGCGATGCCTGGTGTTTTGAGAGTTGAAAGAAAGGGTGCTAGTGGTTCTTCTCCTAGCAAGGTTATTTACTTTCTCTATGGCCAGAGATTGGTTGATAGAGGATATGTATCCTACTTAACTTTTATTCGTGATACTAGTGTTGAACCACCTTCCATGGAGTCCATCCTAGTTATTCGAGAGTTTGGAAATATATTCCGTACTGATCTTCTAGGTGTTCATCCTGATAGTTACATTGATTTGGATATTTATTTAGAGCCAAGCACTAAGCCCATCTCAATTCCTCCACATAGCATGGCCCCAGCGGAGTTGAAGGAATTAAAGGAACACTTATAGGATCTTATGAGTAAGGGGTTTATTCACTCTAGTGTGTCACCTTGGGGTGCACCGATTCTATTTGTGAAGAAGAAGGATGGATCAATGAGGATGTACATTGATTATAGACGGTTGAATAAGATGACTGTTAAGAAAAAGTATCCTCTTTCGCTTATTGATGATTTGTTTGATCAGCTCCAAGGAGCACTGTTATTTTCCAAGATAGATTTGAGGTCTTGTTATCATCAGTTGAGGATAAGGGTATTGAATGTCCCTGAGACATCTTTTCATACCTGTATAGCCATTATGATTTTTTGGTGATGTCTGTTAGGTTATTGACGCCCCAACAACATTCATGGAGTTGTTGAATGGGGTGTTTCTCCCATATCAGGATTCCTTTGTGATTATATTCATTGATGACATCTTGGTGTAATCGAAGACTGAGGATGATCATGTTCGCCACTTGAGGATAGTGCTTCAAAGGTTGAGGGATGAGAAGTTGTATGTGAAATTCTCAAAGTGCGAGTTCTGGCTTGATTTGATGGAATTCTTGGGGCACATGGTGTCCAATGAGGGTATTAGAGCGTATCTGGCAAAGATTGAGGTGGTTTGAGGTTGGACGAGGCCTACTTCTCCTACTGAGATTCATAATTTTGTGGGGTTAGCTTGCTACTATAGGAGGTTTGTTCATGATTTTTTTTCTATTGGAGTCTCATTGACTAGATTGACTCTTTTGTGGGTTTTCAGTGGTCCGACGAGTGTGAGGTGTGCTTTGAAAATCTTAAGACTTTGTTTACTTTGTCTCATGTTTTGAATCTACCCGAGGAAGGTATGGATTTTACTTTGCATTGTGATACTTTGGGAGTAGGCTTAGGTGGTGTGTTGATGCAAAAGGGGAAAGTGATTGCTTGTGCTTCTAGACAGTTGAAGACTCATGAGAAGAACTATCCTTCCCATGACTTAGAGTTGGCGACAGTGGTTTTTGTGCTAAAGTTGTTGAGTCACTACTTGTATGTTGTGCATTGCCAGGTTTTCACCAATCATAGGAGCCTCCAATACATATTCAGTTAGAGAGATCTAATCTTAACACATCATAGATGATTTGAGTTGTTGAAGGACTACGACATGACTTTTTTGTACCACCTTGGGAAGGCCAATGTCGTAGCAGATGCATTGAGTAGGATGTCTTCGAGCATGGGGAATCTTTCCCTCGGCACCAGTTGAGGAGCGACTGGTTGCTATAGATGTTTAGAGACTAGCCAACAGTCTTATCCGATTGCAGATTTTGGAGGATGGAAGTGTTCTTGCCTTTGTTGAGGCTTGATCTTCCATGATTGAGCATATTAGGGAAAGAAAGTTTGATGATAAGAAATGGTGCATGATTCAAGACAAGGTGATGAGCGGACGAGACGCCTGACCACTCTCAGATGCCTGTATGGCTGCACGAATTGGCCCATGGCGCTGGAAAGAACTACCCCTCTTAAAGGATCCTCTACTACCAGAAAACTGACACGCAGTATGGGTTCTCTTAATATTCCTCCTCATGCTCTACCAACTCCACCTCCATGGCAACTCCCACTATGGACTAGAAGGAAGCCCACTTGTATGATGACCTGAACACCACCAAATGAATGGAGTAGGACAATCCCCTCATAAATCTAAAAATCTTCTTAGCCTCATCATGAATAATAGCTAGGGAATGTCTAGAAAACTGATAAAAATGGGTCTCATACTATGCAACTGAAAGGGTATCTTGCAACTCAAAGACTATCCTGCCTCAAGTTCTAAAACCTCAACCTGCTCTCCTCTGTCAGACTCTAAGGGATGAAACGGTCATAGAAGGCACAAGAAACCTATGCTGAGTCACCGATAGAGATCCATCTCGTATAGATCCCAAATAGACTCTCCACTACTCTCTAGCCGGCTCACGCACTTGAAGTGTAGTATAGTGAACCGTATGAGACTTTTCCAAACCAAGTGTCTCAATTAAATCTTGACGCATAGTCAACAACTCATGTGCATCCTCACTCTTTCCACCCTGAAACTGAGGTGGATCCATCTTTCTAAACAACTCGTCATAGAAATGCTCATCCTCTGACAATGCAAGCAAAGGCGCACCATAAGCTCCAACTCTCAGAAAAGCATCACCATAAAATATAGGACCTGTCGGTGGCTGTCCCACAAGACCTTGAACAACTAGGGCCTGATGTTGATCTGAGGTTTAAGCCCCCACCCTAGACTAAGAACCCTCTAGTGTGCCCATCGCACCCTTATTCTGAATGAAACCCTCAAGCACACCCAACAATCTCAACTAGGTTTCCTGAAGCAATTGTACAAAAGTGTACGCTGGAGAAACTTTTTCCTCTCTAGTTTTCGACTCTGGTAGAGGCATTTCTTGCATGACCTCTCACTAGTCCAGCCCTTCGCTCGAGCTCTACCCCGATCTTTAGCTGGGTTCTCAACAACATGCTCACGGAGTGCCTCCCCTCTTCTACCAAAAATAGTAGATCTCATCCTAGCCATCTGTCAAAAGAACATGTGACCACTCAGTACTAGTGAAGGTAACCAGGCACAATAAGAATGAGTGAACAGATGGAAGTTTCTTAACAATCTTCATACCCTCTCAAAGATAAGCAATAGAAGTCTCCATGCCGATTCTCCAGACTCTGCTAAACTTTTCTTGTACACATGTAAGACCTATAAACCTGGGGATCTAATACATTGGTCACGACCCAAAAACCAATCGTGATGGTACTTTTCTTATCCCACTAAGACAGGTTAGCCTTACAAGCCCTCGACAAGGTGAAAAGTTGAAGTAAAGACAAAATTGAAATAAACATAACATAAACAAAAGGAAATCATAATATAACTAACAATCCCCAAAACATGGTGTCAAATGTACAAACCACAAAGTATTACAATATATTCAAATAAAAGAGTGAGTGACGTCTACCGAGATGAAAAGTAGCTACATTACAAATTCCAAAAGCAAGCCTCAAACTAAAGATGAGAGAGGATGGTCAAGACGATCCAAGCTCGTAACATACACAAGTGTAGAAATTTAAGGGGTGAGTACCACCTAAAAACAGTACTCATCAAGAACACCTAACTAACCCTAAGTAAAATAATATTGAACATGATACCCTGACACACCATCCAAACCTCCATATACTACCACCTATATAGAACTCAGACCAACCAAACACTAACAATTCACAATTAATAAAACAAAATAGTATAAGTAATACACTATATCTCGCACATCAAATCGTATACATATATCATCAACACAACCTTTCAAATTCAAGTAACCGTGAGATCATAGAAACTATTACAGAAAGGTCAACGAATAAGAATAAAGTGCAATACAATTTCATATAGAGTGGTGCATTTCTTCCCTAATGATACACACCTGCTAAATATCACATCGGGACCCAAGAGGGACTTATCAGTACGTGCACCTACCATGGCACGTGGCATGTTCCCTTAATATAGCATCTACCATGGTGTGTGGCACGTTCCTTTAAATTGGTTCCTCCTCGTTGTTCTCTTTTTAGTCACTTTCACAAAATATCATCACAACAGTGTTACAAAACCAATGAAAATAGAGATGTGCAAATGAATAAGGGGAGGATGATAACTTCCACAGCGATAACCAATCACAAAAAATAGTGGCACATCATACATTAGCAAATCAACAAATTTAATTTTATTCCCACTTGATTATTACAACAATTCAAACAAAATTTGATAACAAGTATGATATACGAGGACCTTAACCATTTTCCATTACTCCCAATCATACAACAATGCATACAATGTTCAATACACTTAAGAAAAGGTCAAAGAGGTCCACTTTCCTTAAAAGAGAATGAATCGACTTGGTACATTAGACTTCCCTTTACGACGTGTCTCTGAATCCACAAAATCGAATCAAATAAGTAATCTCAATAAGAAATCATGAACAACAACACCATAATGCTGATTTTGGAAACCGGGTCCAATTCTACCCAAAAAGTCATTCTCGATAGCTCAGGGTAAATCTAGAATTTTATATAAATTCATGATACCCAAAGGTTTTGAAACTCACTAGTGAAAACTCTATCGAAATTTGAGTTGAAATCAAGCTTAATAGTCCATTTTCCTTAAGAATCAAGCTCAAGAGGAACCCACAAAGTTTGAATTCAAAATAAACGATTAGATTGTAAAATCATGAAATAATCAATGGGTTATCAAGGTGGGGGAGTTAAAATCACTTACTCAATAGTTTTATCTTTAAAATCCTCTTTAAAATCACCTCTCTAGAGCTCTCAAAGTCCAACAATGGAGATTGGGGAAGAAATAACATTTTTGGGAAATTTCATTAACTGCCAGGCAATCCTTCTTTGTGAATGCAGCCTTCCCTCCACGATCATGGAGACCAAAGGCCTAGCCCTTCCTAAACATGGGCAAGATTCTGCGAACACGAAAGCCAAACATTCCAGCCTTCTGCGATCCTGGCCAAGACCACGTGTACGTGTAGGCTAAACTTCCCTCCCCTTCATGATCATAGATGAGGCTCTACAAACATGAAGGTGGAAATCAGTACTAGAACAAACCAACACCAAGACAAAAATATTCACCAAAAGGATCCTCGGGATTCGTTCAAAATCCCGTGCACACAAACCAGATATGCTTCTCAACTAAATTCAACGTTCCGGACTAAATTGAAATATTGAAACATGGATTTGAGATATCCTTAACCTTGCACCCTATATAGTCACAATAAATTAACTTATACCCAAAAATACCAAACTGCCCTCGGAACCTCTGAAAATTCAACCAAGACCACACCTAGGCCTAAAATCATCCTCCAAATCCAATGGTATTGTTGAAAGTCCAATCCGAGTGTTCAAACTCCAAACCTTGACCAAAGTCAACTCTTGGCCTTAACTCATTTAAACTTCCAACTTAAGAGCTCAAATCTATATAAAAAAAAAAGACTTCAAAACTAAAAACAACAACACTCCTAGATGGAATTCAACATTCTGGAGCTAATGAAATAGACAAAATTCTATTCTGAGACTCGTAGCTCCGGGTGTTGATAATAATAACTTTTTAACAACTTAAATCCTCCAAAACTCTAAAACTTAAAAAAAAACCACAGCTTTTTGGTCCGATTACAAAACCAATCGCATAAACTGACCAACATGACTCAGGGAAACTATAGGGAGGGGTAAAATGATAAATTTCTAAAAAATTCTAAAAATGACCTTCAGGGTTATTACAAAATCATATTTGGATTCTTAACTATTTTTGTTCCTAGAAGTGCCAAATCAGTAAAGCCTGGGCAAGTTTTGCTATCAACTAATGTTGTTGCAATTTAAGGTGATTTTGGTGAGTTTCAATATTTAAAAGTTCGCTTTTATAAAACCTATTAATACTAAAAAAAAAACAACTACAAGTTGGTGGTAGTAGTGATTTCTCTCCAAATAGATTTGATAAACTACAAAGGTGAAGAAGAGCATGTGTTGGATCATTGTTCTGTGTATGCAGCTAGGAATGTAGATATTTCTCCTAAGCAACAACACAATACCAAAAAGAAACCAGAAAGATAGACTCGTTGGGATGGTAAGATGACTGACGAATTTGTTCCAAGGCACCTACCGATGCGACTGACAAAACAGAACCACATGAGAGTGTCAACAAGATCAATAAACCGAAGAAAAAGTGATGAACTAATGGACAGATTTGAAGAAAAAGACGAGAATAATACTCGAAGTTACTTTAGAAGACCAATTTTTTTAGTTCATCCATTTATAAAAGAAACTTTGAAGTTGATAACTCAACTTTCTTCTTGGCTTTTATAATTTCTATTAACTAAGCATCCTCATATGCAATATCCTCACAGAGTTTATTATAAACTCTACGATGGTCACAGAATATGTAATTATCTCTAGCTCTTATTTTCTACATGGTTTTTAAAAGTAGAGGTTCTTAACCTCATTAGGATTGGTAAGGTAAGGTCTAGTCCCCCTTTCTTGTACTTATCTCAATGGAGGATTTTTATTTGATCATTAATAAAAGACCATCGGGTACAAGTGGAGTAGTTTTTTTAAAGAAAATAAAGAAAACTGAGCAAACCAATCAAATAGTTGTTTTTAATCCTTTACAATAACAATAATACCCACAAAGATGCCCATCACATCATCAATATCAGATCTTCATTTCCCCATTACTCCAAAGTACAGTCATATAACACATAGACACTTCAAGAAGAGTCAGAGAAAGCCTCAACTTGCCTTAAATGGAATCCAAACGATCAAATCAATGTTTTTCCTTCTGAATAGCCTTCGAATGATCCCAATTTGATCAAATGCATACTCTACATAAATATACGAAACTTTGGACACTCATATTGTTATACTTTTATTTTGGACACTGAAAGTTAATTGGAAATTTAGGTTACCGATAGTTTAAGGATCTTAAGTTCTAAATTTGATTTCTTAACCTTACACACAAAATTTCTAATTTCTTTTACTCATACTCAGTTTAAAATGATGAAATAATCCATACATCAGAAAAATGATTCCAAAGTCGGTTTACCCATAACATAAGGACCTTAAATATGAAATTTCAACAGAAAAAAGTTCAATCAACCTCCAAATCAAAGAATTGCGATTTCTTGATCTAGGGTGAAACCCCCTAAATTCTTCTGCAACAAACTCATGGATAAAAATGAAAACAATCGAATAAATCATGAAAGAATACCAAAATAAGGACTAGATACTTACCCCTTGTTACACATAGGAAAATGATGCAAACATAACTTAATTTCGAGCTCTAGAACTCCAGAAATGCTCAGAATACTAAATAAATAGAGTCTAAAATTTTAATACATTGTTAGATTGCACCAGTAATATCATTTTTCACTAAAACGGTCGTAATTCACTCATATGACCTCGGCCTATGAGTTTAAATAATTATAGGGATCTATTCGCCCAATCAATACTCAATGGTGTGCTCGTTCACCCAATCAAATTTAATTTTCGCTCATTAAAGAATTATTTCATCGGTGTCTTGATAAAAATCTAATCTTGACTTACCGAAATTGCACCAAACTTTCCAATTCAATCCTATTATTCATGCTAAAAATTTTAAAAGTCCAAGAAAAAATTTTCGATCTCTAAAACTAAAAGTGAACCTTTTTTCTTGATGACTGTGGTGTTCCGGTTAGGCGCACCTCGTCTAATTCCATGAAATACCTGCCACCTCACACCAAAACCTTTTAATCAACATATTTTTATGCTTAAATAAGGCCAAAATATCCAAAAGGTTAAAAATCCATCTAAACTCATACGAAACTTCTGGTCATGAATCAAATATACTACTAGCTTGGAAACAGTATTCCAGATTCAATAAAATCATCAAAACACCCAAAAAAGGTAGTTCTTTGTCTCACCAATGTGATCACAGTTGGGAACCTTTGGAAATTTCATCGAGTCATTATTTGGATTGTAAATCATCTGACTTGATCCATTCATAAACAACATTTCACCTCCAAAAGGGCGGAGATAAAAAATCATACCCCTAGAAATTAGATGGATACTTAATGATAAACATTTTTGTCCAAGATGATTTGACAATTGGACCCCGTACTCCTTCATAACCTACATATCCGCGTGACTCTTCAAATGATTACAAAATATAGAGAGATCATTTCCAAACACATCGAGGAACTACATGAAAACAAAATTTCCTTCTCCGCAACAAGGTTACGCCATTTCTCACCATCTCCCATCAGCCAATTCAACTAAAATAATGTTCCAATTTTTATTATAAAAAATGAATATGCATGGTAGAAATAGCCCAATGATGATTCCCATTCACAAATACATCTGACTTCATGAATAGTATCCCAATCGGAAAATCATCCAAACAGCTCAAATAATTGATATTTAGACTATATATAATTCCCACATCATAAAATAAATAGTTATAATGCCAATATCGGTTAATAACCTTATAATCATATCAAGCCCATTATATGCCAAACCATACATGAACAAGCAACCAGTTATAGCACTAGGTATTTTTTTGAGATTCCTAATTGACGAATTCCATAAAAATAAGTCTTTGTTCTCAATACGAATACAAATCAACCCACTGGCAGAACCTACAACCTCGATAGAATGATTTTGGGATTTGTTCGTAGGACAATCCTAGTCAATTTTCTATGTATCCGCTAGAGTAATCTTGTTGTCACGACCCGATTCTACACCCTAGTCGAGACATGGTAAATGGAACCCCAAGTGATCTCAAGCTAACCCTTGAAATAGAATATCTAAGCATATAATATGAAAACTAAAGCAAAAGTTGTAAACAAAAATCATAAATGAAATAAATTTTAGAAGTAAGTCTATTACAACTGAATACTAATCTTGGAAGTCCTCTAAATTGAACAAAATGATTTGTTGGGACAAGACCCGAGATTGCCTGAAAGCTAACACAACTGAAGTGAATAGAATTTAATGACTCATAACTGAAGTCCTTTTAATGTGAGGAGGACTCACCACAATGCTAAAAGCAGACGAATTTATTGGAACGTCTTCTTGCAAATCTGAATCGGGGTGCTAGAATCTACATCATAAAATGATGTAGTGCAAAGTAGCGTTAATAAATGAAATGTATTGGTATGTAAGGTAAGTACTAAGATCAACAATTATATAAGAAACTGAAAGAACTATGAATCTGAGCATGAGTTATACACAAATAATAACTGAAGAATTGAGAGTCAAAACTATGACATATGACATAGTATTACAGAAACATAAATGTATATCTGAGACCATATTTCCTGAAATCATATATAGAAGGAGCATATCTGAAAATCATCCTATCTGGAAATATTATAATGATAATATCAAGAAGACATAAAATAAATGAAATAAATTTTTAGGTGGAAGTTTCTCTTAACCGGAATACACCACGTGAGCTCATGATGTCCAATAGCTAACCCAGATGGGAGGGCTTCTCTATACCTTACCAGAGTATAGGACCATATCATATCTATGTGAATCCACTAATCTGAGCCTCTCAAGGCCAGAAGGTCAACCGTCATAAGAGTAAAACATAATCCTATGGTGGTATGTAGTTCTGAAATTGGGATATCTACAACCCTCTTTTGCTCGGTGCTAAATACTACTCTCAAAACATACTATCCATATAGCTCATAAAAACATGTATGTTAAGCTTATCTAGAAGCTTATCATGAGCCTTGCTCAAAAAAAATTTCTAAAGCATATCTTGGTGTTCTCTCTTAAATCATATACTAAAATTTCTTTCTAAACCATATCTTTCAAATCATGAGAAAGTTTTTTAGAACATGCATAACTTGTAGATTCTCAAAATAGCTTTCATAATAACATAAATGTTCAAAAATCATGCTTTGAAATATAAGCTTAAAGAATCATTCAGAAAATCATGTCAAGGACTGATAAGGATGATCATGGAAAACCTTTCTAAACATAAAAAGGAAGTACAATCGTCAAAATCCATAATCATGAGTAAGTAATTCAAGAAATCATGCTATTGGATCATAAAAATGGTGAATTTGAATGTGGACCTATAAACCCTAACTATAGAATTGAATTCATGAAAACTGAGAAATTTTAGACATGCGGATGAAAGTAGTTTCTCATTAGAGTCCTACATACCTTAATTGCTAAATTATGAAGTTCTATGGTCAAATCTTACCTTGGATGATGGATGAATCTTGGAGAAAGTTAGTTTCTTGAGAACTTCTCTTTCTAGGGTGAATTTAGGAACTAGGGAGGTGAACTACGACTTTGGGGTCTTATATAGGGCTTTTGACGTGCGCTATCGCACGGATAATGTCTTGGGCGCACAGCCGGAGCGTGGCAAGGTCGTAGCTGCTGCTTCCTCGTGCTAGCGCGCGGTCGGTGTGCAGCCCGTGCACAGCAAGACAATGTCTAGTAAAATGGGCATAACATTTTACTCTAAGCTCCAATTGATGCAAACTTGGTGGCAGTGTCTAGTAAAATGGCATAACTTTGTACTCCAAGCTCTAATTGATGCAAACTTGGTGGCGTTGGAAAAAAAACTCATATGCCTTAAATTTGATAGGCTACAAGCTACCTAATTCATTATATATTGAGAGATATGGATATTTTACATTTCCCCTTGCATGAACTAATGCAAAGAACTTAGTTGGTAGGAAGGTTTTGAACTTGGCTTGGTGTTTGAGGTACCTTACGACCCAAAAACACATCTGATATACTTACTACACTTAGTAAAAAACCTTAACGTATGTCTACAACTTAGAAATCATCCGGGTTTGGCCTATACACATACGGGGATGGTTCAAACCTTTCTTAAAAGTTATGGGATGTTACAATATGTCCCTCTTGGGATCATTCATCCTCGAATGAAGATTAAAGCTAGAATAGACATGTGAATAAAGTAAAAAAAAATCTTCAGGCAATTTGTTCTATATATAATAGAATAAATTGAATTGTACTAACAACAGGGGTCTAGCAATCAATTCTTATTCTTCTTTGGGTGTTGTGACTTAAAAAGATTATGGAGGAACATAAAGAATTTGCAGTCAGTTCTCCTTCCTCGCTAATATATTTTTTTGAAAAACTTTAAAATAATATGTCAATTTTCAAAACACTAAAATGTAACTCGTATGTTTAAACTACTAAAGGACATGTTTATTTTTTAAAATACTTTCTTTTAAAAACTATTAAGGAAACATATATAGAAACTAAGTGAAGCAAGCACCTTAAGCTCTTTATGAACATCCTCAGGTTTAAATTACCTTACTAAAAAGTCAAGTAAGTATTCCAGCTAATTCATAAGCATATGAGGCTCTACGAGACATTTACATATTATACGAAACTGATTGCAGGATTATGAGAACAAGAGTACCAACGGACCAAGATTGGCATCAAGATTATGGTAACATATATGCTTTCTGAATCCATGATATGACATGCTATGCATTCTACTCCCGAGCTATAATCGGAAGGTATGAGGCCTATTACCTATATTTATATGTCTGAGACACAGATTGCCACAAGATGGCGAATATGATGCCGGTTAGCTACTATAAGGCATCACCATTAATAGCACCTGGTTGAGTATGACATTCATTTACATATATATATATATGTGTGTGTATGTGTGTGTGTGTGTGTGTGTGTGTGTATTCATGACATACGATTATGCGAGCATACTATGCATATTTAATTTATATAAGGTCGGATGTTAGCCATGGAGGCTATTAGAGTTTCTGTTTCAAGTGGTATCTTTATTACCCTTTTTACAACAATTATTTATGATTCTACTTTTTGCCTTACATAGCAACACATTTTTATTTGTACTGACTTCTCATTGCCTAGGGAGCTGCATTTTTGTTTCATGCATTTAGGTCTAGGTAGGGATTCTAATCGACCCCTCCTCTAGGATTCAGGGTTCAGCTGTGAGTTGGTAAGATCCACTCTTCCTGGAGCTTTCATATGATGTTTACTTTTGTTGTACAATTTGGGTATAGTTGGGGCCTTGTCCCCAACAGTGCTTATGATGCTCTTACAGGAAATTATGGACACAGTATTTTGAGTTTCTTTCTGCAGCTTCAAGTCTCCAGCCCCATAGGCTTGGCATGTATATATATGTATGTACGTATGTATGTCTTCAGTTACGGCCTCATCGGCCAACTAGTACTTTATTATTTTTGTCTTATCTACCTTCGTCTATATGACTTTTTAGTATTCAAGTTATGAACTTAATGGTCCAAGCTTAGTATTTTAGATGTTATGCTGCCCAACCTTCTGGTCCCACAGTTGAGTAAGTTAGTATGTTTCAGTGGCTAAGTTGGTTGAATAAGGTATCGAGTTCCAGTCACGCCTCCCTTAGTTTTGGGCGTGACAAAATATACTTAAAATGATGTAGTATAGGAGTTAAAAGAGTAGGAAAAAACTCAAATATCCCTAAGAAAATAAATGTCGGACAGGTCTACAGTCCCCATGTACGGTCTGTATTCCACTCCACGAACCGTACTGTCCACTCTTGGACCAAATTACTGAAAATCAACTTTCTGATGAAGAACCACGAACTAACTTCCACGACATGTCAAACCTTACACGACTCATATAACCCTCTTGTGCACTGGAGTCTCAAACTTAGGCCTGGGTCCTCAGGCTTCGAACCACGAATGCAGAGTAGGGACCGTATTTCCCTTTACGGGTCGTACAAGTCATCTATGTTACTGACAACACTAAGTCTCTGATGAAAAATTATGATTACCTTTCTATGAGTCATAGTTCCAAGTACGATCGGTAGTTCTCCTTCGTACAATCCACGTTCAAAAATCCCACTTTATGAAGTCTAAGTCTACGGGGAAAAATATGGCTCATGTTCCCAACCACGGGCTGTACTGGTGGCTCGTAGAACTGAGTCTGAGGCTCAACAATTTTTGAAAATACAAGGCATCAACCAAGACTGACATTCCACTAGTCGTGGTACCTTGTAAAACATGTACATGCTGCTCGTGAAACACTTGCACCAGCAATTTCAGCTTCTTTTCAACTTTCAATGACTTTTACACTTCCTAGGTGTTACAAATCACTCATCTGAATTTTGCCCTATTAACATGTTTTATGGTTTCTGCGAGTTCAAAGGCTAATCATCCTTGATGTGGAGCATGTAATGTGAACTTAGAAGGAAGAATAATCTTTGTTTTGGAGAGTAAGCACATTCAAAAAGTTATTCTGAAGCACATTGCAGCACTTAGAAGATTTCGATTAATCAAGCCTAAAATAACATGAGCTAAGAAGCACCAATTTTGTTTGTTGTCTATCTCTTATAGTCTAACTATTTCTTATATAGCTAGTATTATTAGCACATTTATGTACCAAATTACTATAGGAACTTACAGTTTAGTGCACCCAAGCAGCTATTTATTACCCAAAACTTTCCTTCTTGGCATTCATCTTTAAAAGATTCATCTTGAGAATTGAGATTGTGCCAGAATATTTGCTTCTGTGTAATCTATATATTAGAAAGTTCAAGAAAGTTACTGCTTTCATAACTGCACCGTGGTTTGGTTTTAGATATGATAAGTTTCATGATGATTAAAAGGTTGTTTTTATTTTATGCGTCAAGGGTGGTTATAGTTGTGACACATATTGTTTAAAGTTGATGATTTCCAGGGTGTTATGTTAGACTCTGATTCGGCTAAAGATGGTTAACGGGAAGCTACATTGGGGTGCTGTTGGTGGTCCTCATTCTCATAAAAATTGCTAGATTGTTTCTATTGATTTGGCCGATGAGAAGTGAGGAAAGCTGGAGCAACCCTACTATGGAAAAAGAAATTTTAGTTTTATTATCAGTGTCGGGAAGTGATCTTCCTGGTTTTTGTAGTAATCGGAGAACCTGCACGGATTTACAGGTTACGAAGGAAAATGGGGTCAAAGAGACTAGGGCAAAACATCATACCATCAGATTTCCTCCTGATATTTCAAAGTCAAGTAAAGTAAAGGTGAAATTTCACTCGATTCTGATCTTGTTAATCATTTTCCTTTTTGCGAAAGAGTTATTTTTCTAGAACAATTGGTTTGGCTATAGTGCTTGGTGTCTTTCAATCTAAATGGTTTTGGATGTTGTTTCTCTTCTCCAACCTGTGTTTTATGTTATTTTGCTTGAACTCTTCAAAAACTAGTCGGATCTGGAGAATCCTGCATGCATCAATTGAAAATGAAAATATGCAAAAGATGTTGATACGTCCTATCCACAGAGAAATCTTATCCTCTTCAACACATCACCGATGGATGATGCAATTGCTATCACTTCGGCTGCGGGATGGGAATGAAGGTCGATGATGCATTTTGTGCAACGCTCTTCTGTTTGGCTTATTGCTCTCTGTTTACTGACAATAGTGACTTACACAAGGCTCGAGTTGCAACTTTAAGAACTAATCATCTATTACAGTAGCTGCATAGTTAGAAAGTTCATCTATCTCATTACCTAAAACTGATATAAACCAAACAATTACTCATTTGAGTTCCACTAAATGAATTGACAATCATTTTACTGAAAACGCGCATTATAGAGTGGGTCCAATGAACCTGTGATAAACTTAGTGCACCACATTAAAACGCAGTCCTAAGTCATTAAACATAGGATACTTTCTTCACACCAAGAAAATTTAAGTAACCGAGACAAGAAATAATCTAACACTTCCAAAGCACCCCACAAACCTGTCGTTCTAAAGGTATAAACTTTGACATAAAGTATGTGTTGTGTGATCTAGATTTTGTCAAAGCAAAATTACTTTCCAATATTATACAACAATTAATGGAAGTTATTTGAACGAAAACAAAGAACAAACTTCTTTATAAAACTCATTAAGAGCAAACATTTTCTCATTTCAAGCATATCAGATAACATTGATTTTCTAACTATGTAGTTGTTGTAAATATGAACATTGGATAGCTCTTAAATAACAATATCGAGCCTTGTAATCAAAATTTCAGTTGAAATAATTTTTTCTCAACCAAGATTCAAAACGTACCAACAAAATGTGATATGCAATCAGCGAGTATATGCAAATCTTGTTCTGCATGTAAAGAAATAACATTTGTACATAACAATGAACAGTAAAACAGAGAAACCCCATCCTTCTTCATTGCAACCCGTGCCATCAGCAGGGAGTAGATTTGTTGTTCCAAACATCAGCATTCACTTCCTGAAAGTTCAAAAGTACATAACAGTTAACAAAACATTGTTTACTTTATCAAGAAAAAAAGTATCCAAAGTGCCACATATGTGATCTATATTTAACATGTATCAGAACTCACTTTGGTTAGAAATTACAAGCACCAACTAAATTTGAGACTTGTCAAAATTGCTTCCATTCAAATATATATTGGTTAACTTATCTGATCTTTAAATGGAACATGGAAATGCAACTTCAAGAGGTATACATAGTCAATATAAATACCAAAAGAGTTAGAATAAATCACACACTAATGCAAATTCAACATATTATGCTACGAAAAAAATGGATAATTAATTTAGAGTAAGAGATTTACATAGAAATCATGCCCTTCTCTAGCTCCAGTAAGTCTAACATGCAAGGATATTCCTTATACAGACCTTTAGACTTCTTCCCCTTTTCTCCTTCGTATTTTTTTTTGTGATCGAGAAATCCGTCTATAGCTGGTCTTCTGGCCAACGCAGCTTCTAAAAATCACGGATGATAGGCCTGCCCTTCTACCCTTCACCACTTAAATGCTAGAGTTAGTTCGCTTGACAGAGGCTTGAACCTGTAACCTAAGACACAAGTCCCTCAACCTTTGTGAATCGAGATAAATGCACAATAAATTACCTTGGTCTGCGACACTTTAATGACTCAAAAGGGACGTAAGTCAAAAAATTGAAGCACAATATAACAAAAGTCGATGCATATCTATCAAACTCTTGCCATTGTCTCTTACAAGGATTAACTATATTTCCTTGTTATAGATTGGCTACATTAACTTGTGTTAATTTTTCAAAGTATCATGACAGATAGTTGATACCATAACAAGTAAAAATTACACTTGAATTGCTAAAAATGGTTTAAATCTCTCACTTGGTGATACATAACCAATGCACCTAATTAGTTTAACTTTAATATTGTGGATTACAGAACATATTTAATGTACTCTAAACATGATTAAAACATATACTATTGTAGGAACTATTTTTGATTGATATAACAACGATGATTAAATTTGTAGCCTTATATACTTTAGAAAAGATGGGGTCCTCTTAAACAAAGCTCATCCCCATTATCTTTCTCCTATTTGTGCCTTTGACTCCATCCCACGCTCATGGTCAAAGTAAGTAAACTTTCTTCCTGAGATCCTCTATCCTTGCACCGAACCATTGGATATTGATAAAGTGAAAGACATTTCAGTTTTGATTGACCAAATAAGTAAAACAAATAGAAGATAGTCCTAAAGAAACACTGTTGAGTGCAATTAGCTTGAAAATTAAGACACCAAGCACTAGAACCAAAATAATTGTTCTAGCGAAGAAGTTTCATGAAGCAAAAAAGCACTAAAAAGATCTTCAAACAGATATGATTCAAAGATGTTTGTGATATGCAATGCCATGTTGTTATGTAAATGAGAAAAGAAACAAAATTTAATAGCTCTTGAGAAAAAATGTATAAAGAACTCTTACTAATTATTTATCACACAATTTTCGTCATCTAATATTTTGTTGACGTTGATGTTGTTGCATTCCTGGTATGTTCCGCAACAAAGGGCCAAACAAGGCTTTCAATGTAGAGCTTGGCGTCAACAAGGTGACCACAGTTGGTAACCTCTAGAAATCTCATTGAGTTATCAGTTGGATTGTAAATCATGAAAATTGATCCATTCTTAAACAAAATTTCACCTTTACTTGACATGCAAAAGTATGGACCAAATAAACTATACCCCACATACCTGATGTTAAACATTTTTGTCCAAGACTCTTTAACTCCGTACTCCTGCATAACCCACACATCTGCATGAGTCATTACAGGATGACAGGTCATACAAAGATCATTTTCTAACACACCAAGGTACGGCGTAAAATCAAAAATTCCTTCTCCGTAGCAAGGGTTCTCCATTTCTTCCCATCTCCCATCAGCCAAATCAACCACAAGGATGACACAATCATTATAATAACCAGAAAACTTATTAGTAATAGCCCAATGAAGCTTCCCATTCACAATCATACCCGAGTTATTGAATGGCATGCCAATCTGTAATACATCCAAATGTTTCCAATAATTATTATTCAGACTGTACATTTTTCCCACATTATAACATGAATTGTCATCACCCACATTTAAGATGATATCCACCACCTTATAATCATCATGAAGCTCATCGTATCCAAAACCATACATGTAAAAAGAACCGGTTCTAGAACTAGGCACTTTCTTGAGCTTCCTGATTGACGGATTCCAGAGAAACAAGTCTTTTTGCTCAATGGCAACACAAATAACCCCATTGACGGAACCAACAACCTTAATAGATTCATAGGATTTTTTTGGAGGATAGTCCAAGTCAATTGCCCTAGTAACCAGGTCATAAAGTAAAGAGTTAAGGGAACAGTCCTTCAGATTGTTTTCAGGTGGATCAAACCCCAGCATAAACCTATGAAATGCCTTGTTATTAGTAGATATGTTGAGATGGGTGTTGACAAATTTACGACTAGAGATTAAACCAAGCCAGGATTTTGATACAGACCTAAATTTCAAAAGGGGTTTCACTGGAAGCCTTAAGAGGATTTCAGTGATGAGCTCTGCTGGTAGAACAGTGGTTGTAAAGTTTGACTCTTGAACTGAAGAAGAAGAAAATGGAGCATTGCTAGTGTGTTTGCTCCTCTTTTGGTGTCGATGGGAGGCTTCAGATTTCATTGTGTTGTAGAATTTTGAGAAGACATCAAGGTTTTTGATGTTTTTATCTATAACTATGCTCTGGAAATATTTTCTAATTGTACCATCTACGAGAGATATGTTATATAATTCTTGTCAAATAAATGGTCATTTCTTTTTTGGAAAAAGATTTAAAATTGTTCCTCAAGTGTCATTTGATCAATTTTTGTCCTTTTAAATTCGCCAAAAATGAGAATGCATTTAAGTTGTTGCGGGAACTTCACGCTCAAAAGAATCTCTTAAATTTTACATTCCAAAAAATCAGTCAAAGAAATCTAGTGTTAGATTAGGAGAATTCACCCATAAACTTTAATTCACTATTGGTTTTGTCCATTTGCCTTCATTTAACCGAGATTTTTTTCGTGACATTGGATTTGAACAGGGACTTAGTTTTTTATTTTTTATTAAAAAAATTAGTAAAGTGAAAAACTTAATCAAGCCGATGAAATAATGCTTTATAAATTTGTTGGATAAAATATATTCTAAAGCACTTTGTTGATTGTAGCCTAAAACGACTTGAGAAAAAAGCTCTATTTTGTACTAAGTTGTCTATCTCTGTCATAGCTATTAGAAAATGAACAGCGGAAGCAGTACTATTCAAGATCACGTATTCATATTATAACTAAATAATATAATCAGAATGAATATAGAAGAACACTAACATGTTCTTGAAACACTAAGCAGTGTCTGTTGATTTTTAAGAAAAAACAAAACAAAAAAATAAATTCTGGAATAGAACTGACCTGCGTGCCTCTGTTGTGTAACTGCCTTGTTGGTCCTGCCTTGGCACTACCTGATGGCATGGCATTCGCCTAGCTTTGGCATGGCATTCATGCTGGGCACTGATGACTTTGCTTCATGGCATCGCTTGATGGCCTTGCATGATGGCTAGCGCCTCATGGCAAATGACTTGGCTAGTGCCTCATGGCATGCCTTAGCGCCTAGCCTGATGGCATGCAATGGCCTTGCCAGCGCCTTGCCTTTACCTTGCCTTGGTTTTGCCTTGGCCTGGCCTGATGGCATGGCTGGCTTGCGCTGTTGGCATGGCCTGGACTGGCCTGCGCCTGGTCGATGGATTATTTTGGGTAGTCTACTAGTCTAGTTTTTTATGGCGAACTCCAAATGATCGGAAATTTGGCTGGTTGATCGGAAACGACCCAGTGAGCAGTAAACAAGGCCTTTTTTGACTATTCGGAGTCTTTTGATAGGTTTTTGGACATTTTTGTATTTTCAAAAGAATAAAAAAAATTGAAAAAATTATTTTTGATACTCCAGAGTTTTAAGGGTTCATCTCTAATACTTATAAATGAATTTTAAAGTTAAAATATGAGTTTATATATGTACATAGTTCCTCTTTCCCATCAAATAAACTTGTATATATTGATATTATTGTGTTTGTCTTTTGATATGATGACTTCTTTTAACTTTCCAACTAAGTTGCAAGCTGAATCAATGTACAAGAGGTCATATATACATATACCTGACTAAACTTAATAGATTACTCTCTAACTGAGTTGGACTTGTCTTGTTTTTAGTGGTACTACATATGAACATGCTCATATATTTGCTTAAATAGTTAAGTTTCCTATCGAATCTAACTGTTCATTAGCATGACTATATGTGTCTTGTAATTTTGTTTTTTCTTAATATAGCATGTATGCCTAATGATCTGTTTCAAATATCTCTCAGATTAACTATATCTCATTTCAATCCCATGTCCTCTATCTTGAACCAAAACAAATTGGAAGGTCCTAACTATGGGGACCGAAAACGGAACCTTGATAAAGTTCTTGCATCTGAGGGTTTTAAATATGTGTTAGTTGAGGAATGCCCTATTAAACCAGCAGATGCTACTAATGAGGAGATCAAAGCCTTTGATAAATGGGCCAAGGCTGATGAGATGGCAAAGTTCTACATTCTTGCCTCAATGGTGAATGTCTTGCACCATCAACATTAGTCCATGACATCTGCTTATGATATGCTCGAATCTCTCAAAGAGATATTCGGAGAGCAGAATCATGTTGCAAAGTAGACTACCTTTAAGGCCCTCTTGACCACCAAAATGGTTGAAGGATCCTCTGTCAAGGAACATGTGTTGAATATGATGAGTTATCTGAATGAGCTGGACATGCTTGGCGCTGCCATTGGTAAGGAAACTCAGGTGGATATGGTCCTACAGACTCTGTCGGATAGTTTTCAACAATTTTTCTTGAATTATAACATGAACAAGATGGATTTGTCTCTTGCGAAACTACTGAATGAACTAACAGTGGCGAAATTCATTATAAAGCAGCAAACTCCTTCTTCTGTGGCAATCATGGTGGACAAACTTGCCTCTTCCTCTTCTAAACCGGTGAAAGCCAAAAAGAAGAAGAAGAAGTCTCGCAAGATTATTGCACCTGGAGAAGCTAAAGGTGGTGTGGCTAAGCCTAAGGGCAAGTGCTTCCACTGCAAGTAGTCTGGTCACCACAAGAGGCAATGCCCTGACTATCAAGCCAAAATGAAGAACAAAGGTAATTCTTATTAAATGTCATTAAAACCTATTTAGCGGTTATTTCTACACAATTATGGGTTGTAGATTCGGGAGACACAGACTATGTCTGCAATTCTTTGCATGGGTTTCAGGAAACACGGCAGCTAAGTGAGAATGAAGTAAGCATTTTTCAGGCCAATGGGGAACCAACACCAAACCTAGCAATAGGAAATATTTCCTTTTAATTTAGTAGTTCCAGAGTCTAGTTATTGAAAGATGTCCTTTATGTACCTTCTATAAGAAGGAATTTATTATCAATTTCAGAAATAATGGATGCTGGTTATGAAATTTTCTTTGCCAATAACTGTAATGTTATTAATTATAATATGCAATTCATCCATAGTGCTCCTAAAATACATCATCTGTTTGTATTTAAAGTCTCCCATGACATGTTACAACAAATCGAATTAAATAATTTTGAAATTTTTCATATAAGAAATGTATTTTTGAATTGAGTAAAACTTACTTATGGCACTTACGTCTAAGTCATATCAATATAAATAGGATTTCGAGGTTGGCTTCTGATGGTCCTTTGATTTCATTAATAGTGGAGGCACTACCAACCTGTGAATCCTGTTTAGAAGATAAAATGACAAAGAAACATTTCCCTTTCAAAGGAAATAGAGCCGGTAATAAGTTAGAATTAATTTATTCTGATTTTTGTGGTCCTATGAATATACAAGCAAGAGGTAGTTTTGAGTATTTTGCGACTTTCATATATGATTACTTCAAATATGGATACATTTATTTGTTGCACTGTAAATCTGAATGCTTTGAAAAATTAAAATAATTTAAGATAGAAACACAAAAGAGACATGGTAAACATATCCAAACATTATGATCTGATCGTGGTGGTTAATACCGTTTTGTGAAATTCATTAAGTACATATCATAATCATAAATTACATCTCAATATTCTGCTTTAGGAACACCACAACAACTTGGTGTGGCAGAACGAAGAAATAGAACTATTTGGAAAATGGTTAGATCAATATAAAGTTATTCAGATTTGCCTTTTTTGCTTTTGATGGTATGCCTTAGAAACTACAAATTACATTCTGAATTTGGTTCCATCTAAATTTGTTCATTAAACTCCATTCGAATTGTGGAATGGGAACAAGCCTAGTCCATGGCATATTCAAGCTTAGGGTTGTGCAGCACATGTGCTAAAAGGGAAAACTGATAAGTTGGAATCTAGAACAGAAGTGTGCATTTTTATTGCATATCCTAAAGGCCCTAAAGGTGGTTTATTTTATTGTCCTAAGGAACAAAAGGTAATTGTCTCAACAAATGCCATGCTTCTAGAGCGGGACTATTTAACTAACCATGTTCCTAGAAGTAAACTTGTATTATGGGAACTAAGCAAAATAATAACTAGTAATGAAGCGCCAGAATGAGTTCCTTAAAAAATCGTTGACATTCCATTGTGTCCTCATAGTGGGAGAAATGTCAATAGGCAAGAGGTTTCACACAAGGTTGCTCAAGAGCAAACTCCCGACATATCGCCACCACAAAGTAGTGGGAGCTATGTCGAGCTGCTTGCAATTGTGCCTGTAATTGGAGGGGAAGCAAATCAGGATGTTAATAATTTAGTTCAAGATGTAGCGCTATAGTAACTAGTCATCGTAGTGGTAGAGTTATTGGAAAAGTTGAATGATTTACACTCTTGGGAGAATCATATGATAGAATCCTTGAAGAACTAATACAGAACCATTAAATTATGCCAAAGCACTACATGATAAAGATGTTGAAATATGAATTGTTGCTATGAAATGTCAAATGGAGCCTATGTACTCAAACCAAGTCTGGGATCTTGCAAGTTAGGATGACATATTCAGTCGAAGATTGTGCCAGGCTTTACATTTAGGAGATTGTTCGCCTTCACAAAGTTCCATTATCTATTATCTCTGGTCAAGGGGCTCAGTTTAAAGCACATTTTTGGAGATGTTTTCATAAGGGTCTAGACACTCAGGTAAATCTTAGCACCACATTTCATCCACAAACTGATGGACAGGCAGAGCGTACTATTCAGACTGTTAAGGATATGGTACGTGCATGCGTGCTGGATTTTAAAGGAAGCAGGGATGAACATCTACCTTTTATTGAGTTTACTTATAATAATAGCTTCCAAGATAGTATTTAGATAGCTCCTTACGAAGCACTATACGGGTAGAAGTGTAGGTCATTGATCGGTTTGTTCGAGGTCGGGAAGCAGAGTTGCTAGGTCCCAATCTAGTCCAGCAATCGATGGAAAAGGTTAAGTTTATTAGATATCGGTTGCATACAACACAAAGTCAACAAAAGTCTTATGCAGATGTTCAATGACAGGACTTAGAGTTTGATGTAAAAGATTGGATTTTCCTAAAAGTATCGCCTATGAAGGGCGTCATGCGATTCAAAAAGAAAGGGAAGCTTAGTCCCATGTATATTATACCATACAAGATTATTTGGAAGATCGGTATCATGGCATACGAGCTTGATTTGCCTTAAGAATTGGAAGCAGTCCATCTTGTGTTTCGTGTATCTATGTTGCAGAAGTGCATTGGAGATCCTTCAAGTATTACGCCAGTTGAGAATGTTTGCACTGCTAAAGATTTGTCTTATGGAGAGGTACCGGTAGCTATTTTAGATCGGCAAGTAAGAAAGCTTTAAACTAAAGAAGTAGATTATGTAAAAGTGTTATGGCGACATAACAACATCGAGGAAATGACTTGGGAAGCCAAGGAGGAAATGAGGAAGAAGTACCCCCAACCATTTACGACTAAAGGTGAGTCACATTTAAATAATTGACGATTATTTCTTTACAACAACTTAATTGGATTTTAAGCCACTTGAAAGTACAATTTATACGTCTTAGCTTGAGATTGCTATACGAAATATAGTAGTTGGAATTTTTGGAATTTGATTTTAGGTTTGCCAGTATAACAAATATAGTCTCGCAAAGAAAGTATTATCAGCGAAAAAAATTCAACCTAGGAATTGTCTTGATCCATTCACAGAAAAATGTTCTTAAAGGGGGAGAATGTGAGATTCCATATTTTTTTCTATTCTTGCATAATATACATGGTGTGGAGTGGTTATATGAGGTGTATATGACTTGGTATAGTACATTGGAGATTAAGACTGCAAATGGGTGGTAATATAAAGGAACTAAACTAATGTTTTAGGTCAACGGAATCCTTAAACAAATGTTCGGGGCTAAAGAAATGGCTCATGTAGCACATTGACCGTTTGAAAGGTTTAAATTAACACGTACCTTAGGGATAAGCCTATGAGTGTCTAATATTCTAAGATTAATGTGTTATGAGATATTATAATAGCACAATGTTTGTATATTAAGTTTTGAAATCAAGCAAAGTTGCGAAACAAAGGTGGGCAAAAGTTATCGTAAGTTTCTCTAATAAATTTTCTGAACTTAGGGTCAAATATCTCGGATGTTTTCTCCCAATATATAAGGAGTTAAAGGACCCACAAGTTATCAAATTGAATTTCTACAAGTTTACTTGCAACGCACAAAACCTCACGCAAAACCAACAACAGAGTAAAATGTTATGAGTGTTTCACCATGGGCTGTCTGAGCAGAAACTGGGTCGTTAACTGTGTCGGGTGTAAAAATATTTTAAGTCGTCATTTCAACATTTTAATCCATAAAAATATTTCTTTTCAGTTCATAACCAAAGAGAAACCATAAGAAATGGTTTCAATGGAGTTTGGAGTAATTATAAGGTGCATTTTTAGCGATTTCTACCGTTAAAGTTTGTCCCCGTGCATAAATATGTGATCTTTACGCGTGGCAATCATTTTCCCCTTTTATTAGCTGCGTTTGGAGCTAGTTTTTTAAGATAGAACTTTGTGGTTATTGGTGATTCTTCAAGGTTTACACTTGGTTTGCTAAGGTGATCATCTCGGGACTCTTTTATGATTGTTTTTACGAAGTTCTAAGGACGTTTCGTCAAGTTAGGATCTTATGGAAAATCTGCCGATTTAAGCTCAATTATAAATTGTTTATAGGTGCGTATATATAGTGTTTGCAAAGCTTAGGACATAAGGAACCACTTTTGTGAAGTAACTACGGGCATTCGGGTGTTCATTGGAAAGGTATGTTAAGGCTAAGCTCCGTCCTTCCTTTTAGTACTACGACTCCTGGGAAATTCCTAAAATGCCAAATGCAATATTTTACTATTCTATTGCTAGAACGAGCTTCTGTGAATGGATTGGGAATGCAGCTGGATTATTTTTATCATGATATTATGTTGATATTCCACTCGGTAGGGTAAATAGGGTATTCGACATCTACATGTCATTTTATCGGCTTCCTTGACTATATGTCCATATGTATGAATTCTTATTCTTCTTTGAGTGGTGTGACTTAAAAAGATTATGGAAGACATTTAGTATTTGTAACCAATCCTCCTTCCCTGCTAAAGTGTATTTTGAAAAATATTTAAAGTAACACAACGATTTTCAAAACTCTCAAATATAACTTGTATGTTTAAACTATTAAAACACTTGGTTTTTGAATTACTTTCTTTTATAAATTATCAAGGGAACAAGTATAGGAACTAAGTGAAGCACCTTAAGCTTTTTATGAATATTTTCAAGGTTAAGTTATTTTTCTAAAAGTTGAGTCAAGTTTCAAGCTTATTCAGAAAACATATTAGGTTCCATGAGACATTTGTATGTTATAGAAAGTGATTACAAGATTTTTAGAATAAGAGTACGGAAGAGCCAAGATTGGCTAAGTTCTTGTTATGGCCTACTATGTGCATACAAAGTTCATATCATATCATGGCATGTTATGCATTTACTTCATCTATAATCGAAAGGAAGGGGGCCTATTTTCCCAAAAAACAATATATATTGTACAAATGGCCACAGGTTGGCAAATTTTATGCCTGTTAGCTACGGAAAACAACCACCATTGCTAGTATTTGGTTGGGTATGTCATACATTTGCATCTATATATATATATATATTCACAATATACGACTACACGAGCATACCATGCATATTTGATTAGTAGGAGGTCAAATGTCGGCCATGGAGGTTATGTGAATTTGAGTTTTAGTTTCAGGTGGTATCTCTATTACCCATTTCACAGAAGCTACTTATGATTCTATTTTCCACCTTACATACCAGTACATTTTTATTCATACTGATGTTCCATTACTTGGGACACTATTTATTTTTGCTTTGTGTGAGTAGGTCCAGACAGGGATTCTGATCGACTCCTCCACTAGGATTCGAGGTTCAGCTATGAGTTGGTAAGCTTCATCTTATCCTAGGGCTATAAGAGGATGTTTACTTTTGTTGTACTCTTTGGGTATAGTCAGGGCCTTGTCCCGACAGTGCTTATGCCACTCATAGAGGTGATTGTGGACACAATATTCTGGGTTTCTTTTTGTAGGTTTTAGTCTCCAACCAACAGGCTTGGCATGTATATATATATATATATATATATATATATATATATATATAGTGTATGTGTGTGTGTGTATGTCTTCAGTTGCAGCCTCGTCGGCTAGCTAGTACTTCTTTATTTTGGCTTGTCTACCATTGTTTATATAGCTTATTGTTATTCAGGTCATGACCTTAACGGTCCAGGCTTCGTATTTAAGAAGTTGTGATGCTTGATCTTTTGGGCCCACAGTTTAGTTAGCTAGTATGTTTCAGTGGCTAACTCAATTGAATACGGTATCGAGTGTCATTCGCGTCTCCCCTAGTTTGGGGAGTGACGTAAAATTAATGAAATAAATATAATGCACATTCGAGAATCCAGATGTTTCTTTGGATGCTTAATTTTTAAAGCAAATTGCAACTTACATGAACCAAAATGACCTTATAAAATTTTTCAAAATAGTGATGCTTCTACGTGCTTCAATATTTTAGTTCCTTCACTTTCTAGTAAGGAGGATGAGGGAGGTCCTAACAAAGTTTCTCTTTAACAGAGAACTACTTTTTTCCAAAAAAAAAATAACTGTGCATATCTATATCTATCTATCTATCTATCTATATCTATATTTATATCTATACTACCTTAAAAGCATGAACTCCGAAACATGAATGTTGAATTACTATAATAACCCTAATTAAAAATACTCAATTTATTTTATTTAATTAATTTATTATATTATATTATACTAAAAGTAGATATCTTTTCACATTAAAGGGTTGTGACGTTTCCATGAGTTGTGATTTTTCCAAAGGGTTGTGACCTTTTTGACGGGTTGTGCCATTTTCAATGAGTTGTGACTTTTTCGAAGAGTTGT